>OY284488.1:28380319-28980319 GCA_958336395.1 Ctenicera cuprea
CATGTCTTTACCGGAGGCTTTTTATTAGACGATGTTTATCGGTCGGCGGGTGTCTTTCCCATCAATGTTTTCCTTGCGAATGTGTTTTCAGATTTTTTCAAGGATGTTTGCAGCGTAAACCGTAAATAGCTCCCATAAGCAAATTGGTCGCGTGCTACTAGTGTGACTGCATTTCGGAGAACGTAATGTTAGGTCTATGTCGTGCCGCCGTTGACGTGGGATCTCGGACTGCGACAGTGTGATGGGTCTTGGGGATTCAGCATTTTTCTGTGTTACAAAATATTGTGTAATGCAATAAATCTTGGATGATAAGGATGATGTTTCGTGTGGGTGTAGTCCGTATAAAATAAGACAAAACGTTTATAGAAACGTGTGTTTGGAAATGCTCCCCTGGGGAGCTACAGCCCCTTAAAGGCGGTGTCAAAAAAATCAGTTTTTAATTATTATCTCCCGAACAGTATTAGGTACACTCATAAGACGAGGCATGCCGACTAATATTAGTAAGTGCTATTATTTTGCGGCAAGGATAAAAAAATAAATTAACCATATACGTACGCAACGAGGGTAACGTGACCTGTAGCTCCTTATTTTTTTGTCAGTTTTTGGCAATTTGACACTTTGCTTATATTTTTGAGTCAAATTACATAAAAAGTACTCTTACTAATTAGTCATAACACTAACCATTTTTGAGAAAAATTAGTTTCTCGGTATTACTGCGCGGTAAAATATTGTTTTCAAAAATTTTAAGTAATGTCTCAAACTGCTGAAAAAGTGACAGAAAACAAAAGAAGCAATTCCGGACAGACACACGTTTATATCAACTTTTTGTCTTAATTTTATACGTACTACATGCACACGAAGCCGTTACATACGTTTTAAAACCACCCTGTATAGATAAGAAAAGTAGGAACGCGATTTTTTAATCTTTTGTTATTGCCTACACTTATGGGGGGGGGGGGGGGGGCACTATCCTGCAGGGTCATATGATCCCACCATCTACCATGAACCTACATACACATACACCCAGAATCACCCTGCTCCGGACTTGAACCAAGCCGCTTTTTTCTCTTGACTGAACAATGCCAAAGCCAGCGGCCTTAACCACTGCTCCTAGATTTTTCCATGTATTAGAATTATATGGAACTAAAATAACTGTAATTTTCACATAAAAACAAAATGATCAAAGTTTACTGTTTAGTTAATTCACAGTCGTTCATAGAATGTAATAGTTCAGTTAGTTGAATATTATAAAAGAATGAGCTTGTGACAATGACGCTAAGCATTTAATAATTCCTAAATTTGTAAAACTATCGAAGACGGTATAGTTGTAAGAACGTTAACAATGGGTACCTCAAAACGTCAAGTAAATCTTAGAAATATTCTTTTGAAAGCCACAGGTTTAAAAGTCCAGAAGTCAAAAGTACAGTTGGTTAGCGTGTTTACCGAAATTCAACTGGCAGGCTGTCTGCATTCTGATTGTTTGGAATAACCAGCAACCCGATAATTAATTATGACCAGCAAGTCAATCACATGGGAATTTTATACTAAGGCGGTAACGTTTTTTAATACACCTGTTTCCGTGTATTAAAATACATAAAACATCATTGATATTTTACGAAACAACTAAAAAATTGCAATTCCATCATTGACAGCGTTTTGAAAATTCATTCCCCGAGAGTTTAATTTATTGCATTGGGAAAATGTCACGTTGGTAAACACATATGCGGAAATAATATTTGATTATATGAAAGAAGGAAACTATACAGGGTGGTAACTTCCAATGCGGGAGAATCCTGCGATGAAAGTTAAATTTCCACAACTGTTTTAATTGTCCAACTTTCAAGGAATTATAACCAAAATGCAACAACATTTTACTTCTAAGAAATACAATTTTTGATAACAACCACAATGACAATAAATATCTTAAGTTTTTGCAGTTGGCGACAAAAATTTGCAAATTAATGACAGTCAAGTACTGAATCAGGTATTTATTGTAACGAGATAACAAACGTTTTTGTGCAAATTTTTGTCATGTTTACCAATTAGTCTAAACATAAATAAATCCTATCCGCTTTTGATATTCATGAAAACATGTTTTAGTTGTAAAACTTCAAATGAAAGTGTCGCTTCTCTAAGGGGAAGTTACAAATTCTGGGATCATTGTTACGTTAATTTTTTACATCTTCGGTGTAAAAAATTGATAACCATAAAATACCTGCATAACACAGCCAATTACAAGAAATCGTGTAGAGCAGGTGCAGGTTTTATTCTATCAAGGACCTCACGACTTGATCCACGCTGTAGTTTTGACTTCATAGGATCCGCTATGGATAGTCACGAATCGAATGGTTTTTCTAAGATATTTATCTCTTTCTAGTGATCGGTATAAATTGTTTATAAGATTAGTTTTTTTGTTGGTTTTAATCAACTCGAGCTTTTGAAAACTGTTGGTAAAGTATTAAAATTGATAGTTGTGTCTGTTTTCGACGTCACCTATTAAATTTAACTATTGCTAGAGTGCGAATATAAATGAGTGTCATCACATACCATAAATTTTGGTGTTTAACCTTTTTGCCTTGTGTTTTTCTGCACTGCTCCTTCCACATTAGTACATCGAATTTGTACAGTAACTCTTTAAATTACGAATATTGACAGTTACAAAGTCACGCGGAAATAACAGTTACAATATTTATCATATTAGCTAATTTACACAGCCTCTGGCAAACATTTTTGCTTGTGGGTATATGATTTAACGAACTTTTGTTGAATTAATTAAATTGTAGAATTATGAAGGAAAAGTAACGAAAATCTTTGGTAAGCACTAAAACATGACGAATAAAGAATTTTAATTTTGCATCAGTACCACAAACAGGTTCGAATTGGTGGCCAACAAAATATTCAGTTAAAGGTAGCTTGACCTTAAAGAAGCAATTAAATTAAATCTTCCATTAAGACCAATAACATCAAATGCAAAACGTGCAATTATGATAAGTAGAGCGACTTCCTATAAATGTCATAGTAGGTAGTTAATTATCGATTTTGGTAAAGCTACTAGTCTTTTTGCGGTTAGCCTTAGAAGGGTTTTCCAAAGTTAAATTAAGTAAGCTAAAAATTGTTTCCTGTGCTAGCAAACATAAGTGGGTATGCATGATGCAGCTCCAATTGCATTTCTGGTATTTTTGCATTTTCTTCCTACATACGTTTTATAGGACCACTTTTGTAATTTTATACCACAACGGATATCGAAAAAGGTCAAAACTGAATATTTATGTATCCTTGAAGCTTCCTGATCGTTTTATAAAGATTTAGTAATTAACTACAATCTAATTCGTGAGATTTTTCAAAAGTGGGTAGGTGCATTCTTGCCGTTATTATACTTGAAATAGATTGAAACTTATACATCTCGATTCCTATTCACAAATACAGTTTTAAACTATTAATCTTTTTAAATACTTATACAGGGATAAAGTCTGGCTTAATTTATACAGTATGTCTCTAAAGTTTGGAATAAAATTCATTAAACATTTACTACCTATTTTTTATAGAAAATATCGAACCCGTTAATTTTTATTTTCAAATAAACACCTGTAGGGGTTATTTTCAACCTCATACTCTTAACCCTTTAAGCCCTAAGAACCCCTACTTGAAAATTTTAAATTGAAGATACCTCTTGTGATACCTTGTTTTAAAGCATTTTGTATGCTGAATACAACAAAAAAAATCCAGATTTGATTAATAAATAACGGAGATACAGGGTGCCCAGAATAACTTGCCTGGCATGGGAATTTCCAGCAAGTATAAGAGATACGCAACAGTTAAATTAGATTAATGTTTATCTAATTACGGTAGCAATGTAATGGTGATTTTGGTTTTTTCAAAGTATCCATGGCTTGCTAGATACGAGCGAAAAACTGAAAAAACGGAATATATTTAAGCTAAAATATTCCTGTTCATAGTAAAAATAGAAAACAATCTAAAAGGAAAAAATTGTAGATGTATTTATGCTGTATATAAGAAAAATATTTACAATATTGTGTTTTGTTTCATTTTTGAGATATAACACAAACAAACAAAAAATGCTTCTTTGTGTTATATCTCGAAAACGAAACAAAACACAATGTTGAAAATATTTTTTCATATTACAGCTTAAATAAATCTACATTTGTTGTGATTTTTTCTATTTTCACTAATGAACACAGATATTTCACCTTAAGAAATTCCGCTATTTCAGTTTTTCGCTCGTATCCATTAAGCCATGGATATTTTGAGAAAAACAAAATCACCATTACATTGCTACCGTAATTAGACAACATTCACATAATTTAACCGTTTTAGTATCTCTTATACTTGTCCAGATCCCCATGCTGTACAAGTTATTCTGAGCACTCTGTCTCTCTGTTTGTTGCATTTAGCATAAAAAATGCTTTAAAACAAGGTATCACAAGAGGTATCTTCCTATTTGAAATTTTGTTAGAGCTTAGAGGGTTAAAGGCAGGGGGTTGAAAATAACCCCTATAGATATTTATTTGAAAGTAAATGTTGACGAGTTCGAAATTTTCTTAAAAAAGATAGGTAGTAAATGATTAATAAATTTTATTCCAAACTTTAGAGACACATACTGTATAGTAGATTTATCACCTAAAAATAAGACAAAAAGTAATAGATCCAAATAATTAGTTTTCGAGATATGGACATCCAAAGGAGGCGCTAACTGCTTTATTTATTAATAGTGAAAAACCTACCGCATATAAAATATACAAAATTTGCGTGCAATGATCTATATATTAAATCCGGATTCCTTCTACATGTCTAAAATTTTTGTAGCAAAGGGCTATGATCTTACATACAGCGATACAGCTTCTGTATTATTTTGTTATTATTATTTTGTTCGAGCGAATGTTTATGTAACAGTCACGTAGGGCACTTGATATCAAAAACTTTCAAGGGCGTAGCCCACGGGTTCAGCTAGTACTTATTAAAGGTCTATGTTTCACAACAGTTTTCGTGTTGAAAGTCGCTAAGCCCGGCGGGTTTCGAGATAAATTGATTTTTAATGAAGAATCGATTTTGAATGAGGGCCGAGTATTCTCAAGGTACGCAAATAATTTGTAAAAACTTTGAGAAAAAGTTCTACACATCAAAGCATTAAAAAGGTTTTCAAGGCAATTCAATTTTTGTGAGAAAGTTTCGATAAACATAGGTACGGAAACGTTTCTGTACGGCGTTACAGGCTCCTTAAAAGAGAACAGTTAGGGCTGTAAGACTGGTAGCTGTAACTTTGTAAGAATGCGTTTCCGGAACCATCTTTATGAGAACCTTTGTTATTGCTTTGATGTGTAGAACCTTTCCTCAAAGTTTGTACAAACTATTTGCGTATTTCGAGGAAACACTCAGCCCCTCACAAAAAAGGCACTTATTGGAAGTCGCTACACCTAGCGGTTTTCAAGGTAATTCCATTATTGTAAATGGGTTGCCTACTTGGCGTGAAGGGCTGAATGTTTCCTGAAGATGCGCAAATAGTTTGTTCAAACTTTGAGATAATGTTATACCCATCAAAGCAATAAAAAAGTTTGTATAAACATTGGTACGGAAATATTTCTTTGCGGAATTACAGCCTTCACAAAAAGGCATTTGTTGGAACTCGCTCAACCCAGCGGTTTTTGAGAAAATTTAACTTGGGCAGAAAGAAAGTAATTTAGAAAAGAGTAGAACTGCATGACATGATTAAGATACACATATGTGAATGCGTGCAACATTTCTGGGACACGCTGTAAATAGTGTTTTTAAATATGTGTTCAATTATATATACTCATTATTTAATCTTGTTATACAGAAAGATAAAAAAATTGCGCGTCTATGATTGACTTAAATGCCGTTATTCTGAAATAAATGAAAAATAGCGCAAATTGTGTAATAATCTGAAACATGCGGTTCTCTCTAATTCCACGTTTTCAAATTAAATACAGGTTTGCTAACTGAAGCAGTGAATAACTTTAATACTTATTATTATTATTATTAATTCCATCAAGTTTAAAGGATGCAGTTATTTTAAGTATTATATGTTTTAAAAACAACATAAACATGCAATAATTATGCGAGAACTGTTCATACATTATAAAATTCTGCATCGCTTTTAAAAAATTAGGTGACCTCTGGTCGCAATATTAAAATAAATGTATGGGAGGAATAACTGTTCATAAAACAGTAGAAATAATATTAAATATTCCATTTCCATTAATTTTGTCTAATTTCTGCGAAAAAGCTGTATAGAAAAGCGTTTTGAAACATCCTCTCGTCTTTTAAGAATTGTAAATTTTGCAGTTCAGCATCAGACTAGTGACCCAACATTTGCCTGGCGAATTCTCACATTTTCGTAACTTTAAGAAACGTGATAATATATAATAAGGCAAGCGCATCTCTTTTAAAATTTTATTGCAGTATTGAGGAGGGTTGGAAAGGTCTATAATGGACCAACAGAAAATATTATTGCCGCCAGTTTGTCGCCCCGCTTTTGCTAATCCGAAGAGCAGTTACCGAGCCAATCTTTTAAATTTTAACTTGAGTCGCTTCTGCAATAACCTGTACTTTACAACGGTTATTTACCACATGCCTTTAAAATGAAGAAAATTATCCTAGACCTGCAATTGTGAATTTAAATACAGCTTACAAGTATAAAAAAAATTTTAAGTTCAATGCAAGGTAGTGTATATATTTTAATTACCAATACGAACTAGTAGTACACAGGGTGTTTCTAAAACGCCTTACATCAATTAAAGTACAGATTTATCGGTCAAAAATGAGATAAAAAAGCAAAGTAAGCGTGCCCAGAGTAAGATATAATCTAAAGATGGTGCAACCGAACCACCTATTAATTTATATCGCCGTCGCAAATAAGATAATTTGTTTAATTTTTCTATTATAGTTTTATTTATATTACTCATAATTTATATTAGCACTTGTTTTCGTTCAAATTCATTATCCTGCAGTGCAGATGTGGAGGGGTTCTCGCCGTATCTCTTTACGTATTTCCGACTTAAGGTCCTATTCATATTAAAATCGCTTTGTGGAATTAGAATATACCAAAAAGATACTGGTTTGATACTTGTTGCTATGCATTCAAATTCAGAAAATTTAAATTTTGTGTTTGAGTCTGGACTTCTGCAGTACCCCTCAATAAATTCGTGAATATAATCTAGCGTGCATGTAATTTTGTCGTGCAATTGTTTACTATGGTGATTTTATTTTGTTTTCCTGTTTTCTGAATGACCATTACGACCCATGACACGTAAGCGCAATATGGTTGACAAAAAAAATCAGCACCCCATTTTAGCAGGATGATATCTTAACGCCGCATTTCTCATTAGATGGATAGAACATGGTGGATATACGTAATGACCACCTAGATCGCCGGACCTAAATCCAATAGATCACTATTTATTAATCCACTTGAAAAATTTTGAATTATGACGGAAACTAACAATTGGAGCGAACTATGCAAACAATATTTAATGGCGTCTTGTCTATGCATACACAATGCTTCGAGACATTATTCAGCAGGTTCGATAACATCTTACACGACACATGAAAACGTGGAATTAGAAATAAGAAAAAATAAAGTTTGTACATTTGTTATAAAAATTCTGTATGCTTCTGTAAGTTCAGTTGTAATTTTCATTAGGCTTTCTGCAGATTGAAGCAGAACAGTTAAATTTTGTTATATATTTTGATACGTAAAATACGATTTTTAACTCAAAAGCAATCTCAATTAAAAAAAACATACGCTTAAAACTACGTCTTCCTTTTCGCTTCTAGTTGATGAATTTGAAAAAAAAAAACAATAGATAACGTAAATCATCAGTAGCAAAATATCTCAATTTACTGTGGAAATATTCAGTGAAACGTAATTTGACTGCACCATTTTTGCATAGCTGTACTAGTAAAGGAGATACGGCGATATAGACATTTTTGATTAATTGTTTTATCAAAGTACTTATCCTCCACACCCGAGTGTCCCAAAAATGCAGCAGAAACGATCCAGTAGTATGACGAAAATTAAATTTAAAACCGTAGAATTTTCTGAATTTTAATATTCGAGCAAAACGTAAGAAAATAAGTTATTAGTCGGCAACACTGCTTGCACCTTAATAGTTTTAGAAACTTTAGTTGCACATACTTACTATTCCATTACATAAGGCGCATATTCGTATGTACTGTCCAGTACAGTTTTCGGCGCAAATAAGAAAATAAAGTGTACATTATTTGTTCGTATTATTGGAATACAATCTGCTGCTGGCTGTTATTACGAAAATAAATTCCGGGAAGGAAGCATGGGAACTGAGCGGCCACAGCTTATGTTCATGTAAAAATCACATAGGCTGACCGCTGCCCGAGCGTAGCGACTGGCGCGGCATTTCATTTCAACAACTTGCGTAGAGTTGTTGTTAACGTTAGATTATGTTCATTATTGTTGGGACTTATAAGGTTTCATACTATCCCATATTATATCATAACACTCTTTTAAGTGTTGTAAAAGAAGTTATCAAAAAAAACTGTTTTTAGCTTTTAGAAAGGTTAGAATCAAAAATGCAAACCAAAGCTTATTGGTATGCTGTTTGATTTGACTTTTATTATAATTTAATTAGAAGACAATTAAAAGCTGTACTCAGAGAGCGGCGAAAGGTACGTACGAGAAAGAAGGTTATACATTACGACAAACTACAATATTAATACATTTTTTTAAAGAGCAAGTTGTAGCGTGAATTGCTCTCTAATTCTATTGTCACAGCATAACAGTTAGCACATGTGATATTATCAAATCATGATAAGTATCTGGTTGATAAATGAGGATTCATCATTTTTATCTGATGGTGACAACTAACCAAGTAAGTGTAAAAAATAGAATATTAGTTTGAAATCAAAGGGACAAGTACTATTACTAAAAAAAAACACTTGAAACTGTCGGTTTTAAATTATTATCTCGTAAGCTATAATTTAAATATAAAATTACTACTGTATAGTGCTAGCTATAATAAATTCTTCCATCTATTTTGTAATCAGAAAGTTAGTTAACGTAAATCTCCATGCCATATAGAGGCAGGGTGAAATCAATGTCGAGTTCAAGGCCATGTACTCGTTTCTATTGCATCAGTGCAGCATCGTAATATACCATAATATGTAGAAAGTGTTCCCATGCAACTACTTTCACCGGACACGGTGGTTTGACTCCAATATTAGCTAGTTGTGGGTCATTATCATTACCTCGGAGTTGCCTGCTTATGTAATAAATGTAGACACGTGTTTGTGCTTCTAACATAAACACTATATTAGAAGTAGACTTGCATTGAGAAATAAATTGCTTAAAGTTCGAACGTGCAACACCAAAATGTTTGCATTTTTAGTTGTTGTTAGATAATTACATAAGTAGAAGTAGAATTTGATCAGCTGCTATATAGTAATTTACTACTTATGTAATAGATTCTTAATGGAAAATATTAAAATCTTTATTTTTTATGATAGATGGGTTGTAAATTTATGGTGGAGGTGGATATTCCTTAATGTTGTATCGATTGCATTTAAAATAAAGTAATATTATTAGAAATCTACAATATGAAACTAACACATTTAAATATAATATTAAAGCTACCCTAAATTAAATTTATAATTTTCTAATCTGAATATATTGCTTTTAAATCAGCAAAAAATACAGAAATTTGTTGTAATTATTTTAGCATTAAAACTAGGACACTAACATAAACGCTTTGAAATTGTTGTTAATTTTTATAAATGTTACAGTTATATAAAAAGTGTAACTTTCATCATAGAGCAAAACGAAAAGTTTAATTATTACCAAAGAAAACAAAAAACTGTAATTCAACCTGTTTCAAGAGTATAAAAAGCCAAAATGTTTTAAACACTTAATTTCGATTACTTCTAGCCTTCACAGTTTGTGAACCGAATTAATAACAAAAGGGCTTGGCCCTGATTGTTTCACGCTCTAGCTGCGCACTCAAATTTTAATGGGAACTGAAAGCGAAAGTCGAAAAGGGGCTGTATCGAGAAATTGCATGCCATGTTGCACACAATTTACCTGCAAATGAAACGAAAAGTCTCTACCTGAGTAGAGTGAAGGGCACAACAAAAACAAGTAGGGTTCTTGAATAATGCCTACTAGGCCATATGTAAGGAATGTTTACTAGTATGCCAAGTAAGGTACATTTCTTCTAAAAAGGTTATGCAAAAATCAGAGGGTTCGTGATGTTTGGAAATAGTATAGTAAAGAAAATGTGATGGATGTCTTTGCTGATGTATTTTCTATAAGATTTAATACTGGTAATGGTACAACAGCGCCCAGGTGTTTTATCCAGTTATATTTCACATAAGCAATGAAATATGTAAGATGTATGTATAAAATGTATAAGTGTAAGGAAATGTTATTCATAATTTCAACTTCATCAGTTCTTGAGTATATGTACAGCTATATAAAGAAACAAAACAGTTTTAATTGTTGAAGGAGCTTTCAGCCGAGAAAGAATGGTAAGAATAATACTGTCCCAGTATTCACTGCCTGGCCGGGGAAAACCACGGAAAACCGCGAGCCAGGACAGTCGGTCGGGCCGGGGAATCAAACCCAGGCTTTCAGAGTGAAATATAGATACGCTTAGCGCGCCTCTCTCAGTTCTCTGTTGTCCATATCATAACATACCAGAAAATGCTAATAAATAACCCATACAACACTATTTCTGGCTTGATTCTATGATGACCTTGCCATTAAGTAATGTGAAACCTGTAGTTTCATGTGTTTTTTTTCTGTATAAACTTAAATTTTTACCTTCTACTAAAAAAAGAAGAGGAGCTACTGAGGCAAATTTTAATTTAAAACAGTCTATAAATAACTGTGGAAAAGTCAGAAACAATTCGAATACAGTTAGTTAAACATGCAGATATAAATTTAAACTTTCATTCTCGACTTTAAATTCCTTTGTAGTATTGTGTAACAGTTAAATATCAAACCTAAAAAAGTTGCTCCAAATGTCAATGTCACAAAATCTTCGAAGGAATTTAAATTTTAATAATTTAATTAACACTTCTTCCTAGATTGTGTGACGTTTTAAAATACATTTTGTGTAATTGTATGGAATAAATCGACAGTACATTTGATATCGGATAAATGTATATACAGAGTGTACTGTAAGTAAATGTGTATTTTAAATTGACGGTAACTTTCTTATTTGGTAATAAATGGCAATTATTTTTATTGGTTTGTTTAAATGTAATACTAAAATTATGGCGAACACAACCGAAGTAAAATAAAAATGAAAAAAAAACTGTCGCAAAAAGCGAAAGGAAATAGGAAACAGAACGACCCCAAACAGCAAAAACAGTTAGATTATTTAAAAAAAGTTGGAGTATTTAAAACTATGTATTTTTACTTATTACAGTCGTATACTAATTCTCCGAAAAAATTCCTATCGTTCCCGAAATAAATTTCCCATTGAACAAAAACCACCAATAACTAAAAAGGTTATGGGAGAAAAGTATACATAACCGTGAATGACATAATGAATGAGGCTGGTTCCTCTTCTTAATTTGATTGGTTTTCTAGAAGTGCATGTGACGTTTCATTCTCGATTTATTGCATTCCCAAAAAATATTCTCTAAACACTATAATTTCCCAGAAGAAACCGCATACCATTCATGTTTTACAAAACCAAAATTCAAACTAGGTTTGACACAAAAAAACTTTCCAAGAAATATGGGTAACGGAAATAACAGCCAATTTTTGACGGATATTACATGTGCTGCAAGTCAACAGTTTAATTCCCGGAAATATTCGGGTCAAATTAACACCCCAAATATCAGTTTTCATAGACCATGACATCACAGTACAGTTACGTTATTCAGGTGGGTAGGTAGTACGACTACGAACGGTCATTATGAAGCCCGAACGTCTAATGAGTTTGACCTTGCGCTGCTACACGCACCGCGGAGAACTTCTTGCGCAAGTTGCGGTTGTAGTGAGCTTTGTCAAAACAAGGAGAAGACGGCCTGTTACAGACCCAGGTAAATGCTGCTGGCGAGTATAATAGAGCATTGTTCTTTTTGAATTACTTGTTCAGTTGACCTTGGACGTTTAATGGTTCATAGCTATGCTGGTTCCAATAAAAAATGGCTGCTTCAAGGCTATTCTGTCCGTTTTGCTCTGTTTTTGGCGGTTGATGTGACTTCATTATGTTTCTTGAGAGAATATTTATCATCTTGACTTAAATAAATCATGAATACCGTCGCCGACACATTGTATACTTAATTTGAACTAGAGATTTCAATGCTAAAGTAAACGAGTAACCCTCGTCATTTCAAAAAACGGAAAAATTTCAAACTGCGACTAATTGATGTTTAATAAACCGAGATTTAATTATCTTTTAAAGAATAAAACTCGAAGCTGAGAGATTTATGGCTAATTTGTATTTATTTAATCGAGCAGTTTCCAAGAAGTTTTCAGTTTTATATTACTTGCTGTAGGTTTGTTTATACGACATAATGAGATACAAAAATGAACGAAGAATATTAATTAACTATATCTTTTTAAATTAGCATTTTTTAAGCTGTTGATTATTTACAAGGCTCGTTAAAATTAAAATACTTAATAATAATTTGTTTTTCCACATTTAGAAGCATTGATTATTTTCACATCCCAGGGTGCAAACAATCGTAATTTTGTATTTTAAGAAATCGATTTATATGATTTAAATTAGATTTTTCGATTTACTTTGATGTATTTAATTTAAAAAAAAAACTAACTAGGTTCCCCAGGTTATTTGCACACACTATTAATGTAATGTCCGCAGAATTCACTATGTAAATTCAATAGATGTTGTGTTACATTTCCAATATGCATCTTATCCAACAAAAGAGGTCATACGGCTCATATCTAACAAACCTTATTGTGTAAGAACACTTACAGATAACCAGAGTAAGTGCAGTGAGTAGGATTCGAACCCGCTCACTTTCGGCAGAGTTAGCTCCAAAGCCAGCGACTTTGACCCCTATTCCACTGCCGCGCCGGCCTCTAGACACTACTTTATGATTTTTGCAGTTCGAACAACGTGTTCAACACTTTTATGTAATTGTGTTATGTTTTAAATTTACTGGCAAATTATGCACGTTATTGTATTAATCGAAGTACCCCACTTACACCAATTAATTAATATACTATAATTAAACCAATTGACTTTAATTTATTGTAAATAAAACAATTCTTAACTTCAACAGGTTTTTTTAGCTTTAAACGTGTTTCAACGTGTTTACACGTCATTATTAAAGGCAAGATTAAAAATAAATAGTTGGTACTGCTATAGGAACAATAAATCTTCATAATTTGATCTTGATTTTCTATATCTGCGTCCAGATAACTTAATTTATCATTCCATAACGTCCAATAACGGTGAATGTAGGAAATTAATTTGTTCATTTATTAAAGGTACAGATTTTAAATGTTTGTGAATTTCAAATGCTTCTAGTACATATAATTTACGTTTATCATCACAAAAGTGTAAACATTTAATAATGTTATTAGCTGTCATTGAATGATTGTGTTCTAATAGGTGTTTAGCGTAATTGAATTTATGGGGTGTTTATACTTGTAACAACCTACGTGTCCCTTGTACCCAATACAAAAATTTCTAATTGTTTGTCTTATATAAACA
This sequence comes from Ctenicera cuprea, assembly GCA_958336395.1. Taxonomy (NCBI): domain Eukaryota; kingdom Metazoa; phylum Arthropoda; class Insecta; order Coleoptera; family Elateridae; genus Ctenicera; species Ctenicera cuprea. Next base: position 28,394,023 of record OY284488.1, read on the forward strand.
GAATTACAGTGCGGGCAATTTAATTTGTAGATGCCTGCTTTTAGTAAATTTTCTGTTTATTCTTTAGCATTAAACAGTGTTTAAAATGTTTTTTGTTATTTTAAAAGTAATTTTACATTTATTTGTTTTTTTATAATTTTGGCAGTTTTTTTTTGATTTATTTCATTTTATCATATAAAGTAATTGGATGAATTTTTGACTAACTAATTTATAATTTTACTCTTTATTAGTGTATCAATAAGTTGAGTATTATGACCATTATTGTATGCAATTACTTGAACAATCGAAATTTTTCTATTATAACTGATTTCGCCTAAAGGAACCGTTAAAGCCTTTGGTATTATGGGCCTGTATGTTCCTAATTTATGTGGTTTATGATGACAAGAATCGTGTGGTATTGTAAAGTCTGTTTTAGTAGCTTTTCTATAAACAGAATATTCAACTTTATTATTTGAATTAATTTTTATGTTTAAATCTAAAAAGTTGGTAGAAATATTTTGTTCAGTTTCTAGTGTAACTGTTAATTTTAGGTGCAAGCTGTTAATAAAAATCAAAAATTCATTGATTAACTCAAATGAACTATCAAAACATGCTAAAACGTCATTAACATAACGAATCCAAAATATAACTTTCTCACAATAGTTTGATTCAAATATTTGATCTTCTAGAAATTTCGATTATTAAACAAATTGCATACAATAATGGTTACAATACTCAACTTATTGATAGACTAATTAAAGACAACAATTATAAATTAGTTATTCAAAAAATCAAAAACTATTTCATCCGATAAAATGAAATACGCGTCAAATCCATATTTTGCCAATAAATCAGAAAAAATTGCCAAAATTATATACAAAACTAAATGTAAAATAACTTTTAAAATAACAAAAAAACCTTTTAATGCTAAAGAAAAAACAGACAATTTACTAAAATCAGGCAATTAAATTGCTTGCACTGTAATTTGGTTGATATAGGACAAACAATTAGAAATTTTAATATTAGGTACAAGGAACATGTAGGTTGTTACAGGTATAAACGCCCCCATAAATTCAATTACGCTAAATACGTATTAAAACAGAATCATTAAATGACATCTAATAAAACTATAAAATGTTTACACTTTTGTGATGATAAACGTAAGTTGGATATACTAGAGGCATTTGAAATTCATAAACATTTAAAATCTGTACCTTTAATGAATAAACAAATTGATCTCTTCAATTCACCATTATTAGACGTTTTGGAATGAGAAATCAAGTCATCTGGACGCAGATATAGAAAACCAAGATCAAGTTATGAAGATTTATTGTTCCTATAGCAACACCAACTGTTTACTTTTAATCTTGCCTTTGGTAATGACTTGTAAACACGTTGAAATGCGTATAAGGCTGAAATAAAAAACCTGTTGAAGTTAAGAATGGTTTTATTTACAATAAATTAAAATGAACTTCAACAGTAAAGCTGAAACTGATAAATCAATTCATTTTATTCAACGTTTTTTAAAGGTAAATTGTTTGATTTAAATTACGATTTAAACCACGATTAAAATCAATACCAAAAAAAAATTAATTTCGTTTTCCAATATTAGGTATTGTTTTCGGAATTAATTCTTGATATAATTCCAAATGCAAACATCATCCATCATCCAAATCTGTTGCTTGTAAGTGTTTTAAAACAATAATGTTAAGGCGGGTTGAGTATTAGATTATTTCGTAATCTGTACTAAACCTAAATAAGCAAGTACGTTCTTAGTGAGAGTTTAATTATTTTACCAGAAAAAAATGTAAATAGTAGATATGACGACCGACATTTGGTTCTTTCTACTGTTTTTAATGGTTAGAGACGCCAAGTAAATTCAAAGCACACTACTGCGACTGTAATACGAAGAAGTGTTTCACGATTTTTGAAAATTTTATTATACTAATTTTATATTGTTGAAAAGAGAAATAAAATCCATATTAAATGAACGCAAAACTAAGATCAATGCTATTTAAAAAAATGACGACAGCATCAAGTCGTTTACAGCAATAATCAAAAGTTATTTGGAAGAATGTAGAAAGGTACAGGAAAATGTAACAGAAAATTTACATCTAAAGTATTTTTCTGTAAAATCTATATTTACGTCACCAGAACCACTATTCCATACTTTTTAACAACCCTGTATACAAAACAGATTCTAATGAATTTTCGAAGTTATACTTTGATTTGATTTTTTAAATACTTCTGCATGCAAGTGTATACAGGGTGTTTCATGATGACCCCTCACGAAGATTAACTTTGTACATATATCTAAAATAATTGTTAATGTAATTTGTATGGTGCTTGCTATGGACACCACTCCAATCCATCTTACACATACATTATATTAACAATTTTTTCGATATCTCTGTATTTTACATATACAAAAGTTATTCTCTGTGGACCGTGAGCGGTCATCGTGGTGAAACACTTTGTATGCACAATAAAGTATTCGTGTTTTAAAATTAAACCACCCACAGTTACAAACGTGAACAAATCTAGAATTAAACAATTTGGTTATCTCATTGCAAACAATAATTACATTATTTTTGACGTATAGACATGCTAATTCTTTTAATAAGTCTTGGAAATGAGTGAAACAATGCATTTAACTGCGACTTCAACCTTCCCAACATTAGGTGCTGTAAAATATAAATCAACCATGCACAACTTTATCTCTGTATCATTTATGTATGTAAAGCAATATATTTTGACGTTTGACATTTAACTCAGTCATTATAAATAATCGTGGAAATGTAATAAGATTAGTGGGATAATTACAATTAATTGCTCGTTTTAATAAACATCAGGTACGACTAAGGAAACGCGTGTATTTTTGTAGACAAGGTGTTCATATTTCTAAATCTGGATTGGAAGGTCAACCTCTGCAGCTGCATTATAGCATTATAGTATGATAGCAAGGTGTTATGCATTTTATGTAGCACCGGACGTTTAAAAACCGAACAAAAAGTAAAGAATACATTATTGAGCACAAAGAGGTTCTGTTATGTATGCAAATGTTGTAAACACGAAACAAGTGGACGAGCAGGGACCCACGCTTAACATTGGACCGCCATTTACAGAACGGCAACCTGCCAAGTCGCATTGTTGTCATGCTTGACCACCGTTTGTGCAACTGAGTATATAACGCATTTCAATGCAACGCAAACGCAAACTTGCGGTTTACGTAGTACACTTTTATTAATACGACGTATGTGGTGTAACTGCACTGTGGCGTATATCCACATGCTTACATTATCATAATCGTTATGGCCAAAGCCTTTTAGAACTCAACATTTTCTGATGGATACCAACAGGTTATTTAGATTAAACCAACCAATGCATTAAAAATGTGTCACCATGGCCACCTTTGTTAGTAATCCAGTTAAGGATGATATCATTAAGTGCATTTACATATTCAGGTGTATATACCATAGTAAATGTAATAATAATTTAAAACCGTTTCTGCTACGGGATATGGTGATAAGCGCGAGTTGCTTGCTCAACGCAGCATTGAAATCAGCGGATATATTTAGTAGATATGGTAAATACAGTAGCATTTTTTCTCAATTTTGAATTTTTCTACAAATGGTGCAATTTTTAAACTTAGTCGAAGTTAACGGGGGCAGTTTACTTTCGTAACGCAGCATTTAAATCTCCAAAGAATAGTAGTAAATAGGAAACTCTTGTAGTATTGTTTTATGGAGTTAGATTTTTTTTAACTGAAACGTGAATTTTAAAAGTGATAATACGACTACTAAAATTTTGCACAAAACAAAAAATTTTAATTATTTTTGTATTGACAAATTAAATGTTGTTTTGATTCCTTACCTTCTTTCTTTTGGACGATAAGAGAAAGTGGCTGAGGATCACCACCCAGGATATTTCCGAGGTCCCCAGTCTTAGTGGTTGCTGCATTCTGAGACTCCAAAAGCCGCAGCTGTTGCTGATGGAGTCTGTTTTTGATGAGAAATATTTTCGGCATTTTAAATGCTTGTTTAACAGTACTTAATAATCCAAATTTCTAGAACACTACACCAATAAACAATCCATTGTTTGGGGGTTTTTCACTTCACTATCACTGTTTAGTTTGAGCGAAAATGCAATCTGCTGTTATAAAGTTATTATTTCGAGTTTTGCAAAAAAATCAAAAAACGAAAATTCTTATCTAGGGTTAAACAGACTAACACCCGGTGTTAACTGTAGTCGCAAATATTATGATTGACACTGACAGATCCGCGTGTTAAACCGTCTAGGTCCAAGCTAAGACTGATGACCGCTGGAGCCCCAGTCGGTGTGAACCGTTGTGTGGGCCCCTGCCTCCGAAAGCCCCTCGTTAAACCATGGTCTCTTATTCGACCTGTTGAGGTTACCTATTCTGACTCACTTGTCAAGTACAACTACCTGTTCCCATAGGGGAAATGCGATGTTCATTTGCTTACTGACAACTACCTGTTTAGGCAAATTTTCTGCTTTTTTTTGTCACAGGCAGGATATAAGGACATTAAACCGGTCAAAATAATGGTAGGTATAATCGCTATGAAGTCAGTCGCAAACGAAATATTGATAAAATTACTCTCATTTCAAATCACGTGATACATGATAAATTTTAATATTTTTCAAGAATTTCGCGAAGGGTGAGTAAGTTTGGCGAACCTAAAATTTCGGCCAGGGCTTTTGGCATTGAAATTTTTCTAGATTTATACATACGTTGTTGTATTGTTTTCCACCATCGTTTCAGGTTGTAGAAAGGTTTGCAATATCTGCACCAGAGAATATTATGCTCCAAGGCGAATCCACTGATTTACTTACGTAAGATGTATGGCTGTAGTATAGGGGCTTCATTTAATTCTATTAATTTGTTGATGCTTCAATAAAATTTTTCAATTTTGTTTACTTAAGGTAAATATAAAAAATTACCTAATTAATTCAGGGTTCCGACTTTACTAGAAATCCTGGAAAAGTCGGGGAATTCAAAAATTGTTCCATAAGATATTTGGCAAAGTCAGGGAAAATTATTAAACGGTCAGGAAAAAAATATTTTGCTCTATTTTGTTCATTATAAAACAAGCAATGAACAAAAAAAACTTTCGGATGGTAAAACTGGAAATTTATGCATAGCGTTAAACTCGCACCGTGTGAAATAATGCTTCAAGCGACATGCGCATTTATGAAAGACGTCAAATTATTACGCAGCCACATTTAGAATATTGAGTTAGCTATACATACATGCATATACTGTAAAAGATAGAGAGAGGTTGACCTGATGCAGCGCTATTCTACTGACTGCTTTTTATTCGGTGTTTTAACATAAACTAGAAACTGTTTTGTTTCGACGTGTTCGAGGTTCCGGTTGGTTTTTAAAATTATGTGAAAACGTATCTACATGAAGTCCACAACTGTCTCACCATGTAAAATCCTAGAGACACAATATTTATGATTTTGAGCTAATGTTTATATTTTCAGACGCATAAAGCAGCGCGGTAAGAAGTTATCAAGACAGTGTGACGCAGAAGTCTTCGGATTTTATTTACAGCTGTTTATTGCCAGACGCACATTCGTAAATACTAGGCTACAGCCGACTGAATATTTATATATCTTAGACGAGTTTGTTGATTTGTTTAATACACTTGTCAGCACTTTACAAAATCCCCCTTTTAAAAACGTGTGTTTGCAAATTATATTTTTGTTTGCTATATGTTTAATGAAAATAGATATTTTTAAATGTATTCACGATGTACGGTTTTGCATACTAACATTTTCTCCATTACATATATCTACATCAGTAAGTAAATTTTTAATCTTTAGCCGACATTTGCATACGTAACCAAAAAGTTTCATTTATGTAAACATATTAAGATTTATTACATATTGGGAGAATTAATTTATTGTCTAACAAGAAGTTAAACCTTTCCTTAAGAATTAAGATGACGAAATGTTACGTATTCTCGGTCCTGCTGATGGTATGGAGGCATGGAACTCTAAGGAAAAATCATCAAAAAAAGGTAGAGTCCTTCGAATACTGAACATATAGGACAATTTTGAAAATACCGTGGACTGCGAGAATAGCAAACCAGGAGGTCCTAAACCGAGTAAATAAGACAACTGAGATAATCTTCACTATCAAAAGAAGAAAGCTCGAATACTTTGGCCATATTAAGAGGGGAAAAGTATAGAGTTTTACAATTAATTATGCAAGACAAGATCGAGGGCAGAAAATCGGTGGGACGACGAAGAATATCATGGATGAATAACTTGCGACAATGATTTGGTTGCACTTTTATTCAACTCTTCGGAGCAGCAACATGAAAAATAAGAATTGCCATAATGATAGCTAACCTCCAGAGAGAGACGCACTTTAAGAAGAAGAAGGGTGATTTGAAATAATTGTTTCATTTACATTAACTAGCGGAATCCGTGGACGACGTTCCACTTTTTCTTTTAGTATATCCTTTTTTACAAATTAATAAATAAGCTGTTTGGAGCTGTAAGACATGTACTTAGTGTGCGGACAGTGGCGTAACTGCGTCAATGCAAACAATGCAGTTGTATGGGGACCTAAGTTACAAGTTTTTTTTATAATACTAAAAACAAATGTAATAGTATATAAATATTAAATATTTTTTCAAAATTAGTGAGTGCATTGAACAATTGTTACATTTAACATTGATGGTATAATCTAAGACTAAATGTATATTATGTTATATATATTTACTTAACCAATAGCCCCTTATACTAAATAAAGTGTGTTGGTTGCTTCAATGGAGCACCCATGGGGAGTTTTTATTTATGCCCTCTCCCCTCCCGAAATTAATCAATATAAATTATTGCTACCAAATATCACAACAATACTGCATATTATATAGCCGATACTTTTGAATATATTACATAATATATATGTAGAGTTAGATTATAATACTAACGTTAAACGTTAAATTTGTTTGCTGCACTCACTAATTTAAAAGAATAACATTTTTCTTTTATACTTCGGCATATTCTAACTACAATTGCTTTTATTATTACAACAAATATATACTATGTACTGTGGCCCCTCCCAATAACGGGTCCCAATGCAACTGCATTGGCACAGTTACGCCACTGTGCACGTATTATGTACGTATCTTACAGTGCAAACCAGCTTTATTGTTATTACTTTAAAATAAATTATCATAAAAGGGTAGGGCGTAACCCAAGGGTTCTGCTACTTTCTTTTATTGTTTCTACAATAAAAACCAAGTAAGTAATTTAATTTTCTGCTTTTATTAAAACAAAAACCAAAAAATTCTAAAATGCAGTTTTTGTATTTATTTTCTTATTTTTTCTATATTGTTTAGAGTAAACGTTTTTCTTTGACGATTTTTAAATTTAGGTCAGGAAATTTTGATATATTTTGTCAGGGAAAACCTGCAAAAGTCGGAGAATTTTTCTTTCAGGTTTTAGTGGAAACCCTGTAATTCTTTTAGAAGAACAACAAATAATTCAATACACGTCTAAAAAATATCTCAATTTGACGAAACAAAATTATTGTACATAATTTATTAGTTGTCCATGATTTCTGCATATATTTTGTGTTGGGTTGTTCTTTAGTAGGTTTTGATTTTTTGGTTGAATAACAGTATTAACTCGTTTAAATACAGGGCATTTCAAAAATAGCACACAAACTCTGCAGACGTTAAAGAGCAAGTTAAAATAACCATATAATTCAAAAAAATTTAGTTTTAATTTGAGTTGAACCCGATTGACATAAGATATGGCTTTGAAAGGGATATGCTACATGTCGTTTAGTTTGGAGTATGAAACAGGGCTTCTACAGGTGGTAAAATCTTAATAAAAAGCTATTTTTGTTTAAACATTGTATTTTTTTAAATAATAATTTTTAATTTTCAATAATATTCCAAATAATGTAGCAACAGTTTTAGCTATTGTTGCCAATCTAGTTGTGGTTGTCAAAGTTTTGACACTGGAATTGAGACTATAATATTGAAATACTCAATCCTTTGTTTCTGTAATATGGTGCTATGCATTTTTTTTGAAAACTTCGTTTAAAACGTAGAATCTTTTGAAATTAAGTGCTGCGCCGCCCTACATAATCTGTAACCTAAACAATGGAACCGGCATACATAATACTAAACAAGTCGTGTCGAGTTGTAGCCCGTCGTCGCTGAAAGTTAAACAGTTCCGATTTTGCTATATCGACTGTGCACCCATCTGTATATAACAGCAATGAGTGAAAATAGTAAATAAACTAATTTACTTGTGAAAGAAAAAGATACATATATTATGTACTATAAATTGTGCATGTTATACTTTTTTTAGCTGTAGTTTTTAAGTAAGTGAAACTCATGCCTACTAAAATTGAAGCTACATACCTATATGTCCATCTCTTTCTTTCAACTGTGACGTTTTATTCACTATTTCAACGTATTGCTGTTAGTGTATCTGATGAAAAATGTTGCCAGTGACAAAAATAAATGTTTATCGTAATTTTTCTTGAAATTTTTATTATGCAACTGTATGATATTTTTACATGGCTGTATAGAGAATAAAAAGCACTAACTGGCCATGCCATAAAAAGGAGAGGTTACCATTAAAAAAAAATGTCGATGACGTCATAGCTAAAACATATGACAATTGAAAAAAAAATTAAAACGCCAAATTGTGGCAAAAAACCTGATAGGAAACTTTTGTTAGAAACTTTTTTTCGTAAAGTATTATTTAAGGCTGGAGCATCGATGTTCCTTATTTTTTATTCACCCTGTATACACGATGTTAATTTACATTTGAGATATGGGATTTTTTCCACTACTAGCATTAAACGATATCATTATTTACTTTGTTTTAGAGCCAAGAAGATGAATTTCTTTCCTATTGGTTACTAATATTTCATTATTAACTACTGGTTAATAATGAAAACAATTGCTACCAATCTTTAAATTCACCATAAACTTTCATGTAAACATCTTTTGATTTTACTGGTAATAACTGTTCACCAACACTTTCTGCACCTTCCCTGATTTCAGGAGGAGTGCAGTTTTCACTCAAATCATCAAAATTGGACATTTTATAACCACTATTATAAAATATATATTTTACATAAATGTCAAGTGAAATTAACTATTCTCTTGTTTTCAAGCAAGGCTAATTTATTTTTGTGCATATTTGCATTTGTAATTTTATTTTTTATTAATGTAAAATCAATTAATTATAAAAGGAATAAGGGTGCTAGTAGTGGAAAAAATAATATATAAACCACGGTAGAGAAGACTTATCAGCCTCGCAACTTATTTCCCTCGATGCTTCGCATCTCGGAAATTAATTCTGCTCGGCTGAGAAAAATGTCTTCTCTACCTTGGTCTATAATATACTATTAGCATTTAAAATTAATTATTGGCTTTCCTAATTACTTTAGATCAAAATGGGAATGCATCTAGTGCACGATTTCTTTTTAAAACATCACAACCATTTTCCATAACAATGAAAAAATTAACCAAATTAATAGCTGTTGTCAAATGAAACATGGTAATAATTACTATTATCACTACATTGATTGTTTTTAGTTTTCAAAGTCGTGGTTACCCGTTATTAATTTTGCTTATTTTTTTCCTGTTTTTCTTCAAAACAGTTGGATTATTTGAAAAACAAAATTATGCATTAGATGCAGTTTGTTATGCTGAGCAAAGTATCTCTTGATTATTTTGTTTTACATTAGTTAAGAGAGCCGGTATTTGCAATAGTTTATTTTTACATAGTCCTATGTCTCAAATATAAATCAACACCGTATATACATAATTATGGACCCACATGTGCTTGCAGGAATCTAAACCAAACAGTTGAATAACTTCTAATGGTTTGTTGTAGCTAGTAAGAAGTATTCTTGATTACTAGTGCGAAATAAATATGTGTTTTGATGGCGGGGGCCGCTTACCACTAAAAGTTGCGACAGATGGAAGGGATCTAGATTTAATATATAGATTTTGTTAAATTAGCAGAATTGCTTTTGTATTAGTGGAGCGGATATACTTTAGAATTACGGAATTAGCCGTTACTTATTATTTTGCGAGTTCGTCAAATTTCTATAGAACTGGTATAAAATTAGCTGCATTACTTTATAAATTTGCATATTATAATACTTCATACACAATAAAGTTAATGCAATTATATTGGACTTAAACGAAATTACTTTCCAATCAGCAGACCTTTTTGCGAAATCGTTTTAAAATTGTCAGAAGTGCTTCAAATCTAGCGCAATTTACTATTACTTACTAGTATTTTTATTGTAGGCTCACTCTGTAATATCCATAGTTACTTTAGAGTTTGTAGAATGACTATACAATTTATTGAACTATTTTAAAGCTAGTAAGAGTTGTTTTGATATTAACGCAAGAGAATTTCTTCATTATATAGTTAGTTACAAACTTTTACAGAACATTTTGTAATAATAAAAAAAATAGAAATATATGATATCACGTGATGTATAGGTGCCATGCCTCCCAGCTCCTAGAGAGCCGGTGCCGGCTAACAACATGATACCGGTATAACGTCATCGGCGGATAACGTGTTGTTTGTGAATATATGTACAGCGTTGTGAGGCTGAGTCCGTGCGGATTGCATTTTCTTTTATTCCACTACTTTTCAAAAATAGTGTATATAGGTTATCATCATTATTCCTTTGATTATGTACATGGTCTCCTGCTGCTATTTATGTGCCCTGAAATGTTTCTAGCAATAGTGACAGCGCCGCAGGCCCAGTCAAGCACACATCAGTTCACTGACTGCCAGTAACACAAAAAACTAAAACGTTATATCATGACGTCATACCGGCAAAATATTGGTAGCCGGTTCCAGCCATTTTTTAAGTCATCGTCTGTTAGCAAATAAAAAAATTCTTTTAAATTCAAATAGTTGTTCAAACTTATTTTCAAAATGGTAGGCCACCCTTAAATAAAAAAAATATTTCTGTGCTTTTTTAAGAAGTACCTAGTTGAAATTTGAGACGCTTTCAGATGACCCCCCCCCCCTTATAAATATGACGGCTTCAGGGTTATTCTAAAGTAGGTTTTATATTGAAACATTTGTAATTTCCCTAATAATTAAACTAGTTATGTACAAATTCAAAATAAGTTTCTGTTTGTAAAACAATGAGGCTTATTATACAAATATTTAATGTAGCATAAATGTTTTTCCGCTGTTTTCTTCTTGACCATATGACAACTTTCTTCTGTACATTGCCCGGAATAGCTGCTATTTGCTCTGAAATTGATTCTTTTAACTGTTGAATGGCAGGTACAATGACTTAAAAAACGTTTTCTTTAAGGTGCAACCAAAACAACAACCAGATTAAAATCAGGTGATTGGGCAAGCTAGGGATTGGGAAATGCTTAGCGATTTACTTGCGGTAAGAGGGTAAACTGAACGGTCCATTTCTCAAACTATTGTTAGTTTTCAATTTTTTAATACTCGCCGAAAAACTTTTTGTGCATTCATAGTAACAATTAACAAGATTTACACGTTCTTATAACGTAAAATCATTTCCTCGCAGTACACAAATTGAATAGTCGTTAAATTAAGTAAAGAACTAACTTTTTATGTTTTTTCCAACAAATTTATTGCGATTGTAACGGAATCAGTGCCGGATTAACTACATTGGAGGCTTTATAGGCTACGGTTTGATTGGGCACCCTCTTCAAACAAAAATAATTATAATAATACCAATGACAATAATTTCCGGATCGACAACGTTGTTCGTAACAGCCGATAGTATAGGATATACAAACATCAATGAAACCATTTTTTTTAAATTAATATATTTTAGAAAATATTACTCGAACCCATACCTTTGTTTTCGCATTTTGTATATTTGGTCTACTTTGACCACTCTCAGCAACTCAATATAATTTTACCACATTTTTTAAGTTTTTCATGTACCTTGCTCTTTTCTATTAAAAGTTTTCGCTTTTGTGCACCGCTATATATACATATGTGGCTTATTTATCGGTATTTTAAATCCCGGTTTGCAATCATTGTTTTATGGTGAAATTTATTGCTTCGGTTAATGAGAATTTTGCAAGGCTATAGTCTGCTAAGCCTGAAAGTCGACTAAACCTCGTGGTTTTTATATTGTACACAATTTAATTATTAAATAATTGCATATTTTCACAATAAAACTTACTTTTGAATAATTCTTTATATCAAAGCAAACTATTACACACAACTTCAAAAAAACTGAATTTTAGATAATTTCAATTTTTGTTTACTGTTGAAAAACGTATTATTATCATAAAGTAAATTTATAAATAAAGCATTTAAATAAACGCTCATTCAAGGTTTAAAATTCAATAGCGTTTTTTACAAACAACTCATACGATTATGTTAAAAGACTACAGAATGTTTTTTCTTTTGATGCCGTAGTTCACTTGTATAACCTCATGTAAATATATTATGGGTATAGAGGTATAGCATATTTCTACGACTGCTGAGATCTATATATACTCCTTTACTGTCTCGCCATGACACGCCGACGGGCTTTTACATCTCGACACAGTTTAGCGGCCGTGTTTTGGCAATAAGTTGTGTTTATCGGTCGTGTTTTGACATTTTTGTTACTGAATACAAGGCCGGATGCGGCGAGTTTAAACAAATAATTCTATTTCAGATACGTTCATAAAAGAATATTTATTGTATTATTGTAACATAATCTGCTGATAGCTTTCATAATTTGAAAACACTCGAGGCATGCCAGCAGAGCAACTGGCCCTCACATCACATAAGCTGGCCCAGCGAACAGCTCCGGTGGAGTCGTTCTACAGATTGCTTAGTTTACACTATAAATACAATAGACATTACATAGCCGCATTCATTATTGTTGGAAATTACGGTTTTATAACTCTTTAGCAATTACTAGCAAGAGCAACTAAACCTAAATTATTAGAGATGTTATTATTGCTTTTATGATTAAGAAAGAGCTTGCCCTGAAAAAGTTTTGTGTTTGGTTCCCTGCTAATCGATTTCTACGAATAAGAATGAATTTCATTTTGGAATTACATGCAGATGTCTAACAAGATTTCTTTCTACGTTTTAATTAGTTATAAACCTTCTTCGAAAATCTTTGGTAAGACACTCCCCTGAAAATTAGTAAAAGTAATAATTGTTGTTCTAACATTTTTTTCTATTTTTCCTTTTAATAAATCTTAGGGTCTATGATGGAATGTTTTCGGGAATGTTTTTACGGAATTATTCCTGTCTTGAATTTTTTTTTCCTGGGTTCCTTTTCGGGGTTTGCTACAGGATTTCTCTTCCAAGAGCGGCTCTTAATTTCGAGACCGGCCAAGCGGAGGAAGTGTTTCAGAATTGTGCATTAAGTTAAAGGCATAACTACGTAAAGTAATTACACGTATCTGGTCAGTGTTTGTAACAATGGTAAGTGACAATTAAATGTATAAAACAAAATCCGCAAGGTCTTTTTAATTGCTGTAATATAATAACTAGTATTATTTTAAATAAATACTTAGGTGTCGTATACTGACTGCTATTAAACTGCAATTAACCGTTTCAATTTATTTGGTGGCATTGTAATAAACGCCATAAATCTCAAATGCAATTATCTATACATTTTTATGTGTTAAAAATATGTGATATTTATTACGGTACTTAAAGTACGTGCAAAGTAAGTGATAATTGGGTTCAATAAAATAGGATTAGTATTTACTGTTCATGAACACTAGCAAAATCAGGTAGGTATACGCTTATACAGTAAGCTGTGCGAGTATGCAGTAATTACCTATTAAAACATGATAATTGATTTTGCGTAATACATTCTTGGCGATTTGCTTTAAGAGACATTTTTCATGAAATTTTGTTTAGAAAACGTTTTGAAGGTCTGTTATTTTTAGCCTAGTTCTGCATATTTCTGAAATTTGTCCTCGAAAAAGGAATCTTAATTAACTGCAAATCAAAAACTTTTATTCAACTTTGGCATTTAAATTTTTGCAAATTATAACTATTGTCCAAGTTATGTGAAAATCGCCTACTCAAAACCTTGTGCTTTAATAGATTGTCGGATAATCTCCTACATTAATACAGGAAATGCGGTGCTTGCATATTAATCTATTTTCTTAATCGCTTTGTAAATTAAATATCAACTATTTTGTCAGATTTAATTACTGTACATTTGCATAGAGATCACTTTTTTGTACCTTTTAAAATTGAATAAACACCCTCGCAAATGGTTTATTAACTGACTTGACACCCGAATTACATTTAGACGAATAGTTATAGTTTTAAAGTGTTGTTATTTATTACAACTTTAATAAAATACTACCGAAACCCAGGGGCCACGTCCCCTCGCTTTATAATTTATTTTGTTGTTGTTAAAGTGCTAGTCAATATTCTATATTAAATCCGGATCGCTTCCTCCCCTTAAAACTTTTAGCGACCGCACATTTAGTAACATACTCTACATCTCGTGCTATTTTACCTGAAGCTCCTAATATTTGGGTCAACAAAGTGTGGAATTTGTAAACATGATCTTCCACTACTGTAGCTGCTAAACATGCTTACAACATTCTAAGCAAAATATGTTGCATCGGCTTCGTTTTAATATTTGAACAAATTGTCATGCTTTATTCATAGAAAAAAATTATATTCTGTTCTCATTGGTTTAATTGTTATTTTGTTGTTTATTTACTTGTCTATTTATTATGTCCGCATGAATAATTATTTGTCCAATTATTGCCTTTCATTGTCATATCATTTCAATTATAAACATATTTGTATTCAAGCAACTCACTATAAGCAAATGCCGTTTCTAATAAAATTTTGATAATGTTGTGTATCTAATGCTTTTATTATATTAATTGTTTGTTGTTATAAAATAAATTATATAAAACGTACTGTGCGAGATGTTTACCGTTTATTTGTGCTGACCCGCTGGAATGGAAGTAAGCCATAAATAACCAAATTATAACAGCAGTAGTGACAGCAACATAAACATTCACCGAAAACAATCAATAAACTGAATGAAAATGTAAGGGCTCGTCGACGTGTTATGGTTATTAATTTTGTCGGTATGCAAGAGCCTGTCGTGTTATAGTGAGGCAGTTAGGAATTTAATATATAGATATATCTTCATAGAGTTTTAGACATATATAAATAAATGATGCAATTTGCCTTTCTTCAATCCAAGCTGTAAAGCATGACTTAATGAATCCCAGTGCTAAAACCTTGCTTTTACAAAAAGCTTTATCCTAATCATGGCAGATATTGAAACAGCATAGGATTAACTAAACACGGAAAGTTATACAGTCCCTGACATTTTCATCAAGCCGGTGCAGCACTGCAAACTAACTTTTAATCTAACAAAAAGTTGAATAGGTATCTAATGAAGTAATGACCGATTCAGTTTTTAATACAAAGATGAAACGGTGTTGTATTTTTTTAAGTACTTTAAGAAAACACATGCCTTGTTAAGATCCTAAGTTATTTATTCGGGCAAATCCTTGAAATTGTATTTGCAGCGACCAGCAACACAACGAAATTGTGATCAATTGTTATTGTTCTTATAATGAGGAATGATAAAAAAAATACCCTTAAAATGTTTAGCTACAATTACTAACACTTAGTTCTAGTAGTATGTTAAGTATTTATGAAATTATATTACTTCATTTGTATTTTAAATATATTGTAATACAACTTTTTTGTGTTTAATGTAAAACAGTATATAATTTATGTTTTACAAGTAGGAGGGTCTTAATCATTTACTTATGTATACTATTATTGGAATTCCAAGAATGTTGCTTCTGATAGAAACTGTTGCATAGCTTTGCTCGGGTTTTTATTGTAATTTAAAAAATTTGTTTAACTATATTATTAAACAGTAGCTTTATTATATAATATAAGTTTAATTTCTAGAGTATTTTTCATCAAAATGTAACTGTAGATTACCTGCTGTACCATAACTATCGACTGTGGTTTCATAAAAAGTATTATCTATTGATATTGTTTTTAAATATTAAACATACGTTCCAGTTTTATTTTACAGAAATTTACATAACATGGCCAGCTTTACTTTCGGGCGAAAGCTGCTGTAACGGTAAATTTTTATTCATAGTGTGTGGTATTATAAAGACCCTAGAAGCAACCATATGTTGAGAATGTAGTTGCTATCAATTCTGAATACCTGTGAAAGGAAGAACTTTAGCTACAGCGTAGGTCTTATAACTGTGCGGAATTAAAATTTGCAAATGATTTAAAAATTATTTGCGGCTTTTGTAAGCGATGGTTCGTTTGGGTTATATATTCACAGAAAATATTAAATTTCATTTTGATGATACAATTATATAATAAAATTTTGTTTCAAAATGTCACGTATTTCCCTACTGTATAGATATGCTTTTTGGTTTCGAGACCATCACTGCTCTTATTTAGAATAAAGTTTCTTTTTACGTAAATATTTTATGTAATGTGTATAATGTTAGATTTATAACTGTTTTCTCTAGTAGTTGACACTACTGAAACCATATTTAAGCAAAGACGCGTTTAATAGGAATTAAAATTTAAAAATATACGTTGTTTGCCAAATTTAGAAAAGATGAAGACATTTATAGTTTTTTAAGGTACAACTTTACTGGATTTAATTGGTATAACCCTATATATAATCATTGGTATCAAATAGTTGAGCAGACAAATATTAATATTTCATATTCAGAGTTAAAAGTTGTATACAGGGTGTTTTACAGAGTACGGATTAGAGCATTTTAAACATGTTATAATTTCATTAGAATCAAAGTAGGTTGTCTAGAAAACTCTATCTCATTAAATACATGTTTTAATACACATTAAATAGGAGCAGATCACGTGTTTGATGGGAATGATCTTAAAGGTAGAGCACAAGCTTACCAATGCTAGAATCCCGAGTTTAATTTCTATAAAATTTTTTCATTTCATTATTTTTTTTATAATTTACAATAGTTTTATAAAAAAAAGTGATCAAACATTTTTTTATTTATGTGAAAGTGAAATCAAGGTCTTTATTACGTATTGGCGTTGTCGTATTAAAATTAGCAATAACGAATTTTTTGCGTACATTGTCGAGGAATTTTAAATTTACTGTGTTTTTTTTTATTTTATAAAGCTGTCTAACAACATAATTAAAAAATGAAAAGTAATTATATGAGAATTGAACCGGGGATCCTCGCATTGGCAAGCGAGAGTTCTCCCGCAAGACCACACTAGAACCAAACACGGGATATGCTTTTATTTCATGAATATTAAGACACATATGTAGTGTTATGAAACTTTGTAGACAAACTGTAAGCATACCCATAGTAGAAAAGTGTCTCAATAATGTCAAAACCTCTTTGCGCTATCTTTGATAATAACCAAATTATACACAAAAAACAAAAACTTAAAATTTAGTTTTTTCGCTCTGTACTGCAAATTAAGCAAATACTGTAGGATTTGAATGTGGATCAAAGTAGTACTTGAGGTGCTGAATAATTCTTCTCATTTAACCGAATCTCTATCTCTTACCGTTTACGAGATCCCCGTGCATGCACTCCTGATCTTGGACACCCTGTATACTGCTTACAAAAATACATACATACAAACAAAAATTAATTGTCTATAGAGAACGAATTGTATGTCTGAGGGCGCTAATAAATTCTTGTAATGTCCGACCTTTTACATGAAAGTGCATTTTTTATATAAATACTAGCAGAGCCCGTGGGCTATGCCACACGATGTTTTTGTTAATAAATAAGCTAATTAATTAGACAGAATTGCCGCAATTCTTTGTATATATTAAATCTGGGCGGAATGGGACGTTTCAGCGCTGCCGGTTCGGCGCGAGGACATTTCGGCGCGAATGCTTTTATGTTTTATACAAATTATTTATAAACCATGTTTTAGACACATTTAAATGTATTAGTAGTACTTAATACATAGATTTATACACATTATTAGTGTTATTACTGAATTTTAATGTATTATACAAGAATAAAATAAATACAAAAAACACGAAATTAATTTAAATCATTGTTCAAAATCATTATTGTGTGTCTTAGATACTGCAATGATATGCGTGTGCATGTACTTACTAGAAAACAATTCCCTAAATGCCCGCAATTCACGCAATTCTAAATTATATTTTCTATGAGACTCTTTATTAACTTTCTCAGGGTCGTTATTTAGCTTGTAAGACAAGTTATTAATAAATAAATTTGAGATAGGATAAACACAAAACAATATCAACGTTACAAAAAAAAAGGTTTTATTTAATAAATCAATTTTCTAATAAAATTTTGATGACGTTTTGCTACCCTAGGGCTATTATACTACCAAATTAAATACCTATCTGCTAACTCGTTTTTGAGTAAAAAGGCGTTAAAATCAAAATTATTAAAAAATCGTGGCAGCGGCCATGTTAATGTTAGTACGTTCCAAAAAAAATCATTCGCTTTACGCTACGGTCTTCTATCAGCAAAAAACTTGCAACAAGACGGGGTTTTTAAATGCATATTATTTTTTTCGTACATTTTTGAAGTACCTCAGCATTCCGCAGCTCAGCGAAATCGGACTGTGCATTCTGGGATTATCAAGCCTCAGGCACACCGACTCACAGACACACATTGTAAAAAACTTTTTTTTGGGTTTCTGTACTCATGTATTTCCGTCAAAATCTTCAATTTGAAATTTTTCATGATAATTTTATGTTAGTAAACGTATAGGAAAGTAAAAAAAGAGTAAGTTGTAGGGTTCAGCTAATTGTAAAAGCCTGTAGACGCAGCAGTTTGTTATTGTTATGAATTCTTATCCTATTTTGAAACATGAGCGTAAATCGCCAATCTACGTTAAACAAAATCATTTACTTCACCTAATAGCAGCGTCGTTAACTTGTTATAAAATGCATACAATCGCTTGTAATGTAAACTCGTAACATAGTTGCATTCGGGCAAAATAATTACTTATCTCTAATAAACGAACGAAAATGTATTAATTTAAACATGCAAATTTTTTAAATTTCATAAAAATAATTGAGGATATATTATCGTTTATCTATTTTGTTCAGTCGTCGACCTTCACTGGTATTTGAAACGTCCAGTGTAAACAACTACAAAGCATTTCTGTCTTGTCTGAAGGCAAATTTTACTACAACTTTATAGTTAATCTTTATCGTTAGCCATAAATAACAAAATTATAGCAGCAAAGTTGGTAGTAATTACAAACAATTGCTTAAAACAATAAATAAATTGAGTGAAGTTGCCAGAGGCCGCCGTAGTATTATGGTATAAATATTGTCCAGAAACAAGATCCCGTCGTGTTGTTTTGGTGAGACAGTTAGGTATTTAATATATAGATGCATGTATTGATAAGAAACTATTGCTATAAACTTTTTTTTGGAAAAGTTAATATTAAAGGCTGTAACATATATCGCTTTTTTATTCACCTTTGTAATATTTTTGATAACATAATAATCAGTGTTGGGTAGTATCTAGATACATGTATCTAGATACTGGATCTAGATACTGTTCAAGTATCTAGTATCTGTATCTAGATACGTTTATAAAATTGTATCTTGTATCTGTATCTAGATCCTACTAAGCGGTATCTTTTTTTATTAAACAATAAAAGATCCTAGATACATTCAAGAATTATAATTTATTTTATGTAGTTTTCGAAGTTTATTAAAACATTTCTTCAACTTAAAATTTAGGACATTTTTGGACATTTAAATTTTAGCATTAATTACTTTTCCAGAAAAACCCAAATACGTCTTAAGATAGGTAATGGTAATAAATATTCAAACATTCCCATTTTCAGGGGATAAGAACTGTAAGAAGCTTAAGGTTTTATGTATACATTTACCCATTGTGGCAATACAATAACCGCCCTTGCTGTTTTGGATATTGGGAATTTCCAAGTAAATCTCATAACCAGAGCGGTAGGCTTGTCTTGACAAAACTTGAAGTGTCCTCAGTTTAAATAAAAGTCCAGAATCAATTCTTGTGCTAGTCTGCGAGTTATACCTTGTGATTACAATTAGAAGAATGAATGATAACGAAAGTGCTTTTTTGGAAGTGCCAGCGATACTGGATGGCGAGTTTTTTAAGATAGTGTTGCGTTGTGATAGTAAGGTTGTCACACAGTGTCGAAACTGCCCCTCAAAGATTCAGGGTGATGTAACTTCAAGTGGAAACTTTATCAAACATCTTAAGGTGTGTAATGCATTTTTTCATTTAAACTATTAATTAATATTATCATGGTTTATGCGCGCTTTCATTTCTGGAAATGTAATTTTTTAATGTGGTATCTAATTTGTATCTGAGAAGGATCTAGATACATTTAAAAGTATCTTGTATCTGTATCTAGATACACTTAGCAAAATGTATCTTGTATCTGTAACTAGATACACT
Organism: Ctenicera cuprea; assembly: GCA_958336395.1. NCBI lineage: Eukaryota > Metazoa > Arthropoda > Insecta > Coleoptera > Elateridae > Ctenicera > Ctenicera cuprea. The sequence goes on from OY284488.1 coordinate 28,414,452, forward strand.
TTTTTAAAAGTACCTGTATCTGTATCTAGATACAAATAAAAAGTATCTTACCCAACACTGATAATAATAATACATACAGAGCCTTTGTTCATGTATCTGGTATTGTATAATTTTGGATATTTTTCATGGGTATTTTTTTTTTGGTATGTTTTATCCAAGGAAATTTTTTCCTTTGGTTATTGTTTCCATAGATATTTTTTTCTTGCATATTTTTTTCTGTAGATATTTTTGCTAGATATTTATTCCGTAGATATATTTATGGGTATTTTTTTCGTTTGTCGTATTTGTTAGCTGCCACATGTTCATGCCTGGAATTTCACGTACCGGGAAAGATTTCTGAGGTTTTTTCCCATATAGGTATATTTAACTGTGTAAGTTTAAGATAAGAAAAAACTTAAATTTATTTAAATAAACGTACTTGTCGGTAAAACTTAAAAGTGCTCTAGTAAAGAACGCTTTCTGTAAAATATTAATTAAACCGTAAATTGTGCTAGAGCCATACACACAACGGTATACGTAATACAGAAAATTACAAATGATTGAAAATAAATAGCTGCTGATTTCTGATAGTGTATGGTAAAAGTTGGAAGTGGAAAGTTCAGTCAAATATTTCAGGAAACAGCTCACTAAGAGAGTTTGAAACGTTGCCGACACTCTAACCACCTGTTGCGTAACTATCTTGAAGAACCGGTGTCAGATGTGAAGAAAAACAGTATCTATCCGTGCAAAACCTAGCAAAGCTATTTAGAATGAGGTATACCTGTAATGTACCTGAAGATTAGTTATGGTGTTGCCGTCTCTGTCTGTTCGTGCTCTTGCGAGGAGGAATGCCAAGATCACGGTCTTTGGTTGCTCCGTTGCCATGTTCTCTACAGCGGTTCTTGCAACCGTATCGTGCTTACGCGAGCTTTACCACTATATGGCGGCAACATCGCACATTTTAGCATGTACTTGTCGGTAATGTTACAGCATAATCATAGCTGCGCGCTAGCCAACCGTTGCTTGTTTGCAAACGTGTAACTAATGTTATTTAGTTTCATTATTTACCATTGCTATTTATTTAGCCTTTGTTTGGAATGCTTTTTTTGACGTTCCCCTGGCATATGAAATTTCGAGAAGTATTCGCTACAATCCAATATGCATGAATAACTTTTATAGCTACCTATTTCCTAGTAACGCAGAAATAATTTGTTTTAAACCGCAAGTCCTTAAGCAAGGTCATACAAATCTTATGGAAAATTTTTTATGGTATGTAGGCTATGGTTTTAGTTGTTATTGTTATTGTTTGATAATATTGAAAATATTTATCTGTTTACAAGAAAAAAGTTATCAGTTACTATTATTTTCTTCATCAAGAAGTACAATATTAAAGCTATGCTGACAAATTCGTTATCTTTGGGTTTACTTTTTCAAAGCTCAGTAGAAAATTTTGGAAACTCGATAGGTAGGTATTTTCTGTTAGAAATATGAGTTAGATAAAACCAACGAGTTCGCATTATAAATATACGATTAAATATTAGAATCAGCATGTTGGACATGGAAACTATAATTGTCTATCCCCAATAGCCTCTGTGCTGATAACGTTTTGCAATACTTGCTAAGCAAACATTGGTCACAACATGCATGAAACATAGAGGTAGACCGTTTTATTATTAAGTTCGAGCTTGATTGAGTTCATGTTAATATTTTATAAATAAAATAATTAATGACTTCAACACGTGTTTATTAAAAAAATAATTAATGACTTCAACAAGTATTTATTTTAAAAAACTAATGCTTTTTGAAATTATTAATTATTTTATTTATATATTATATTATAACTCTTTATATTTCTACCAGAACAAATACATAAATTCAGGGTTATTTGTTGTATTAAAAATGTTTCAAATAAAACTATTTTTTTTCAACTCAATGCAATTACTAAACATTATCATGGAATACCAAATGTTACGAAAACCATCAAATATTTGTAAAGAATGTGACCAGAAGAAATAATTTTTTTAAATCAGTTCTACTGCAAAAAAAAAATAGGATGGCATACACGGTGTAAGCCTAAAATTTAAATATACGTATACGTAATGGATCACATTAATAAAAAAGGTTTGCAGCGGAAATACAATTCCAAAAAGTTATTCCACTATGTATAAATGGTTGGGCGCTAACAAAAATAAAAGTGCATAACCACATCCCACCATCTACAGATTAAAAAACCCCATATCGACCACGAATTGGAAAATTCGACTTCTTAACATTTTACCTGTTCGCTGACGTGACAGCGCTACCGGACTCATCACCTTGTAAGCGAAAACGAACGCTATAAGTTCGAGCTTTACTTCGTTGGAAGTTCATTTTAATTTATTGTAAATAAAACAATTCTTAACTTCAACGGGTTTTCTATTTAAGCCATATACGTATTTCAACGTACAACTTCCTAAAATCAGGCATCTGCAAATTAAATTGCTCGTACTGTAATTCGGTTTATATAGGACAAAAAATTAGAAATTGATATTATGTACAAGGAACACATACGTTGTTACAAGTATAAAAAAAACCATAAATTCAATTACGCTAAACACTTATTAGAACACAATCATTCAATGATATCTAATAACACTATACAATGTTTACACTTTTGTGATGATAAACGTAAGTTGTATATACTAGAAGCATTTGAAATTCGCAAACATTTAAAATCTGTATCTTTAATGAATGAACAAATTGATATCTTAAATTCACCGTTATTAGACGTTTTGGAATGAGAAATCAAGTCATCTGGACGCAGATATAGAAAACCAAGATCAAGTCGACCAGTTCTATTCTTCATGTAGCAACACCAACTACTTACTTTTTTATTTTAACTTTGACAATAAAATGTAAACATGTTCACATACGTAGAAGGTATAAATAAATAAATATTGTTGAAGTGAATTAAAGTATTTTATTCACAAATCAATAAATAAAATGCTCAAGAATATGAGTTAAAAAATAATTGAGATTTATTGTTCCTATATAGCAACACTAACTGTTTACTTTTAATCTTGCCTTTGATAATGACATGTAAACACGTTGAAATACGTATAAGGTTAAAATAAAAAACCTGCTGAAGTTAAGAATTGTTTTATTTACAATAAATTGACAATTATTTACGTTTTTTAAAATTTTCAAGTGCATTTTGCAGCAACATTTCTACAACAAATTTCTTTTTTTAACGTGACCTATAGGTTTCCCCTACCACTCGCTATGTGTTTTTTGGAGATTTTCTCCGGCTGCTCATCTGAATGTTTATTAAATACTGAGTACTCTATCGAGCAACATAGGAATTTTTTTGTGCAATCGAATTCGCACCATTTTACCCTACAAGGGGTTGTATTCTGTAATTCTTTAAAAACCTATTAATTGTTAATAGCGTGCTGTAGCTAAGAGAGTGGTTTCACTACTGGCTGAAAGTCGCTGTTATTAAGGATATTTCTACTGCATAGTGTTCCTAATTGGGAACACTATACAATTAAATTCCATGATACTATTCTATTAGTTATTTCCAATTTAGAAGCATATTGTTCACTTACGGGAACCGAGTGGCAATCTCGACAGAGAACTACTCGTTAGTAGATGGCGTCATGTGTCTAAAAAAATTTCTTTCTAATGTGCCTTCATGATAGGTTATGTTCTAGTCAGTATTTGTTTATAGGGGTGTTTTTATAAATATAAGGTAAGTTTCCTTAAACAGCAACGCTTTATTAGTTGCTACGGCATGATTTATCATAGTTGAGGTATAATAATTATGTAAATACGTTAAATTACTGAAATTTGTTGTTGTTTGTTTACGTTCTCACCTGGAAATATAGTGAAATAAGTTGATTATTTATTTAAAATTGTATTGCAGAATTATGAACCCCATTGCTGCCAAATATTTTTATGGTGAAGTTCAGCACATAAGAGACATTCCTAACGGAAGTTCAGATTCTGCACTTTCCGATGATGATAATGTGGAACCATCGCCTAGGGAATACGTGGACGAATTCGAGCCTAGTGATGAGGGATTTTCTTTGACGATTCTGATGATATCCTTATGTTGTCGGAACTAGAACCAACAACATCAAAAAATGTTCAGCCAAAAAACAGCCAGTTAATGATAAAGAACCAATTCTAAAGTAGAACGAAAAAACTAATGTACAATGAAAATAAGTTCAATTGTGTTAATCAAACGTAAAAAATGTAAAAACACTTGTGATTTTGTTTCAATAGCAATTGTTTCTAAGAATTTTATGGCAGAATTTAATTCAGTAAATCAGAATGTGTTGTAACAGGATTTTATAATAATATACGTATAAAATTCTTTCAACGTTGTAATGTTGATTTTCTCAACTGGGAACACAGATTTTTTTTTGAAAATAAATATTTTCGCACCGTTTTCTTGTTTTTGTAGTTAACTCACATTTATGGAGGCATAAATAAGCAATTAATAATTTTTGTATCGGTTTTTAAAAATAAAAATAAATCCATGCAATTAAATTAACACTCTGTTAAAAATTAACCGAAACTGCACAAAAAACACACGAAGGTCTGTCGAACTATCCTTTTAAAAAGAAGCAGACACCTTTAGTTTACTACCTCGATCATTTTCATATGCAAATAATTTGTGTACGCGGTTTCACTTAATTTTTCTCATTTAGCGTGATTCAAATTCGCACATATTACAGTTGCTGATTCTGACACATTCACCCTAGACAAGTTCAAAATACTGAACAATTTGGCGTACGTTCGTATTTACATTGCTGAGCAACATAAATCGTTGCTATAATAATTTACCATATAGAATACAAGGATTTGTCCTACAATAAAAAATTTTTACCGAACAAAAAAGTTCCGGCCAATTAAAAACATAATAATGGTTACGACTAAGAAAATTGTTGATTTCGGTTTTCGTTGCAATTAAGATGCTGAAAGTTTTCCGATTTTGTTCTGGTTTTCGGTTACGTTTCGGTGCACATCTTTGTTTATAAAAAACGTATTATTTATGATGGTTGTTCTGACCCTTTTTTGGTAGTGACAATTCTGATGAAATTGCACTTGTGATTGGCTGTAGACATATATGTGCTACCAATGAGTTCCTATGTTTATGACTAAATGGGTTGGTGGGTGGCGCGTTTTAATTTATTTTCCCATACCTTCAGTACCATAGGCAAGATATTGACTATTGATTTCATGAAAATTTTCGATATCTGGATTTTAACTGAAATACACGTTTTGGGGCTCCAAGAACCCAAAAAGCTGGTTTTTGAAAAAACATCTGTGACGCCTCTAAAGTACTGGGTGTGTGACGGATCTAAAGTACTGGACCGATTTTGATGAAACTTTAAATAAAAGGCTATATCAGAAATTGTAGATTTTAACAAAAATGCGCGTTTTGGGGCTCAAAAACTCAAAAAATGGGTTTTTGAAAAATGTCAGTCTGTGGGTGCGTGGGTGTGTGACGTCGCTAAAGTACTAGACCGATTTTGATGAAATTTTAAATTATAAAAGATATATCAAAAATACAAATCAAAACAGGTTAGGATCCGAGCAGGTGTGATTACCATGCCGGCATCATTTTTGCTGACGTCACGAACTAACTGCAAGGTACATCGTTGTACTTATGAAATTTACACTTTTGCAAATACGGTAAGTATTAATATCTAGTATGGGATAGTCCACTCGAAGTCAACACATCAGGTTTTTTATATAATAAACAAGAAAATTTAATAAATACACGTATATTTTCATATCATTCATTTATTTAGTCTACAATTTTACACATATTTATATTTACACTTATTTTCTGCAAATGTTTCAATCTGTTTATTGAAATCACATATCTTTGTTTCGGACGATTCGATATAGTTTAATTAAATTTGTAAGTGCCTTTTGCCCAATAGTATTTCTTAAGCAACTTTTTATTATTTTCAATGCAGAAAATGGGCGTTTTCCTGATGAGTTACTAACTGGAATGATTTGATAAACACGCAAAAGTGTTTCCAAGTAGAAATGTAGATTTTAAATCACGTAACAGATGCTGATAAATTTCCTGAAACGATTTTATTTTTTCTTGTTTTGCCAACATCAAAAACTGCCACAATTCATTGCTAATCGTGTCAAAATCACTGTCACTTTATGATTAGTAATGAGTGCAGTGATCATTATATTAACCTCGTCGTCTAGTAAATTATCATTAACAAAAATAATTTACGATTTTTCGGACTCTAGGCGACCGCCTATTGCGCATTTGCCTAAGCGCGCCACTGTAGGCACCGCAGATACAACGGCAAAGATGCACGCTATTATAGCATGATGAGCTGTAATAGGTATCCGTGGGCATTCTCACCAACGTTCATACGTAATGGAAACGTAAAATATTTGGAAACACCAGTATTTTAAATAAAAAGAGAAGAATGGTCTATCCTGTTTCAGACACCCCCTACGCGTTTCTGTGCATTCTTATATGAATTTCATTACTGCTATCTAAATTGTTTCGTACTTGTAAGGCTGTAGGAAAAAAAAATATTTGAAACACAAATAGTAAGTGTTTGTGCGGAATCATAAGACAAATTAACAGAGAAAAATACAGAATCTGTAGTATTACTGATAGCTATTTGATTTACAAGAAATTTATCGAAATGAAACAGATGTGTAGGCTAGTATACTTTGACACAAATCCAAACTAAATAAAAATTGAAGTGGGAAAGAGGGATTTTGGTAAAAAAAATAGTTCGATTTTACCAAAGCACGTACAGAATTTTTTTGTTATAAAGTTGAGAGTAGAATTCATGTTTCTTTCCTTTTATGGTTTTATGATTTAACGTTTTAATTAAAATATTTTAAGAAAAATACATTGTGTTTACGACTGCCCGTAGACCCTATATATTTATCCAGAAATTATAATTTACATATAACTTACTGTTTAAAAATCGATAAGTTAATATTGCATACTACAATATTTAATGTTACATCCACATAGCCTCGTTGTATAGTTTTGGTTAGAATAAATGATTGTTAAGTAACCAATGGTTAAAGTTTGTTTAATAAAGATATGGTAATATAATAATAAATGACAATATAAAATATTATGTAGGTGTTATTGAAATAATAAATTTTATCTGTCGTCCTAAAATGCATTAATATTGAAGTTGATTCAAGTAATTATATATGCATATTTATTCTAAAAAAAAATAGAAATTATTTAAAATTAGAATTGTTTAGTTTACCATAAATGAAAAAAGTAGGTTTGGAACACCTATAAAATTGCTTAAAAAAGGCATGTGTTAACAACGCACACTGTATACTTTAGAAGTTGACAAGAAAAAGTTTTTAAATAAATATTACTCTATGAGCTTTTAACCTTCACCTTCAAGCTTTTGCAATAAAATTTGAAACATGACATTTAACAGTTACGAAATATTGTTTCAATTTCAAGTTTAAGTAGTAAGATAATTTTTATTATACTATTTATAAACATACTGAAATAATGAAAAATGCAGTAATAATTTCTTGAAGCATAAAATTCTAAATTGCCAATAAAATGGTTCTTGAAAACAGGTTAAAAACCTACACTTTATATTTGTGTCGGTGCCTCCCTGTTGCTGCAACTTTGTTGTAACTGCATAATGTATAATACACCAAACAGCATTTTAAATTATGGTTTACAGCAGCTCGGTGGAATATTTTTATTTGCATAAATATTTTTTTTAATAAGGTTTAAAAACCGGTTGGGTGCTATAACTTTTTATCCCATGAATATAATTTTTCTCGAATGTATCAAAAAAACTTAAGTTTTTGTAGTTAAACTGCTGGAGATGAGTATTAGAATACAAACTGCTGCTTAAAAGTATTATAACTTTAGTTTCAAAACTGCTATTATTTTTATAACGTATAAAAAATTCGCTAAGCACTTTGCTTGTACTTTCCCATACTCATTAAAATTGCTTTTATATATCTAACCCCGACAATTATAACACCTCTAATTGTGTTGAATTGTAATGATTTTAAATTTAACCCCTGCTAATCAACAAATCATAAACTACCTGTGTAGAAATTCCAGGGTCAGTGCGCTTATACTAATATTCTAGCAAACAGGGCCGTCTTAAGAAATTTGGAGACCTTGGGCTAAGAATTTGTAGCGACATAACAGCAGTGGTAATTTTACTTTTTCTACACGAGTCTGAAGTGGGGCAATAGGCGGCAGCTTGTAGCCTTCTCGAACATTAGTCTACTCAATTTTTACACAAATGCACACTTACACTGTCATGATGTGTTTTGTCTACGGATTTGCTAGATTGATAGAGATATATGCCTAGCTTTTGCTGGTGGGCGTACCAAGCTGTTTATGATCAACTAAGAAAATTATTGTAAAAAAAGCAAATATATAGCTGAATAAAAACATTTTTATTTAATGTAGTACTTTGAAGAATAACTATTTAAAACGATATATTTTATGAAGAATCATCCGGTGTCTTTATGGTCCTGATACCCTTTTGGGCCCGGCGCCCTTGGGCTACAGCCCAATTGGCCGAATGGTTAGGATGGTACGCTACTAGTAGCAAACTGGGGTAGCAAGTGTACGAGTAACACAAGTTTTTGATTTAATTTTTGTTAAAAAATATTCTTTGTGATTAAACAACACTGAAGACCAAAAGCAAAATTTTCCAGCCCAATCGGGGGAGGGGAAGGCTAGCTCTACATTATGTAAAAATGAAAATTATGTTGTGATTTTGCTATGAGTCATGACCCATTTAGCAGAAACATAAATGTTTTATGGTCTCCTGTTTGTTACATAACTGTTTATAATGTATCGATTTTCATAACTTGAATTAATAGGATTGAGACAAACCAAATTGTAGCTCAATCCCAGCGTGATGAGTCTACTGAATTGAAAAAAATCGTGTGGTACGTTTTTGAGCAATACATTTTTGGAAATATCAAAAATTTGAAAGGTTTTTACTTCCAGTTGTCTCGGTTCTAAAAATGTTCGTAGATAGTAAAATTATATACTCCTAGGGCTAGTATAAAAATGAGATAATTAATCGTTCACTAAATAGGCTTTATCGGCATAGAAAGTGTCAGACGATTACTTTGAGGATTGCGATCTAATCAAATTGTAGCTCATTTTTAATGGGCAACTAAATTTTTAACTAATTTTGAGAATTTTTTTACTTTACGATTTTCAAGGTTTCATTAATGCATTTACATAGTAGTATTGTGTGCCCTTGGGATATTATAAAAATCAAAGTTTATGCTTATCTGAAAACGCATTATTGAGTAAATAAGAGTTAAAGCCAAAAAAACGTAAATTAGTTATACTGAAAGCATTTGAAATTCACAAACATAAAAACTGTACTTTTAATAAACGAGCAAATTGATATCTTAAATTCACCCGTACTGAACGTTTCGGAATGAGACATCAACTCAGCAGCAAACACTCATCCAAGATCAAGTCACCAAGTTCTATTGGTTCTATAGCAACACCAACTGTTTACTTTTTAATATTACCTTTGATAATAGCATGTAAACATGTCGTATAAGGTTAAAGTAAATAAATACTATTGAAGTAATAAAGTATTTATTTTATTTAATATCAATAGCAACGAAGTAAAGCTGGAATTTCTTTTTGTTTATTTTGTTTTAATAACAAATAAGTAAATTACGTAGGTAGAGTAGCGGGCCGTGGATCAAAGTCTTAGTTCTATATCTTCTCTACGTTAAATCCTTCCCCCTGTCGCAACTTTTAGTGATCGCGCATTTAGTAAGGTGCCTTGCATTTCAACACAGTTTTTTTTACTATGTTTGTGGGTTCGGATGTTTAACATAAAGATTACATCTAATCTATTATACTTATGTCATTATAACTCCCTCAATAGATTAGCTAAGATTTTTAAGAGAAAAGCGTGTGGCGTCGTCCACGGGTTTTGCTAGTTTGTAAATTAATTTGCGATTGCTTTCATTCTTGTCGTCGTAAATGTAACTGTTTGTTATTGTAACTGGAGTCTCCCATATTTGGCTCAATAAAGTGTGAAATGCCTATAGTATATGTAAACATGACCGTAACTGCGTAAACAAAATCAAATCAGTTCCTTCCATCCTTCCAACTGGACGCAAATCCGAGATGGCTTTTTTTTATAACTTTATGAGCAAAGATCGGTTGTGATGTACCTGGTGAATATCTGTTTGAGCAATTACTGATTTAACCTGTCCAAGGACTTGGTTAGTTTTAGTATTAGAAGCAAAAGAGACACGCCGACGTTAGTTCATAGAAAAAATTTAAATGGTTCCCGTTGGTCACGTTATAATTTGTCGTTTTAAAGCTTAGTTGATTTTTTGAAAATCGTGTTGGTTTAGCGGTAAAGACGTGAGCTTATAATCTGGCGGCGCCAGTTCAAATCTCGTGGTAGACCTGTTTAATGTCATAATTTAAGGGTCTTGAAAACAATAAAAACCGAGCTCGTTTATGCCTAAAAACAAATGGGCCTTTTTTTAAACATTTATTGTGACTTCTAATTGTTTTGTTACTTATGTTGTTTTGATTGTTTAGTGTTTTAAATGTAAAGTAAATGAAAACGTATTGTAAGATATCTCGTTTTTAAATAAAATAAAACAAATTAAAAATAATAAATATTATTGCTTGAAAATGTTAACTATGAACAATTACGGTAAAATAATAAACCGCATAGCTATGCTAACAGCTCCATGTGTTTCAAACTAAGTATCGACATGTCGCGGTTATTTCATAGGTGACTAGGATTTATTATTTATTTTTTATTTAATCGCTCTGTATTTATAAAATTATAATAGATCTAAAAATTAGGATTTTTCGATTATCACTGTTGTGCAATCAAGCTCAAACAGGAATGTTTTATTGTCCCTCGTTTATTACATAAAGAAATATTAATTTCAAATCTCTAATAAAAAGATGTACTTTTTTGTACTCCATGAGTTGAATTATCTAAAGATTTAATATTTATAAAACAAGTTTTTTCAAAAATCAACATCAGCATAAGTATAAATATCCTATGCTCAGTTTAACTCTTATTAGGTTAGTCTTTAAGTTACACCTACTTACCAAATAAACTGACAGGATAGTTCTACTCATTTTATTTCGAAAATGGAAACGGTATGGAGTCGATGTGGCGAAAATTGACTGCAGTGCTGAAAAATACACCATCTTACTTATAAAATTGTCATCTTAAATATAACTCGATGACAGGATTATTATCAAAAATTTGTCTCATTATTTTTATTGTGTGATTAAAATGCATACAACACGAGTGCGTAATTTTAAAAATTGACAAGGGTGCAATTGTTATTATACAGGGTAAGATTAAGTTTAAAAGCGGCCTATTGTAGCAGAATTTAAATAGCTTTACATTGGGGTGTCACTGGAACTACCTCGCCATTTAAACTTATTGCGTCGGTAGGCCTCTGTAAAAATCGTAGATTTTTTGTTGAATCAAGAACTACATTTTTTATTACAATTTATAAGTTTCTGTCCCCATTTAACTAAATTGAGCCTTTAAAAAAACAGAAGAGGGGTTTAGGCAACAGAGGCACAGTATGTATAGATTAGTTTAAATAAAAACGAATTTGCACTCTCAATTGCATTAAAACAGTGAAACAAACGCATGTAATTTAAAATTATAATAACATACATTAATAAGCAAGTTTGACCATTATTTAGAAAATTACATAAGCAATTAAAGAGTTACCCTAGAAAGTCATTCATCATTCTAGAGCATTATATTTTCTTTGCATGTACTATCCTTTCCTAAATAGGCGAAAATTAGTAGTATAAGTTATTGAAATCTAGTTAAAAGGTCATGGTTTGTTTGCCTTAAAAATGAATCAACAAGGAAATGTGCAGGTTTTATCTAGGTATATATGCACGCGACTAAAAATTATGATAGAAGCCATCAAATCAAGGTAACAGTTACGATGTCGCAACAAGGTATATAGTTGCTTTTGTTTTTCATTTTGATGATAAATCAACTAAAATTAATAGAAAGAGAGAGCGCAACGAATAACAATTAATGCATAATTACATTATTATTGTGAACTGCTTTTACTGTTTATTATGACTATTTTATACACATTTTATGTAGACTGTCACAGTGCTCGATTTTCGTGGCAACAACTAATCAAATAAATTTGTTAGTGAAAAACTACTTTGGGCGTTTAATAAGTAAAAACCATGGAAAAACGACTACTGACAAAGGGCATCAAGTTAAGATCGTTAAGATAAATAATTTTCGATAACCTTTGCTGTGGGTAATTGAAAACAATCAAAATATATTGCAATTAATTCTATGTGAAATAGTCGTTACAGATACAACACGTGAACGCGTTTTTACTGTGATTAACTTGAGTTGGTAGTAACTGCTGCTGGTTTATGTAAGACAATTTCACTCGTATTTCGCGCTCCTGGATTTACCGTCTTAATCAGCTCTCTTTGGCAATCAACTAAATTTCATCGGAAACTCGGGATCACTAGTTATACTACTTGTGAAAGATACTGATTTGTTAACGCTAATTATAAATAAATTAAGTAAGTATACTACTATAAATAACCAAACTGACCGCTTAAAGATGCATTTTAAATTCGGTGATCAAGTTATAGTTGTAATTGTAACCTTGCTTTTCGCTTTTATATAAATATTAATAATATAAGGCGCAGCGTGAACACTCCTTGTTTGTACTACTAGAATACATTATAGATGCTCTAATAGCATAAAAATTTAATTAATTTAGTTGTACTTCCACTGAATACTAGAAAATTAATTAAGTGGAAGCTAGCAAAGCTGTTGTTTAAGTAGTTTTACAGGGCGATCAGAGAAGGTGTAGAATAATAGTTCCACTGAAGTTAATTTTTATTTTGACAAAATAAAAATTGTTTAGTGAAAAGGCTACCTTTTGGTTGTTAGATTAAGTCTTTGTTATACTACATGTAACTAATAACATAACCGGAATGGAATCATGTTTTCCAACAATGTTTATATATCTTGTGATAACATTTTTAGGGCCAGACTAAAAGTTATTAAACGTTACCAAGTATATCAGTAGGTATATACTTCATAAAATAATAAAATACAAAACAATAAATGCCAGACGTTTATTAAATTGGCTTAAAACTCCAAACTACTCTCTGTCAATTAACAGTTTCCCGGTTTTTGAACAGTTTATTTGCTCATTTATTCTTGGTGATAGAAAAAAAGGTATTAATGAAAGATATACACAAGTGACGAGTTGTTTGGGCATACAAAACAAAATGACTGACTTCCTGTTTGAGTGAAAGCGACTATATCTTTAGTTTTTAAATGGAGCACCCTGTATTTTTAGGCTAATTCGATTGTAGGATAAATTCTGTTTAAAAACTATGATACAACTGTAGGTCTGAAGCTAATAACAAGCGAGATATTTTGATTTAAAGCAACGTATGTAACCAATATGGTAATGATTGTAAATCAAGTAATCCTAGGAGGCGGTTAGAAAGAAAATGATAGAAGCAATAAGCAAAAGTGCAATTCACGTTAATTAGACATCTGTTGTTTATTATATTTTAGGAATCTTCAACCAAAAAATCCATAGGAGTTAGGTCAGGTGATCTAGGTTGACAGTTAAAAGCGCCTTGATTGGTAAATTACAAAACAAGTGCCCTAGTTTATCCACAAACTTTATTGTGGCAGATGTTACACGTTTGTTTATCGCTTTTATTATTTTCTTAACAACAGCTTCCTACGATCAATTGCAATGTATTTACAATCATTACAATTGGTTAGATACGTTGCTTTAAATGAAATATCTCGCTTGTTATTAACTTTAGGTCTACAGTTGTATTGTAGTTTCTTAAACAGAATTTATCATACAATCGAATTACCCTACAAAATACAGGATGTTCCATTTATAAAAATAAACATATAGTCGCTTCCGCTTAAACAGGAAGTGATTTTTTTTAAAGTAAAATATCTCTGTTGAAGGTGAAAATAGAAACGAAGTCACATAAGGATATGTATGTTATTTACTAGATTGCAAAGTTCCATCAAATGTTTGCAATGTTACTTTCACAATCCTCTTTTGATTTGAACTAGTAGTACTTTGATGAAGATGTAGTTTTTGAGACACTCGATGATTGGTATTGTGGTTCGAACTAGTATTATAATGTGAATTTTCAATATTTCACACCAAGATGTCCAACCATAACTAACCATCATTAATATTTTAATATTTCCGTGTTTCGGTTAAAAGTACAATAAATTAAAGAGCACTTAATATTCAATTTCATTACTGAATAATTTTCTGAACGGAATATATTTTAAACATATATTTGCTTGGAACTCTCAATTGTATTTCATCCTACAAGCTGCACATGATCTGTAGTTACCTGATAAATTTTAATAATAATAAATTATGTGTATTATTTCTTTAGGCTTCTGTTGTTTTTAGTTATCTGGTGGTCATATAACATGTTTTTGCAATTTATTTGTATGCGAAACTCCATTACTTGTTACTGGTAATTTATTAGGATGTTTTACTCAGTATTTGCTACCAGTGCGGTGTAATGATTTCTAATTTTATTCTCTAAATTTTCCATACAAAAGCACGTAAAAATTAATAGTACTGGAAACGGAAATAAAAAGGTTATTAAAATATTAAAAGAAAGACATAATTGTTTTACTTCGTCGTGTTATAATACTTATATAGCTCGCAGTCTATTGTTTATCCAATTTTCTGATGTAATATTATTTATCGATCTGTTCTTGAAACAACCTATTAATCGTGTTCCTTGAGATTTATAGTCACACGTTGTTTTCCAATTTACTTTTCCACCCTTCTTGTTATGTGTTCACTGTATTCAGCTTCTATAAGATTCACCAGCGGAACCCGTGATCTACGTCCCACGCTTTTTTGGTAATTTTCTTTCAAAAAATAAATAAACTGTGTCGAGATGCAAAACATTTACCGAATGAGTCCGGCAGTATTGTATACTTTCAAATCTCCAAAATCAACGACTGACCTAAACACGCGTGACTACTAAGTAATCATACTAATGTTCATTATTTTGTAGTAATATCTCTTACCCCGTGTAATGGACAATAAATAATGTATAAAATAAATGGACCCACTGTTTGTTCAAATTTTAAATTATAATTTTCATATCTATGCAACTCTTTCAACTGTAGAAATGAATGTATGTTCTTGGTAGTTATTAATGGTGATTGTATGCATACATACAATTTTGTCTATTTGCATTGAACACTGTAGCGGTCCACTGTGCAAAGGAATATGAGCCTTACATAATGGACGCGCAGAGATGTGGCTTCTAGTAGCGTTGGTTTCTCACCACTTAAGTTGAGGCAGGTGAAAGGGATCCGAATTTAATATATAGAAGATAGTTGAACCGGCGGGATATACTTGGCGCTCTTTTGTAAAAATGATAAATACGCTAATGAAGTAGGCATTGTAACAAACCGCGGATCGGAATCCTAATTTTATGAGTTATATAGCTGTTGCTGTAATTGTATATAATAAATCCGGATCTCTTTGACTTGTCTAAACTTGAGAAGAATGTTGCTGCAGCTGAGATTGTATAGCACAAGCGGCGCGTGACGGATTTTTTTTCTCCAAATAAACAACAAGCTGTAGGGTGTAGCCCACGGCCATAGTTAGTTCCGCGAACTGTTAGTGTAAACGCAGCAGTTTTTTGCCAGCGCGTTTGTTATTGTAACTCTTGTTCCCAGTATTTGGGTCAAGTTTAATTTGTGTTTACTATTTCTTAGTCTAATTATTTTTAAACACAAGCCTAACATCGTATACACGATATACAGAATCAAATCGGCTCATTCCATCTTATAGGTAAACCTGAGTTGGCTGAATATAGTTTAGTAAATCATGAGCAAAGATCCCTTGTAATATTCAATAATGTTCAATATCTGTTTGTCCAGTTACGGCTGTTTTTACTTGTTTTTTATTTGTACATATTTCTGGATTGAGTGTTCAGAATTAATTATTACCTACACAGTATCTAAAAGTTTTACAAAGCTTTTTATTTCACGCAAAATTGGTGAGTTAACAAATCTACAGCTTAACATTATCGCTTCTTTAAATATATGAATAATCGTTCTAAAACAAACTGCTGCATCTGGTGCCGATGTAGCGCTACTCGGTGATATATTTGACAGCAAGCAGCAGAATATGTAGCAATTATACAAACCAACATTGTTAACAGAATTTTCTTAATAGACTAATCAATAGTACTGTACGGAACCGCTTAGATTTGCTATTAGAAAATTATTTGATAGTAAAAATTAATATTTCATTTCCACTATAAACGTTAAAACTCCTTGATTTAAAACTTAGTTTAATTTTGAAGTTTATAAAACTTATTGACAAAACACGGTCGACCTCACACAACTTGTTTTAAACACATTATGGAGCCGCTGCTAAGAAACGCCGCCTTATGTGACTGTTGAATAAACATTACTTCAAAACAATAAATAAATGTTGTCGTCGTGTTATGTTGAGACAGTTGGGGATTCACTATATAGCAAGATTTCATTTACCAGCTGTCAGATCAATGGCACGAAGCCTTTTCTCTCCATAACTTTCTCTAACCAATATTCTTATCCCTAGGTTCTACTTTAGAAAATTAATGCAACTTAACGCAGAACACGAAAACAAACAACACGCTTAGGCTTATACTTATTAGCTGTTTGTGAATCCATACAAACTAACGTTTTGCAAAACATCGGAGCTTGTATCTTCGGAGTGATCAGAGCACTGAATTATAATCCGGGATGCGGAGGCATTTGAGCCAGTCGGGCAGAACGGCGGAGTTCTGATTGGCTGCCCCCGTTGGGTGGAAACAAATCCGGTAGAGCGTGATCGTGAAATCGATGATACTTGAGTCCTTTGAGGATGCACTACTGAAGTCTAAGCTTTACTGAGTCTAAAACCATCCTCTCTGTTTATGTTGTTACGTTATTTCTTAATTTCAATTGCTTTACGTACGATACGAGGGAAGTAATGAGGTACTCTGGCAACTACTGGAGCGTTCTTAAAGTCCATTTTATGCCCAGTTAAACCAGTATTTTCAGCCACCGCAGATTTTGTGATGCGTCTGTGTTTGCAATCACCTTTGTGCTCTCGTAATCTTAACTCAATGAAACGATCACTTTGTGATGTAGTTTGAACCACAAAAGTAAGGAATGTTGTAGATTTCAGTTTAGCTTTTCTACCTCACAGTAAAGGCATTACTGATAAGATAGGGCATGTTCTCAGAAGGTACAGCATAAAGACAGTCTTTAGAACTAATGAAACTTTGGAAAACGGTTTTAGATTCGCAAAAGACCAAATATCAAGTTTAAAATCAGGTGGGATCCATAACAACGCTTGGTCTTGTTGTTCAAACTACATCGGACAAACTGGTCGTTTCATTTAATTAAGTTTCCGAGAGCACAAAAGTGATTGCAAACACAGACGCTGTTAGCCTGAAAGCTGCGCTACTCAAAAGTTTAAACATTTTGATCTAACAAAAAATGTTCATGTACGTTATTCTAAGAGTTTTCTTCATAATTGGAAAAATATGGGGAAAGTAAATTAACCAATTCTAATAAAATAACGTTATTACTAAATAATATTTAATTCATATGAACGGCAACGACTGAATTTAATCTAGCTGTGATTTGTAAATATGTAATTGCATTCGTCCGGCTCATTGGCTATGTATGTTTAAAATCTTAAATATTTTTTACCTCCCTCGCTATACGGAGTACAGCTAGGGGTAGGTATCGTTAAATGTTATAGTAGGTAGGCAGATTGTAAAACATATTTGTAAGTTACCCTAAAAGCAGGCAAATTTCTAGTCATTACTACTGAAAATTTTAGTTAATACTACAATTATGAAAAAAATGTATGTTGTCTATTTTATTCAAGAAATAATTAGATGCCTAGTTTGTGTGGATTTGTAGAGATTTTCGAAAAAGTAAGCAAGAACATAGAGAAGACGAATTACATTCGTACATGCATATATTGTTGTATCATTTCAAACTGTTTATATGTTAATAAACTTGTAAGCCAAGTTAAATTGACAATAAGCTAATGTTGTGCCTGTCGAGTACCGCAGATAATAATGCCTTTACACGTTAGTTGTAGATATGTCCTTGTTTGCGGCATATTTTTCAGTATTAAATCTTCCATTCACTTATAATCCAACCACTTTCTCGTTTTTAAGTAACCTTTTGTTGTTTTGTTTTTAGCAGATTTTGTACTCTACTATAAAAGTTGTTTGGACTTTAAAATAGGAAAACAAATAATAAAAGCAGTATTAAGGTAAGACATATTTTCATGTTTAATTTCTATATTAGGGTAAAATGATGATTTCATTTGTTCAATTACGTTTAACATAAATAACAGAATTAAATGTTATATATCTCTTCCCACCAAATCGTGTCTTTCAAATTATAGACATTAACACATTTATATTATACCCACGCAGCGTCTTTTAATTAAATCAAATATTTCCTGCTTAACATAACCATATAAGTAATGTAATACACCATCTTGGGAAGTTGAACGTGGATATCTTGTTATTGCACTGAAACTTGAACGTTTTTTTCGCCTGTAAATGTTTGTCTTTCTACAACTCTTAGGGTCATTTTGAGAACCCAGGTATTATTATTATTTCAAAAATTTATGTATTGTAGGACATAACCGATTAGTTTAGGTAAAATTAGTGACTATTGAAAGGTATTATACAAAATATTATTTTACATTGCTTAAGTAATTAATACTGTTTTAATGTAGAAATTAATTTGACCTTGATTGTATTCTGCGAAGAACATAATATGCCGAGCGCTGCTGTGGAAGAGAGAGTACGTTGAAAACTGTAAGTAAGATACACGGGTTCGAGTTCTACACACCAACACTTGGAATTCTAAATTTGAAGTCTACTGTATATTGTACATCAGTATATCATCAAACATTTGCATCAAATGTCAAGTAGAAACTTTTACTTCTACCATCAAATATAACAACAATGATTTGAATTACCGTTTTCTATTTATAGATATAATTGTATAACTTCGATTACAATACGAATTTTTTGGATTTTAGCAATAATTTTCGAATTAAGAATTAAAAGTAGATATAACAAAAGATTAAGGAAAGATAACATATTGTTTAAGCTTGCTGTTTGGCATAAAATTTAATTAAGTATATCACTGTGTCTGTATTTTATAATTATAATCAATTTAAACGAAAGAGGAGGACTCATTTCAAATTGACCATGAGCGTACTTTGATAAGCGTATTTAAGTCTATAAAAATTTATTAAATGTAATTGAATCTCAGAGTGCTACCTACGATTACATCATAGTTAAGGTAGAAAAAAGCTTATAAAATTTATATCGTTATTCTTCTCCGAAATAAAATGTGGGCTTACTCGCGGGTTTTATAAGACACAAAGACATAATCTGTTATAATTTTAGTACTGACACTATACAGAATACTCACGTATTGTTGCAGTATTCTATCCAATAGCGCAAAAGTCGTAAATCACGCACACGCAGGCGTTAAGTATTTAAAATTCTTAATTTAACGGGGTATAGAAAAACTGACGCATTTAATTTGCCCTGATATATTGAAACAAATTAAATTATTTTTATTGCATGACCGCTTTGGTAATTCATCAAATTAGTTTCTTACGGTAACGTTAGACAATGCACATTTTTCGTAGATTACGTCAGGTGTGATGACAATTTAAAGAATTATAGATACAGGAGATATAGAGAAGTGTCAACACGTCACATACATAAACATTGCTGTGATATATTTATATACTGTATGGTTTTATACTGATATACGGTGGAGTTACTAGAGTATATTTTAAAACTTTTAAATGCATAATGAGTATCTGTATATAAAATACTTAATTACTTTAACAATATCTATTTATTTTAACCTTATACGTATTTCGGCATGTTTACATGCCATTGTCAAAGGTTATATGAAAGTAAACAGTTAGTGTTGTTATAGCAATAGAACTTTGTGACTTATCTTGGTAATCGTCTGTAGATGACTTGATTTCTCATTCCAAAACGTCCAGTAGAGGAGAATTTAAGAGATCAATTTGCTCATTCATTAACGGTACAGTTTTTAAATATTTGTGAATTTCAAAAGCTTCTAGTATATCTAATTTACGTTTATCGTCACAAAAGTGTAAACATTTTATGGTGTTATTAGATGTCATTGAATGATTTTGTTCTAGTAAGTGTTTAGCGTAATTGGATTTATGTGGGTGTTTGTATTTGTAACAACGTACGTGTTCTTTATACCTAATATCAAAAGTTCTAATTGTCTGGCCTATATAAACCGAATTACAATGCGAACAATTTAATTTGTAAATGCCTGATTTTAGCAAATCGTCTGTTTTTGATTTTGCATTAAACAATGTGTTTAAGATGTTCCTAGTCGTTTTAAAGCTTACTTTATATTTATTTGTTTTGTTTATAATTCTAGCAATTTTTTCTGATTTGTCACCAAAATATGGAATCGAAGCATATTTAATTGTATCGAACGAAGTTAGGGTATTCGGATAAATTTTTTGAATGGCTAATTTATAATCTTTTTCTTTAATTAATGTATCAATAAGTTTAGTATTATAACCATTACTGTATGCAATTTGTTTAATAATTGAAATTTCTCTATTATAATTAATTTCGTCTAAATGCACAATTACTAATTTAATTTATTACTAGCTGAACCCGTGGTCTTCGTCTCGTGCTTCTTTTTTCTTGAGAATTTGTAACTGTCGCGTCGTCCTACGTGACAGTTACATAATCATTTGTTCATTTGTTCAAAATAATAAACAAACTTTGTCAAGATATAAAAACCCGTCGTCGCGTAAAGTTAAGACAGTTCCGGATTTAATATACAGTATGTCCCTAAAGTTTGGAATACAATTCATTAAACATTTACTACCTATTTTTCTAAGAAAATCAAGACCAGTCAATTAGTATTTTTAAAATAAACACCCTTAGAGATTATTTTCAACTCCCTATCCTTAACCCTCTAAACCCTAACAACTCCAACTTTAAAACTTCAAATAGGAAGATACCCCTTGTAATCTTTGTGTTAAAGCATTTTTTATACTAGACACAACAATTTTTTTACAGATTTGTTTGATAAATAACGGCGATGCAGGGTGCCCAAAATAAGTTCACAGCACCCCTGCAGGGGTTATTTTCAACCCCCTACCCGTAACCTTCTAAGCTCGAAGAACTCCTACGTTAAAATTTTAAATTTTCAATGTTGTGTTTTGTTTCGTTTTCGAGATATAACACAGATGTAAAACATTGCATGTTTGTGTTATATTTCGAAAACGAAACAAAACATTGACTTAAGCAGCAAGAACAAATCTATGAAAAAAAACCAAAAGAAAAGCCAGGGAAAAAGAAGCCGATGTATTATAATAGTATATAGTATTATAATAGTGTATTTATTATAGCTACTTAATTGTTAGCACTATTAATTTAAAATACAAATAGTTCACCCGATATGCAAAATCACTTAAGTTGTACATAACGAATTTCATTTAAAAGACTCATAAAAATTGATTTAAATTAAAAGTTCAATAAAAATATTAAAAAACAATTTAATTATAATAAATAAAACAATTGCTTAATTTTTTTTAATTAATTCACTTTTCTTTATACCTTGGCTATAAATTCTAGTCCCTCACATTTTACTCCGCAATATTCGAGTCTGTAACTGCAATTTTTATTTTTTTGAATTTTTACCACTTTCCAATACAAACCTATGGACATTTTGAATGGTTTTTAAATATTCGTGTTTTTTGTCGGTTCCTTTTCGGCTTTTTTCTTTTTTTTTCGCGTTTTTTTTTTCTCGGCTTTTTCTGATTACCGCAAAGACATGTAGATATAGAAAGTAACAATTGTAATTATAGTATTATAGATATAGTAATTGCCGTTTTATTTATAGAATATGAGTATAGAATCCTTCGCAGTTGGTTTAGTATCTAAATTATCCACTACATCTAAGTGAAAATTAAAAAATTGCAATAAAATGTATTCGGTGTTGTGGCATATTGTTTCTCATAAAGTTTTAATAGGCGCATTCTTATCCCCCAGAGAGCATTCGTCACGAAGGGGCCATGCTGGACTTTGCCTTCTAGGGACTAATATACTTAGAAAAAAGACATAGGCGATAAACGTTGTTATTAAATATTATCACTATACAGGGTTTTCCAGTAAAGTTGAACTATATGCAAAATGCATGGGAAATTATATTTTTTCAGATTTATGTTCCCAGGATGTTTTGGTTAAAAATTTATATTGTATTATTCTTCTTAGCTGTTATTAGTGCCGTTTCGTCAAAAAATAATAATTTTTCCTTTTAAAATTATCAAAAATTCTATAAATATTGATAAATTAAAATCCTGTTATTTTAATCCTAAAGTAACAATAAAATGCTTTGTAGTATCTTTTTAGCTACATGCTTAAGGCAGCTGTCTTTCATGCAGAAAACTCTGGTTCTAATCTTGGGTACGACAAACTTTTTGTTTTTAGATTTTTTTGCTATTCATTTAATTTTCACACCGATTCTACAATAATAAAACAGCAAAAAAAGCATGATTTGTACAGTAAATTGTTATTTGAATACGTCAGGTAATAAAATATTTTGATACCTATTTTATTCCTATAACTTAATTAAACATTACAATTTCAGTTATAAGAGGATGAAACAGTTCAAAAATTATATTATATATTATAGTATAACTCGGGGTTTCTGCGTGAAAGACAGCGTTTTTAAGCATGTAGGTATGGAGTCATTCCAAAGCATTATTGTTACTCTAGTATTAAAAAGGCACGTCTGGAATTTATTAATATTTATTTACATTTTTGCTTAATTAAAATGTAAAAATTATTGTTTATTGATTAAACAGCACTAATAACAGCTAGTAACAATAATACAGTTTAAATTCTTAGCCAAAGTACATTGGGGACGTAAAATCTAGAAAAATATAATTGCCCATGCATGTTTATTAGCATATTTATTCATTCCATTCGAATAGTTTTCTACTATCGAGTAATTCGAGCAGTTGGCAACAGTCGAATAGTTCCATAGTTTTTTTTAGGTAGTTTTCATCATTAATTAATTACAGGGATAGGACATTACCTCTTTATTTAAATAAAGAGAAACAAAACATGCAGCCATGCTTGAAACATTTTTGTTCTAACGCCATAAATTTAATAATTCAATGTAAAGCAAAAACTGCGACAATATATGCGTTTAAGTAACGGTACTTTGCCTACAACAACCCATAAGTTATAGATATGCAAGTTATAATGTCGCGGTATGATTGTACGTAATATTTATTGGAAAATGTCATTGAAATTATTGAAATTATAACTATTACTTAGACATTCTTACAGTTTGCTTGATAACCGTTACTCAAGTGAAAATAAATGGTACTGTTATGTTGATTCTTCAAATTATCGATTTAGCACTGAGATGATGTAATTAGACAAGCTGTTTGTTATTTGTTCATGTTAGCAGATGTTTCTAGAATTATTTTTAATGCTTATTTGTATTGCACGTGACTTCACATCACAGCGTGCGCGTGCGTGTTCAAGTGCTTGTCGCTTAACCTCTTGTTGAAATCTCTACCGCTGAAAGTATTAAATGCCGCACCATATTCGTTAAAATGTAAAGATTGACTTCGTAATAACGCAACGCAGGTGCGTGAGTTGCAGAAGGACGTTTAAAGGTGTTAATTAGAAAAGAATATTGCTTGTGTTTACGTAGCCTTGTTGTCAATGGCCTCTGCATGGAATTTTACTATTTTGCCATTTCTAAACAGTATTTAGATTAAATATTATTTCAGCAAAATTTATTCGCAGGTTTTTCTTTTAAGTTAACAGGAAGCTAAATTTAGATTTCTTATAAAACATTTAATTGCCTGGTGGAATATTTTATAGTCGAAGTTAAGCGTGCAATTTTGATGTTAATTTATGTAAATCTTTTTTTATTTTTGCTAACATTGTTGATTACAATTTATTGATTGGCTACTGAATTTATAATAAAATAGTAAAAATACGGAACAGTACGTTAAAATCGCTTATTCAATTTACTAGTATTAAAAAAATTAATTAAAACTCCCAAGTTTGTAGTCATAATTCAATAAATTATTCTATTGTGTTATGTTATGTTATATTTACGGTTTATTGCCTCAGTTGCATGCTTAATTTATCAGCTAAAGTGTTATAAGCGTCTGTAAAAACGAGAATCTTATATATTTAGTTGTGAATGTGTGAACATTATATGGTAATGAGAAAAATGTTTTGTTTATGTCTTTTCAGATCTTTCTATAAACTACAAAATGCCATCATATTTAGTAATATATTATAACTTTCAAGATCCAACAATATTTTCTTGTAATTCTTTTTTAGTAAACAAAAAAATCTTTTATACAGTACGAATTTAAGGAAATGACATTTCAGTTTGATGTTAAGACATTGGCATGCAAATACTGCCATTTTGTTGTTGCCTTTAAAACTGCCTAAAGCAGTAATTTATCTTTAAGTTAAATTTTAATATCAAATAAATTTAATACTACTGAAAAACACTAACGTACATTCTACAAGTCAATTAGTTTTCATCTAGTTCATTCTGTACTATTATTCTACTATTCAATCTTTTTAAATGAATGATGCATTCATTACATCATTTCCGCTACTACTGGGAGCTGTTGAACTATGTACCGTTACAATGCTAATTTTGTCATTATCGAAAAGTTCTGCTATTTCCAAAAAGGTCAGATATTAAAATGAAACAGAAACCGGATTGCGCATTAGTAACACGTCAGTGACTGTTCTGGTTAATATTAACAATATTAAGCTGTCCGTCTAGTGTTGATTTCGCAAGATTGCGGTTTCAGGTGTTAAGTTTCTTGAGCGTTATTTCCTTGCAGCAGCACTAGCTTTTCTACGATTTAGATTGTGGCAATGAAAATATTTACTGCCGTTCAATTGCTACTGTTGCTCGTAAATGTATGTATATTTGCATGTCCATAAGGAAGAACTAGATGACCCAGTGCACTTTAGATTGTAATATAAGATGCGTAATAAGATATCACACCCATGTGACCGGCAGCGCCTGCAGCATAGTCCTAACCTTGACATTGACTGTCACATTCCCTGTCAGGGGCCCTCGCAAGGCTGCACCCGCCGCTGCATATTCTTCAACTTGCTCACATAATATAGATCGAACCTTTGACATTCACTGTGTGACGCACGTGAACAGTTTCATTACATAAAAAATTGTATTGTGAGTGCACAAAAACAACAAACGTAGTATAAAATAACAGTCATTCCAGAAATATTATGTTTACAGATTTGCATTTTTAGAATTCCTTACATTACAGAAAAAATTTAAAATGTTACAATGATGCAAAACACAATACTCGTACATAATTTCGAATGATTTCAAAAATAAAACAAACATTGTTAGCTTGAAAATAAAGCAATTTGAACTATTCCTGGATTTGCATAGTTTGTCAAACAACTATGATTTTATTATTTTAGATTTATTCAAAAACAGTATTTAAAATATGTTTTTACATAAGAAAGTTGTTTAAAACAAGCTCTTTAATTCCACAACAAAAATAAAAAGATTAATAACTTCATCTTATATATATAGTTCCGTTAACAATACCGCGCAGTAAAATATTTCTTCAATAACAAATCAATTTTTCACAATAAAGTTTGTGCAAAAAAATTGACAATTTATAATTTAAAGTGGATTTTACCCATTTCCATCAGAATAATTAACTGATGGTAATTCTATCCTCAACCGTTGACGTCTTTGATATTATTTATTTTCTCTCCGTATTAAATGCTCTTACCAGGCGCGGACTGGTCAGAGACGCTGGGCGCTGTGGCGCCTTGGGCACTCAGCCGCTGTTGGGCCCCGGCTCGCCAAATGATTAACCTCGGTTTTAAACGTAATTGAACAATAAGTCAGCTTTATAATATTATGAAGAATAATCACAAACAAATTAATTTAACTTTTATCTGCAAGTTATACGAGTATACAGTCTGTTCTATAAAAAGGGCCCCAGACTGTAGCTACTTTATTTTTATTTACCTCCCCCCCCCCGTCTACAGCAAACCATATATTATATGTTATCAAATGGGCCAGTTTTTTCTACAATTTGACAGTTTTAATACGGTTGCATAATAAAATTATTGAAAAAAAAAATCAAAAAAAACAACGGTGATGCAGATTGGAATCTAAACTTGTCTAGTCAAAAAGAGAAAAAGCCCCTATCCAACAATGTCAAATAGGCAAATATGTTCAAATTAAAAAAAATCGAGACGTGTTGCTCTGACGTCATTTAATAGAAAAGAATTAAGTACGCCAAAACGTTGCAAAATATCAAAATCGCTATATCCCTTAGAGGATTTTTTCAACAAAATGTTATTTACCGAATTACAGTAATTATTCCGTACTTATGCCCTACTCTGTATAAATATAATTTTCATTCTACGGCATACACAAACTTTTATGTACAGGGTTGGGCAAAAGTACGGAACAATGCAAATATCTTTAATATATCTATAACGCGAATTGTGCGATAGTTATTTTTCCTTTCGTAACGCGTGTGCTTCTCAAATAAAAATTATTTAAATTTATTTAAGCTATAATTGGGAAACGAATTTTATAATTTCAATGTTTATTTTTTTGTTAATTGGCATTGTTAAACCCTTCAAGTTGATGTATTACAAAGGGTATGTTGGCGTTAAATATTATTGAGTTGAGGTGCGTGGGGGTGAAGGGGTCAGTAGCGCTAAACAACTCTAATGCCATATAGTGCCTTCCCCCTTGCACCTTGCAACATTGCTTTCTCCGCTGTTCAATATTTTATTTTATTCTAAAGTTTTTTTAAGGCGTAATGTTTTAAAAAGGACACTCGGTAATATATACTAATAGAACGATTCGATTGTTTAGGTAATTTTATACTTGGCCCTCGCCACTCCAAATGTTTCCTCCGCTGAGCCGCTCGGGAATGAGAAGCTGCGTCCGGAAAGAAAATTCCGTGAACGAAGAACAAGAAAAGTCCGGAAAAATAATCCCGTAATAAACGAAAAAAGACACGCATAAAAGTTTAAGAAATAAAAACTTCCGTATAATTTCCAGGAATATCATCCATCCCCCGAAAATATCCTATCATAGACCCAGTAAAATTTCTAAAAAAAAAAAACTACGGGAAAATAGATAATTACACTTAGCAATTTTTCTCATTTCCAGGCGAATGCCTTAACGGAGACTTCCAAAATGAAATTATCCCGTATTCATATAAATCGATTAGCAAGAAAAGAACACATCTTTTTCAGGGAAAGGTTTTTCTTAATTATATAGCGAGAACACACACATGCTTTTGTTTAGAGGATGTTTGTTTGATAGTTGTTTTTCCGAGAAATTACTTTACTGGAGTCGTTTGGCCAGCGAATGTTTTTACTGGAGGATGTTTTTATCGGAGTTTGGTTTGAGACGATTTTTTGTCGGCGGGTGTTTTCTCAATGTTTTTCGCAACGAATTTTTTTGGGCTTTTCTTCAGGGATGATTTTTTCTCTATAAACGAAAGCTATTTTGTATCGTATGGTATTAGTCTAACCGCATTTTGTAGAATGTTATGTTTATGGTTCATGGTTATCTGGCAGCGCGGAGTGGAAGCGAGAGGCCGGGACTTTTAAAGTGCGAGAAGATATTTGACCAATAAATCAAACCGGAAAAGTATTTAGCGTTCTTCTGTGTTACGCAGTATTGTGTAATGCAATAAACCTTTATTATTAAGGATGATGTACTTGTATTACGTCTTAATTAATGCCGTTAAATATGATTACTAATTTAAACTCAACACGTGCAGCTTTAGATCTTTAGCAACAACTCTTCGTAAGTTGTAAAAAAATTACTGCGCCAACCTAGTATATAAACAGCCCGGAGCTCGTAGTGCATGCTTTACAGTTTGTATTTAAAATGACAGGGACAGTTTATATTATAATACATACAAGACGTATATTGAGTAATGTAGCGGACCGCTATACACACGAATTTGCGTCTTATATAATCGACGCGCAAAGATGTGGCTTTTAGCAGCGGTAGCCCATCCACACTAGAAGTTGAGACAGGTATAAATAATTATTATTTAAAACTAGGTTGGCAAACATCACGATTTGATGTAAAAAAATTTAAACTCATCGATATTCGAATAAATGTAAAAATTAAAATTTTTATTCAAAATTGTAAAATGAGACACAAGATTTAAATTTTTTCAATTCTATAATTTTTCCTTCCATTGTAATAAAGTTTTGTATAAATACGAATTTCGTTTTTAGTACATCTACCGGGGGGGGGGGGGGTCAAAACTGTCAGGTTTGTATGGCTCTTATCTAACATGCACAAATTAAGACACACCCAGGGTCAGCCTGCTCCAGAATCGATCCAGAGCACGTTTGGAACAGCAATTCTGAAGCCAGCAGCCCTAACCGCTATTCTACCGCCCTCCCCAAAACAAAAGTAATTTGTAAAAAAAACTGAAACTATGGCTAACCTAACTATCCTAAATTTGACGAACTTTGATTTATAGAAATGCTTTATTACTGGTTTAATAACTAAAGTAATTTTTGGATATCGTTGGTACGAGTACTCTATGATGCGATTTTCATTTATGTGCCTTATTTGACTATAGCTAGCTGCCTCGACTAAAAGTTAAATTAATAGAAGTTGTTTGCAGGCAACCTATTATTAATTACTGATCATCAATCATTATAGTTTATATAATAAAAAGAATGTGATATTTATCAAGCATTAATTTTTTGTTATTTTTTTTTCGGTTCATTGGAAGATATATTGTGTTTGTATAGAATACTGGCAGTCATTTAAAGACACATTTTCATATCAAGAGTTGCTAAAGATTCATTAAACAGAAAAATATATAAGTCGTAGCTTATAAATTTTCACTTTTTCAGACAATATGCAATATTTGTTAAAATTTTGATCAAGCTTTAGGTAAGCACTCTATACGGTCTTCTGAAAAAATGATTCATAATTGATATCACAGGTTCTGTGTGTGAAACTATGCCGATTTAATAATCAAACTATTAAGAATGCCATAATTTCAATTACGAAACCGATCTGTAATTTTAAAAAGCAAATGAAACACCTTAGCCTGCGCTACGTTTGTTAAAGATATTTTAGTTTTAAATTTATTGTCAAAATTTGGTTTCTGCCAAGTACTTCATGTTTCAATTGTAATTATTTATTAGTTCTAACAATTCAAGAAATATCAATATTAATTAGCAATTAAATCGATTTTATGTCAAAGTACGCTTAATTTTTTAATTATTTAATTTTTTATTTCACCCAAGTTTACACACGCGGAACATTTTGAGGTCAAATATCTTTAAAATGGTTGGTCTGGCAAACAAATTTAAAATGCAGCTTTTTGTGTATGTTAGTTCACTATATTTAAATCTCTAAAGAGGTTTATGAAAAATTACAGTTTAAAAAATAATTAAGCTAAAACATGACCCTCATTTACGTATTCACGCCACTAACTCGTAGTTTGGATTTTTAAACTTGTGGTACTAGGTATTGTGTAAAGTCATACTTACATACGCAAAATTTCATAGGTAGCTTAAATCGTTTTAAACAGTTGATATAGATAAGTCTAGTTATTAAAACGGCATGCCTTACAGCTAGAATCTACGGTATCAATTATGATATGCCCTGTATATAATATTCAAATAAGTTAAATTTTATTTAATGATGCAGAAAGTAAGTAGAATATGCAGAAGCTTAAACGATTAATAAACATACATCATTAAAACTTGCTAGGTAACTGTAAACTACTTGCAAACTGCAAAAGAATTGAAAGACGCAGATACTTTCTAAGCACATGTTTATAGTAAATTTAGTTTAAACTTTTTTTGTGATGGAGTACTGTGTTAACTTAAAACAAACGTATTAAAATTTTAATAAGGCAAAAGAACAAAAAAACAGACAATAAACAGAAATAAATAACTTCACATTTTGGTGTTAGTTACAGAAAAGCCACATTCCTTAACGGCAACTTAAGCCGAACTACATCAGCGCAGTATCAGTACATGCAGTACCTACTGATAGAAAAACAAATTTCTTTTTTTAAGTACAACTAGCGCAGGAATAATCAGAACAAAGTGTACAGCTTGGCGAACAAATTAAGGAAATTTTCAATAACATTATTGGAAATAAATGTATTTTCTAATTCAGCCGCCTTTTGTTTAAATGTAAGCGTCAACAAACACATAATTGTAAGTGCTGGTGTGGCAATTACCAAAATAAGCGGGTGAGCTCGAATGGGTCGGCAACAAATTATTTACTATTAATGGGACGTTATCGCCAATCGATATTTGAACTTTTGCAAACTGGTATGTACCTGTAGATTGATTTCGAACAAAGGTGAAGAATTACCAAATGGCGGAATCTGGTTCCAACAAGATGATTCTTCCTAATTATGCTTTTCAAGTTCATTTTCGGTTTAGGGTGTCTGCAAATAGATGCATACTGAATGTCAGATCTTGAGACTTGATCAACTAACTTAGAATATCTCAAAATTAAGTCAAGCCAGGAAACTGAATTAATTCCAAACTAAACTCTCCATTCGAGTGCTCATTGTCGTGTTGTTAATGGTGGGGCATAATATTTCACGTACGTTTATTAAACATCTTGCATTTATGGTTTTACATTTATTAACAAATGAAACAGACATTAATGGATTTCTTCTGTAACAAGTTATTATTTCATTTTCAAAATTTCATCCTCACCAAGTACATTTAGTACAATAAATGATTTTGGCGCAACGGTACAGCTTTGTGAACAAATGGAGGACATTTACAATCACGATGTCAAGTTTCTAAATAACATACTACTAGCAGAACCCTTGGTCTATGCTTAACGTTTTTGTTGGCACTGCTTAAAAAAATTAATAAATACGCTGTGTCGAGATGTTTTTAATGTATTCAGCAGTTTCTAGAGGAGTTGTAATGAAAAGATGTCTACAAGGCGGAGTTTTCTCTCCACTGTTGTGGATTACAGTGGGGGATAGCCTTCTAAGCTCACTCAATGATGATGGGTTCTATACCATTGGATATGCGTATGATATCACCATCCTCATCACAGTTTGAGAGCACGCTCTGCACCTCAATGCAGACGGCTCTTTGAATAACAGAACAATGGTGTAATGAACAGTTGCTCTCTGTCAACCCCATGAAGACAGAAATAGTACTTTTCACAACAACGAAGAAGGTTGGACCCTTAGGTAAACCTCTTCTATTCAACATTACTCTCAGATTATCAGATAATGTCAAATACCTGGGAGTTATTTTTGACAAAAAGGGCTGAACTGGGAGAAACACCTGAAAGCTAAAACTGAAAAAGCATGCATGGCTGTCTGGCAGTGTCGCCGCGCTCTAGGTAAATCCTTAAGTTACTTTGTGGCTGTATACCGCCATGGTAAAGCCCATGCTATGCTATGAAGCACTTGCCTGGTGGCCCAAGGTCAGACAGGCTACTACAGCAACTAAACTAAGCCACATGCAACGTCTCGCTTGTCTTAGTTCTACAGGTGCTACACACTCAACCACGCCATAAGAGGCTGTGGAACACAGAAGGCAAGGGAGGCAGACATACCCGCATCCTGGATCAGGCAATCGTCAAGACCCCTCTTCTGGACGCTAGGGTAAACTACCTTTTTTCACAATGTGCTCTTAATAGACACTTTAGTGTTTATCCAAATGCTGGACCAACCCAGCATATGGATATATCCATCTTCACCGACGCATCTAAAACAAGGCATGGAACGGAGGCCGAAATCTTCTCCGATGACCTAAACCTACGCCAAAGGATATCACTAGGCAAAATTGCCACAGTCTTCCAAGTGGAGGTAGTGGGAATAATACATGCTGCAAATGCAATTCTTGAACGACAATTCAAGAACCAATGTATTGGTATCTACAGTGATAGCAGAGCCGTTTTACTGGCCCTGGGCAGTTGCAAAATTACCCCGGGAGTGGTACTGCAGTGTCGTGAAGCTCTCGATGATATCTGGAAAGATAATGGCGTTTCCCTTGTATGGGTGGAAGGAAATGACGGCAAAGCTGTCGTCAAGCAAGGGCTGCTATTACGGCACCCTCGCCAAAGACAGCAAATACTGCGTGCAACTGTCCCGAAAGAACTTGCGACTAGTTGTGGGTATCTTATCTGGACACTGCACTCTAAAGCAACAAGTGCACAGGATGGGAGTGGCGGACAGCCCAAACTGTCTTGCAAAGAGGACGGCGAGACAGCAGAACACGTGCTGTCACTGCGCAGCTCTCGCAACAACCAGAAAATCCATGTTGGTGGACTTCTGGCTTGACATGGCCGAAATGAGCAACACTCCAATTGCAGATGTCCTCAAGTGCATCCAAAAGGTCAATGGCTTGGGTGATGGTTAATATGGATAGCTGATGAAAAGGTAGCACAATGAGCCCACCCATTGTAGCCTAAGTGCGCGTAAGGTAACTCACCCTCCCAATTCCAAATCAAGAATACAGACTACTCGCCCCAGCAGAACCCGTGGTCTACGCCTAACGTTGTTCTTTTAGGTATCGCTTTAAAAAAATTAATAAATCCGGTGTGTCGAGATGTTCTTAATGTATCCAGCAGTATAATATTTCATATTCTCAAATATGCAAGGAGTCGGCGCTTATGAAAAAAATGCAGAACTGAATATGGGTAACTATTACAAAGTCATGTGATTGTTTATTCTTTGGGAGGAAATTTGCCACTCATTGATAGGAACATCAGGCGTAGGACAGCGTCACTATTTGGTGGAACCAATGCAAGTTATCATACAACTCAATTAAGAAAACAGGAATATTTTTATATATTAATAACTAAGATAAAATGTAGTTTAAAAAATCATTTAAAATAAAGACAACTTTGTTTTCATATTGTTCACATGAATTTACCCACACAACTCACATTAAAACTGCAGTTTTTATTTATGCATGCTCACAAATTTCCCTTTCGATAAAACGATCCAATCGCGTTCCTTTTTGCTGATTAAACTTCATGGTGCTGTTTAAATAAGCGATTAAACTCACAGTAGCTTCAAATAATCGCTCATTGACGCGTTTAAAACTGATGTGCACTGACTTTTGGGTGTATTTATTATTATTTTAATATAATTTGCCATTGCTTCTGCCAGAAGTATCACAGATTGCCTCTGTATTAAAGAACATAAATACATACATACATTAAAACTGTATCTTGTTTGACAGGTTATATGAACTAATATCTTAGACCAAAAAAATGTACATTCCCTTAAAATTTTTTTGAAATACCGCTTAACGATTTTCTCCAACTTTTACAACAACACTTCACAGCAAACAACAGTAAATAAGAACGTCAAAATAAAAAATTAAATTTACAAAAAGACGCCCGCCACTACAAAACATTTGAAAACAAGCAAACAATACCATCTTAAGAGCGCCGATTCCCGAAAACACTCGAGCATTTCTAAATAACTGAGTATTACCGAAAATGCGTCAAAATTAATGTGAGTATTATAGTCAAGACGACTACGACTCGTGATACGATTTTTCTTTGATAAAGTCACAATCACTCGTTGTATTATATATGATTATTATTTCACAATTAAAAAAAATTACAATACTTGTTTGCTTAATTCTTTGGTGTCGTTGCTATGGGTGTTGTTAGCACAGTTTCTAGGGTAGTACGACCTTCCTTCGAGTTTTATCAACTGAAAATACCGAGGAGCTGTGTTTTCCCCTTAAAAACGGATCCTATTTTATCAGTTAAAAATAAATGCGAATGCAAAAAAATTACGAATTGTGGATTCTGGTTGGCTCCTTGTAGCAAGGGCGGTATAATTACCAAGAAACTTTTTTGTTAGGTGTTGACGCCAAAATAGGGCATTGATTGGCTAAATAGAATGTGTGCAATATAGACATAGTCTACAAAAACTTCTGCTATCCTTGAGAAAAAAACTGAAAGTTTAGTTCAGGTGACATTGCACTAGATAATAATGAAATTACATTTTACCAGTCGCGTCTAAAAAATTATAGTATTTGCAGTTTTTTCTTGTAATCTATAGAAAAAAAAAGACAATTGGTATGCAGAACGTGACATTAAGTTTAAAATATAAAGTATTTATTAGAAGTTTACATAGGTTACACTTGATTTTCTCCCCCGCATTTTTCAGGCGCAGTAAATATTATATTGAACGGCATTCCAATTTATTAAACATAATATATCGTGCATTAGAGACACCATAAATCAATGCCTGACATTTAGCAGTGTCTGTTGATAGCTGTCTGTTTACATCCGGTATATCGATTTCCCATGAAATTGATTCAAAAAGCAGAATTTAATTTAAAAATAATTCAAAAAGCAACAAATATGTTTAATTTTCTTAAGCAGAATGTATGTGTATGTATTTGTATGTCCAGAGATTCTAACCCATTTACATATGAGTTAGAAACTTAAAATTTTGGACAAATATAGGTTTTTGTGTACAGTATCAGGCAGAAGATTAAAAAAACTCTGTTTTAAGTATTCGACAAAAATGTAAAAAATTGCTGGACTTAGACAGGGGTTTTTGCACTTTTTTTTTTAACATGGCGAGAACTAAATAAAAAAGGCGGGATAGATATAGATGATGAGGAATACATGACAAAAATTAAACGAAATAATTTAATTTTTATAATGTAACCCACAAAATTTGTAGGCCAAGTTTTTTGCTTGTTAATTAACTTTTCTGAATATTAAGTGCTAAAGTTATAAATCAGCGACTTGGGGTAATGCAACACATCCACTGTTTAACAGTTTATTGATTGAAACGTTATTTACTACTGATCATTACTTGTGTTATTTGTTTATTTATTTATTCAATATTTTGATCTGTCATACAGCCATTTTTTAGTTGCCGTTTTAGAAACTGAAACTTTATTTAAATTTTTGTAAGGAAACTGATTCATAAGTTTAGCAATGTAGAACGATTATAAATTCTTCTATTAAAATTATTGAAAGAATATGATGTTATCAGGATTGTCTTTAAGTATTTTTCGCTAAAATAGTGTTTACAAATTATAATACAGGTCGAATCAAATTGGATCAGCCTCCATGGTAACCTCGCATCTCTTAAGAGATAAAGAGTAGATTTACATTTGACAAAGCTCTTAAATTGTACACTAATTAGGAATCTAAAAAAAATTGCTGTTATCTTCTACAGGTCTTGAGAAAACAAAAAAAAACGAAGAAATAATTTTTTGTTTTTGCTTATAACTTTTTTATTTATACTTTAAATTTCTGTAAAAACTATCTTACTTTAACCTTTTATTCTACATTTAATAATGTTTTTAATTAATTGTCTACATTGATTAGTTCTTGTGATTTTGATAAGAACTTAGTTATATATTCTCTGAGGCTTTCGCGGTTTCTCAAACTGTCAGTATTACAACTTACTTTCGGCTTACACCGCGTCGTAATTTGGAGATTACACCTAGCATAATCAGGTAAGGACCGGGCATTTGCTCTCAATGTTTGAGCCATAGTTGTTCGTGGGTGTTGTCTGCCTAAACATGACCGTGTGTTTAGATTGTTGGATCCTTGGGGCAGACAAAGATTTGTTCTTAATGTATCTTGTTTGTCAGGACAAGAATACTTAATCGGTTTATGCCTATTAGCTGAACCCATATAAAATAACGCTTCGCACGACGTTGCAGTTTGCATTTTCAGACTGTGTTAAATGTCAGTATTTACTGTACTTACATAATTATCAATTATGAAGTTTACTTAATACAATTATACATTGTTTCATTGTTAGTGTATCATTTTTCACTGCATAAAACAGCTTTTCAGACCTCAGAAAGTCATCCAATTTAACAATATTCCAACAGAGTGATGAGAGCATTGAATTCAAATCCGAGATGCGGAGGTACTTAAACTCCTTTCCGCCAGTCAGTCGGGCAGAACAGCGAAGCTCTGGTTGCAGTCCGAATTCCGCATGCAAAACACCTTCAATAGAAGAGAAACATCTCTTGATGTTACAACAAAACGATTATACAGCCACATAATTTCCCAGAGTAATCCGCAATGTTGAACCGACCCAGGCTGAGGAAGAGTAGGCACCTTCGGAAGGCTTAGCTTGTTACCTTACAATAAAGGCAGTACTGATAAGATAGGGCATATTCTTAGAAGGTACAGCATAAAGACAGTTTTTAGGACTAACGTAACCCTGGGAATCGGTTTAAAATCCACAAAAGACCAAATTTATAGTTTAAAATTGTCTGATATCTACAATATCCCATGCTCTTGTGGTTAAAAACTACAACGGACAAACTGGGCGTTTCATTGGGTTAAGATTGCGAGAGAACACAGGTGCTTGCAAACACAGACGCATCAAAAAATCTCGGTGGCTTAGTACTCGCCAGAGTACCTCATTGCTTGCCTCGAATCATACGTGAAACAACTGAAATTGAGACACAACCTAACAACATAAACAGAAAAGATAGTTCTAGACTCAGTAAAGCTAAGACGCCAGTAGTTCCTCATAAGCATCATCGATCTCAAAATCAAGCTCCACCAGATCCGTCCCCGCCCAACGGTGACAGCCAATGTACAATGTTTTGGAAAACGTGAGTTTGTATGGCTTTGCAAACAGCAAACAGGCATAAGCCGATTAAGTAATCTTGTCATGATAAACCAGATATTAATATCAAATGTTTGTCCGCCATAGTGTGTAAACAATGTAAGCACATGGCTTTGTTTAGGCAGGCAGAACGCACGAACAACTATGCCTCAAACTTTTACAGCAAAAGGCTTGTAAATGCAGACAAGCTATAGGTTGCTCCTTACTTGATTATCCTGGATATAAAAAAAAGTTTATTTTGTTGTATAGGAATTCAGTTTTGGCTAAACAAAAGTATATTCAGAAACAAAACCACAAGACATCATCTTTTTTCTATTTTAGAATAAAATATATCTAAATTTACGACTTTAAAAGTTGAATCAGGCGGAACTGTTCCCGAATAACATAAATACTTGTCGGCTATGCCCTCCGTATTTTTTGTTAACAATAAATAAGCGAACAAAGTAGGTAGCGTAGCGGGTTTATAGTAAATCCAGATCCCTTCCATCTGTCATAATGTTTAGTGATGACGTATTCAGTAACATTCTCAACGCATATTATTTATTATGTTTACAGGTTTCATTGTTTATGTAGCAGTCACGCAGTGTAATTGGTGCCATGAAGCTGCGATACCGATGGAAGGTTTAAATTACATCAATATATTTCTTCTAGTAATTTTTTTGTAGAGAAGTGTGTGGCGTAGCTCACGGGTTCTGATGTTTTATTGTAAAGTTTAAAACGCGCTTAACAAAGAATTATCATATTAGCAACAAAATCAGTTGCAGTTAGTACTTGTTTGCTAAGAAAATTTTCTAAATTAATCTAACTGTAACCCAAAATATCTGGGACAAATGAATGTTTATGAACGCCTACCTTACGCAATCTTTTACGTATGAAATGGTTAATGATTTCAGATGTAGTAACTAATCTGTAATATTGTATAGTTTATAGTGTAACCATTAAGGGAATAGAATTGCAGGCGGCGAGTTAAAGAAACATAATGCGTTTTTATAGTACCGAATGCTGCATCTTCAAAACGAAGACGGCTAAAAATTTTCGAAAATGTTGACATTAATGCCCGATTATTCGAAAACAAAATATTCAATCATAGTTTTTCAAAATTATAAAAACTGCCATAAAAGTTATTCGTCAAAACCTGCCCACACCATTTTTTAAAACTTTTTCAGTCGATAGAGCTTGCATTAAACTACAAATTCAATTTGAATAGGCTTGTAAAATCCCGCAAACTGTTTTTATTTAATTTCCTTGGATGTAATTTAATGTTATTTATTAATAAAACAGTTTACGCAAACGAATTACAAAAAAATGTTTGCATTTAAGGAAGTTACGGAAGTTACGTTGTTTTAACTACGTCTATCAATGCAAAACGATAGTTAAAGAATATATTTTTTATTCTTTGCATATTCTTGTTAACTTTTCAAATAAACTATTTACAGCGATTTTTGTAATTAGGCTTTGTTTTCGTGCGGTTTAGTCGCTGCTTCGAAATCCTATTGCACAGGCAAGTTCAAATTCCTGCTGGGGCATAACTTTTTTTTTACTATTTTTGTTTTTCTTTAATTTGTGTTAAAACAATATTATGCAGTCCCTTTTGGTGCGAGAATATTTAAAACGTAAAAAGTATGAAAAATTACCAGCGACGTGTTTCGCCCATTTTTTAAAGAAATTTTAGTAATGTTAACTTAAGCCATTATTCGTATGTCATATCTTATAATTAAAAAAAATGCTATCGATGGTGTAAAAAACAAATATGGCACTTATAAGAAAATTTAACGTTTATTAAAAAACAAATTATTGTAAAAAGATTAAAAACGTTTCAAATGTACAATAATATAAGCAGCAACGAGAACGATTTTACAGAAAAATTATTATAAATAAAAAATTGTATTGAGGGAGGAGCCAAAAAACTATTTTTTTTGTTATTTACAGTTTTTTCTTACTCGATATCTGAAATTTGTTGCAGATTCGTAATCAGTAAAAAGTAGCAGGTTTGTTAAATTTAAACGTATCCTTTATCACTTAACGTAAGCGACACGCCCATGGTGGATTTTCAATTTGAATCACCTTGTAAAATCCCTCAAGCTGTTTTTATTTAATTGGTTGGATGTAATTTAATGTTATTTAATAATGAAAACAGTTTACGCAAACGAACTTGTAACTTTATTAGAAAACTTAAGATAGTAAGTATTTCTTGTTAAACCGATATAAATTTTAATTAATCAAAAATATATTAAATGCCTAACTTAATACGCCAATACTTAAACACGCCATGAAAATGAAAATTAATTACCGTTTCTTACTTTTAATTATGTTGATGACTTGTAACTATTGATTTTCCATTTACTTAGGAATGTTATTGGTGCCCTTATATTAGTTTGTATTTAAAAGGATTTTTAAAAATGGTATAATGATTTTATTGTGATTGCACGTGTTTGCATTTGCAGTGATCTCATAATCACATTTTTTAACATCTGGTTAAACAGCGTGAATGTTGACAGTACTAACTGCTCAAGTATGCACTCATTAAGATAATAATATATAATCCTGCATTGTAAGGTTATACTAAATAATTATAAAATGAAAGGTTTTATACAATTTTTGTTTTATTTTGTGCATTTTATATCTTTATTTTTCAAATTATATTGGAGTTTTTCTGAATCCTTCTTATTCTTCTATACTTTTTGTTTGAAATATAACAAATACGTCGATTTTTTGCGGTTATTTTTATAGGTATAGCAAATTGTGAAGCCTTTCTTCGTGATTAGAATGGCAGGCAACTTCTGTCAATAGTAACAATTACATTCTCAAATTTTCAGTAGCGAAGTATTTGCAATGGAGCATTTTCGAGCAATAATTCCGTGATTTTAAATCTGTTTTGTTTTGCAGAGAATCAGCCTGACGCTAGCATTCGGGAATATTTTTTTACCTGCAATAATATTTCTTTGGTATGTTGAATTTGAAACATCAAAATTTTACCGAAGAAACACTGTGGGGAAACGATTAGAAAGGATGTCGAGAATTGCCTAGATATGGACACAACTCTATATATAGGTCTACCAGTACCTCGATAATATTGCATGAAAATATGAGACTGAGAAAAATATATTGTGTTTGGATTCCACACAGTTTGTGAATCTGCAAAACAGACATGATAAAACGGTGTTTCGAAAATCAGAAAAAGGAAATTCGTTGCATCAATTCCGTTGCAGAAATGAATTGCAGTTGCACGCAGCAATGCAGTTCTCATCTGCACTATTTCGCAGCTAGGGAAAAGAATCATTTAGTGTACTCTAATATATGACAATAATAGAAGCAGTTATAATTCATGCAAGTTGCGGCAATAAATCATATTTTACCTAAATTGCATAATGTAAACGTAAAAGTTGTTGCAGTATAGTATTGCTGCAACGAAATTGTCGCAACGAATTGCATATAGATGGAAATCCTCGTTCAGTGATGCAATTTGTTGCAGCAAATAAAAATGGCATGTGATTTTAGTTAAATTGCATAGTGTAAACATAAAAGTTGCTACAACTGTATTACTGCAACAGAACTTCTGCAAAAAAATGTTTAAAAAGGAAATCCTCCTTATTAATTACAATTTGTTGCAGCAACAAAAATCGCATGTTATTTTACCCAAACTGCCCAACGTAACCTCATTGCTGCATCTGTATTGCCGGAACAGAATTGCCGCAACGAATTGCGTGTTGAAAATCCCCCTTCAATTATGAAATTGTTGAGAGAACAAACACTGCATGTAATTTTACCCAAACTGCATAAATGTAAACTCCAATGTTTCTGCAACTGTATTGCTGCAACAGACGCACTGCAACAGAAGTGCTGCAACGAATTTCGTTGACCGTCATTTCTTTTGATTCATGCAATTTGTTGCTGCAAAAAAATTTGCATGTTATTTTACCTAAATTGCATAGTTTAAACCAAAAGGTTGCTGCAACTGTATTGCTAGAGCAGAAGTGCTGCAACAGATATGCTGCAACAGAAGTGCTGCAACAAATCTTTTTTGATACATGCAATTTGTTGCTGCAACAAAATTCGCATATATTTTACCCAAATTGCATAACTTAAACCCAAAGGTTGCTGCAATTGTATTGGCGGAGCAAAAGTGCTGCAACAAATTGCGTAGATCGCCAGCTTCTTTGATTCATGCAATTTGTTGCTGCAACGAAAATCGCATATTATTCCACCCAAATTGCATAGCTTAAACTCAAATGTTGCTTCAACTGTATTGCTAAAACACCATTGCCGTAACGAATTGCGTAGATGGAAATTCTCCTTCGTGCACGAAATTTGTAGCGGCAACAAAAACATAACATGTTATTATACCCAAACTGTATAACTTTCTATTACAATTTGTTGCAGCAACAAAAATTGCATGTTATTTTACCCAAACTGCCAAATGTAACCTCAAAACTTGCTGGATCTGTATTGCTGGAACAGAATTGCCGCAACGAATTGCGTGTATGAAAATCCTCTTTCAACTATGAAAATTCTTGCGAGAACATAAATTGCATATAATTTTACCCAAATTGCATAAGTGTAAACTCCAAAGTTTCTGCAACTGTATTGCTGTATTGCTGCAACAGACGTGCTGCAACTGTATTACTGTAACAGAATTGCTGCAAAGACTTGAGTAGATAGAAAGGAAGATGGAAATGTCCCTTAATTCTTGCAATTTGTCGCGGCAACAAAAATCACATATTATTTTACCCAAATTGCAAAGCGTAAATTCAAATCTTGCTGGAACTATATTGCCTAACAGAATTACTGCAACAACTTGAGTATATGGAAATCCCCTTTCGTTCATGAAATTTCTAGCGCAACAAAAATTGCATATTGTTTAGCACAAACTGCATATTGTAATTACAAAAGTTGCTGGAACAGAACTGTCGCAGCGAATTAAGTTGATTGAAATCCCCGTTAATTTATGCAGTTCGTTACGACAACAAAAATTAAATCTTTACTTCCAAGCGGTGTTTTTGGTTGGGGTGGCGTGCGCTAACTGCCACTTGTACTTTCTTAAAATATTGCGAAAGTACAAAAGATTATCCTTAATAAAAACTTTAGCTATCCTACTGATCAATTATTCCGAGAAATAAACGTTTTCCCTATTCGGTAACTTCATACACAGTCATTGGCTACATTTTCATGTAAATATAAAAAAAAACATTATGTACATTGTTTCATGATTATGGAACGCGGAGTAAAAATTATTGTAAAATAATCTTTCCTAAAACAACAAAAACATATTTAGAAAAACATTTTTAATTAATGTCCCAAATTATTTAATTGCATTTTAACGGAAATTAGATCCTGCATAACATTAAACTGTTTTAAACTTAATACTAAAAGATGGATAAAACAAAATAATTTAGATTATTATTCTTACCTAACAATAACTGCTCAATAATACTTACTTTTTTTTAAACTATTTTATACTGATGCCTAAATAATGTCTATCTGTATCATATTGGCTCTGTGTAATATTAATATATACATTTTTTCTTTCTTTACCTGGGCACACTCAAGCAGTGCTTCTGTGACCACTGTTTTTTACTACTGTGTAATATTGTACCATTTGTATCATGAATTAAATATTTAATAATAATAAATAATGGTTATTGCATAGCGTAAACACAACTTGCTGCAACTGTATTGCTGCAACGAAACCGCTGAAAAGTATTGCGTAGAGGGAAATCTTCGTTAAATCATGCAATTTGCTGCATAATAAAAAATAGCATACTGTTCCTAAATTGTGTAGCGTAAACTCAAAAGTTGTTGCAACTGTATTGCTGCAACAGAACTGTAGAATTCAATTTATTTATTCTGCAACACAATACAAAAGAGAACAACTTCTAGATACAAATATAATTTCTTAACACACCTTGTTGACTTATATTACCCTAAGTTCATACCAACAGCTTTATTTCCCTAAAACTCAATCAGTTAATACCAAAGCATTCTGTATTGCATAACCAAAAACATAAACATAACTGCTGCAACGTATTCCGTATATAAAAATCTACGTTAATTCATGCAGTTTGTTGCAAAGTTACGGCAACTGTATTGCTGCAACAGAATTTCCGCAACGAATTGCGTAGAATCTTCTTCGCTGCATAAAATTCGTTGCGGCAACAAGAATAGTATGTTATTTTCCCCGTTAATTCATGTACTTTGTTATGGCAGCAAAAACAACATTGTTTTACATAAAATTGCATAGCGTAATTACAAAAGTTGCTGCAACTGTATTGCTGCAACGTATTTCGCAGATGGAAAATCCCGTTAAATCATGCAGTTTGTGGCGACAATAAAAATAGCATGTTATTTTGCCCAAGTTGCATAGCGTTAACTCAAAAGATGCTGCAACTGTATTGCTGCACCAAAACTGCTGCAACGTATTGTGTAGATAAAAATCCACCTTAATTCATGCAGTTTGTTGCGACAACAAAAATAGCTTGTAATTTTATACAAATTGCATGCGTTAACTCAAAAATTTGTTGCAACTGTATTACTGCAACAGAATTTCCCCAACAAATTGCGTAGATAGAAAGTCTTTTTTGTTCATGAAAATCGTTGCGGCAACAAAAATAGTATGTTTTATTTGACAAAAATTGTATAGTGTAAAACGCAACCTGCAACTGCATTGCTGCAACAGAACTGCTGCAACGTATTGCGTAGATATAAATCCCAGCATGTTCTTTTGCCTCAAATTGCATAGCCTAAATGCAAACGTTGCTGCAATTGTATTGCTGCAAAAGAACTGCTGCAACACATTGCGTAAATGGAAAATCCCGTTAACTCATGCAATTTGTGGCGACAATAAAAATAGCATGTTTGTTTGCCCAAATTAAATAACGTAAACTCAAGATGCTGCAACTGTATAGCTACAACAGAACTGCTGCAACGTAATGCGTAGATGAAAATCCCCATTAATTTAAGTAATTAGTTGTTTAAACAACAATAGTATGTTATTTTAGTCAAATTTATAGTGTAAAGACAAAAGTTGCTGCAACAGGGGAT
The DNA here is from genome assembly GCA_958336395.1 of Ctenicera cuprea. Taxonomy (NCBI): domain Eukaryota; kingdom Metazoa; phylum Arthropoda; class Insecta; order Coleoptera; family Elateridae; genus Ctenicera; species Ctenicera cuprea. Next base: position 28,458,285 of record OY284488.1, read on the forward strand.
AACGTATTGCCATAGTATTGCGTAAATTGAAATACTCGTTAACTTATGCAATGTATTTCGACAACAAAAATATCATATTATTTTGCCCAAATAGCGTAAACTCAAAAGTTGCTGCAACAGAACTACTGAAACGTATTGCGTAGATGGAAATCTCCCTTCGTTCATGAAATTTGTTGTAATAACATAAATACCATGTTATTTTAGCCAATTTGTTTGCGTAAACTCAAAAGTTGCTGCAAATGTATTGCTGCAACGAATAAATTGCGTTGATGAAAATCGCCTTAAACGCTTCAAACGGAAACTTTTGAAGGAACCACGAAAATATCATACTAGTTTGCCCAAATTGCATAGCGAAAACTCAAAAGTTGCTGCAACAGAACTACTGAAACGTATTGCGTAGATGGAAATCTCCCTTCGTTCATGAAATTTGTTGTAATAACATAAATACCATGTTATTTTAGCCAATTTGTTTGCGTAAACTCAAAAGTTGCTGCAAATGTATTGCTGCAACGAATAAATTGCGTTGATGAAAATCGCCTTAAACGCTTCAAACGGAAACTTTTGAAGGAACCACGAAAATATCATACTAGTTTGCCCAAATTGCATAGCGAAAACTCAAAAGTTGCTGCAACAGAACTACTGAAACGTATTGCGTAGATGGAAATCTCCCTTCGTTCATGAAATTTGTTGTAATAACATAAATACCATGTTATTTTAGCCAATTTGTTTGCGTAAACTCAAAAGTTGCTGCAAATGTATTGCTGCAACGAATAAATTGCGTTGATGAAAATCGCCTTAAACGCTTCAAACGGAAACTTTTGAAGGAACCACGAAAATATCATACTAGTTTGCCCAAATTGCATAGCGAAAACTCAAAAGTTGCTGCAACAGAACTACTGAAACGTATTGCGTAGATGGAAATCTCCCTTCGTTCATGAAATTTGTTGTAATAACATAAATACCATGTTATTTTAGCCAATTTGTTTGCGTAAACTCAAAAGTTGCTGCAAATGTATTGCTGCAACGAATAAATTGCGTTGATGAAAATCGCCTTAAACGCTTCAAACGGAAACTTTTGAAGGAACCACGAAAATATCATACTAGTTTGCCCAAATTGCATAGCGAAAACTCAAAAGTTGCTGCAACAGAACTACTGAAACGTATTGCGTAGATGGAAATCTCCTTTCGTTCATGAAATTTGTTGTGACAACATAAATACCATGTTATTTTAGCCAATTTGTTTGCGTAAACTCAAAAGTTGCTGCAACTGTATTGCTGCAACGAATAAATTGCGTTGATGAAAATCGTCTTAAACGCTTCAAACGGAAACTTTTGAAGGAACCACGAAAATATCATACTAGTTTGCCCAAATTGCATAGCGAAAACTCAAAAGTTGCTGCAACAGAACTACTGCAATGTATTGCGTAGATGGAAATCTCCCTTCGTTCATGACATTTGTTGTGACAACAAAAATAGCATGTTATTTTAGCCAAATTGCTTGCGTAAACTCAAAATTTGCTGCAACTGTATTGCTGCAAAAGAATTGCCGCAACGAATAAACTGCGTTGATGGAAATCGCCTTAAACGCTTCAAACGGTAACTTTTGAAGAAATTTTGATTTCAAATATCTATGCGTACAGAAACTGTGAAAGAAGGCTTATGAAAACCCTCTTCTCACAATACCGAAAACAGAATGCTACTGGTGCTTCTCTAATTGGTTTAGAAGGAAGCAACGTTGGATAAAACTTAACTTAAAAATAGTATAATATTTTAAGGTAATTGGTTTTATCTTTTTAATTAATTAATTGATTAGTATTTAAAAAATGCTAAAGTAAACTAATATTCTATGTATTTACATACATATAGAGGAAATCTCAGAATATTATACCGCATTTTTTCAGAGTCATTGCTTTTAAAAACGTTATCTACATGTAGTATTTGCAGAGTAGTTTATTTATAGCCTTAATTAGTCTTTAATAAATTATTGTAACGCGATACTACTTCTAAGATATACCTTTAGGTAAAAATGAATGTGTGTATTTTTATACTCCATAAAGCTCACGACAGCAGAAACAGTTAGGAAAAATTAAAACACGATTTTTACATTAGCCCATCTGTAGATGAAACGTAAAACTATTAAATCAGGCATATGTTGCGAACTGCTCACTATTGCATAATAGATATCGTGCCGTTCGTTATTTTTTTCTGGTGGAATATGCTGTTCTATTCACAGACCAGAATAATAGATATTACTATTAAAAAGCACTTTACCTTCTTACAATTACTCTGAAGAATTCGCAACAACAATAATAATTATTATTATCTTCAGAATAACGTCGGCTCTGGCAATGACCATTTAAGTGACTCACATTAAATGTCTTTCTACAGCTATGTCAAGTTTAATGTTAGTTTCCGTACTTTCCGGTTGAATTACTTTGTATTTTATGCAGTTGATAGACACAAAGTTGCATTAAGGTAAGGATAGAGCTGCAACTTGTTGACGTACACTGATATAAGCCAATCGACAAATATGCAAATTAATTTTATAGCCATTATGGTATGTATTGCTACAATAATGTACTTAGACCTGTACCATTTTACCGGTAAAATATATGATTTAAGAAAGTAATCTAGACACAGAATTTGGTTTCATTTCCATGTTACCTCTTTCCCATACTAATAATAAATTCATATTCTGATAGGTTATCTTCTCTCGTTCTTTTTACTGACAGTTTCGCTTTATTCAATAGGTACTTATTACTTTTCCATACTTCTACTAAAGTAAGGAAAGTTATAATTTCAGGCGAATTTTAGATTTTAACGGAAATATGTGTTTTGGAGTCCAGGAACCAAGGAAATGTTTGTCTGTGAGAGGGTGGGTGCGTTCGATTCCCTATATCTCGAAACCCCTCGACCGATTTTTATAAGATTTGGTGTGTGGAAGTTCATTTGTTGCAAGTAGTTCATTGTAAGGTCCTTAATCGCAACCGAAACCGGAAACGAAAATTCGATCTGTTTCTTTGGTATAAAAGGTTTTTAAACACTTTTTTGAAATTTTGAATACATACCGTTGTAGTGCATTTAAAGACAAATTAAATGCTTTTTTTTAAAGCTGTATCTTTAAAATGGAGGCCGCTATGAATTTTGAAAATTTTAGTTTTAATGCCCGATTACTCAAAAACAAAATATCCAATCAATGCAAATTATTATATTATTTGATAGTCTTCAATAAGTATAGTTAGGTGATGTAAAAACATTTTTGGAAATTTGAAAATTATAAATATACTAGCGGATCAAAATTTTGGAATTTTCAGAAAATTATTCGTCAAAAACTACCCAACCAATTTTTTTAAATCTTTTGTGCCGATAGAGCTTGCAATGAACTAAAAAATTTGTTTTTTACTAATCTCCCAAATTTCACTCTAACGCTCTCTAGGAATTTTTGAAAGTTTTAAAATTAATGAATTTTTTCTTCAAAAACGCAAACGCCAATCGTTATAAACTTTTATCAGTTTGATAGACTATTTAAAGTACTTTATTAGGATCAGCAAGAATTTTCAACTATTTAAAAAAATTAAGTCAAAAAACGATACTTTTTGATATCAACACCGTGTTTTCCGGCGGTTACGTGATTTTAACTACGTTTATCAATTAGCTCTATTAAATAAAATTGCATATTTTTGATAACTGTATAAATAAAGTTGTTATAACCATTTTTGTTCGGAGGTTGTGAGCGCATTACCTATCTAGCCCATACATTACCAACGCCTTGAGTCTGCAGCGGGCTTATACCGGCTAAAGATGACTAGATGTAATTTTCCATCACTTCTTGACGCGAGAATGTTTAAAACGTAAAAAGTATGGGATAGTACCAGCGACCTGTTTCGTCCATTTTCTTTCTTCTTTTGCGCTGTGTCAAGTAAACTATACTCTTCCAATGACCAATCTTTTACGGGTGCAAATTGTTTCCTTTTAATATTTATGTATTCTAGACGTTCTGTTATATCTTTCTGCTAATTTTTATTTCTTCATTTTTATAATAATAATTCACCATTATTTTGAAGCTTACTTTTTGTGTTTGCTTGTTAAGTATTTCAGGTTTTATAGGTTAGTTTTTTTCATAAACTGCACTATATCTTTATTTTTTATTATTGGTTTTATTTCTATACTTTTAAATTTATATTTACTATAATGCTTATTACTCCTGTTGTTTTTGACAGTATTGTTGAGTATTCATTTCTCTGTTATTTAATTCTGTACTCCTTTTATTCAGCTACCGATATTAACTTTATTATGTAAGTTTCTTCCTGTGGTTTTTTCTATAGTTGCTTTAGCTAATATTCAAAACTAATTAAGAGGTGATTAGTGGTAGAACGTGAATTAAAAATGACAATAAATTGTCCGATTCTCAACTAGTATATATTTTTAATTGTCTTGTACTGTTACGTTCATCAACTTGGCTTGGAAATAAACGAAACGAAAGAGATGTTTGTTATGTCTTGTGCTAGGTAAGTAATGTTTGAAGCTTATGTTAGTTCACTAATAGGTGAAATTAGTAATAATAGAGAAATACACTGCATCCGCCGAAGTGTACTTTGTCTATGCAGTTGCTGCAATGGAAATGTTTTGCTGCAGTGTTGAAACACCGACAGTGCTGTCCAGATATTGAACACGTACTTTAATTATGGTATATTATACTATAACATGTTTGTAGGTTTTTGTTATTTAATTTTCTTTCAGCGTTACGGTCATAACCAAAATTAAAGAAAATTCTTCATATTTGAACAACAGTTGAGAATTGCACATAAGTTTATCGACATTATTTACTCTAACTTGTGGCATTAATCTACGAAATTGCAAAACAATATGGCAATTTTTTTTTTCGTGATATCAAAGCACCCTTTCTATGTTACGACAAATGCAAAAACAGGATTGTTTACCAATTTAAAGCTCGTTCTGACAAATCTAGACCTTCGGCCACGTCAACTCTAATTTTACCACTCATGTTCCTTGCGCTTGGGATTCGTGATACCACCGTAAAAATGTCGACATAACTTTGACTACTCGTGGTATTATAAGTGAATATTTTCTTTATAGAAAACCTACACAAACAGACATTAAAATACCACACGATTCTTATTATCATATAACACATAAATTAGTAGCATACAGGTCCATGATACATAAGGCTTTTAAGGCTTTTTTAGGTGAAATTATATTAGAAAAATTGCGACTAGTAAACAAATTTCATACATTAATGGTTATACTACTCAACGTATTGATACACTAATTAAACAAACAAAAAACAAATTAACTATTCAGAAAATTTATTTAACTACTTCATCAGACAAAATGAAATACGCGTCAATTCCATATTTTGGCAGTATCAAAAAAATTGCCAAAATTATAAACAAAACAAATAAATGTTAAATAGCTTATAAAACAGCAGAAAACATTTTAAACACTACGTTTAATGCTAAAGAAAAACACAACAAGTATTAACATTAAACACCCCCATAAATGGAATTACGCTAAACACTTATTAGAACACAATCATTCAATGACATCTAATAACACTATAAAATGTTTACACTTTTGTAATGATAAATTGAAATTTACAAACATTTAACTGCTGTATTTTTAATAAATGAACCAATTGATCTCTTAAATTCACCATTATTGGACGTTTTGGATGAGTAATCAAGTTATCAGGTTATGAAGATTTATTGTTCGTATAGCAACACCAACTGTTTACTATTAATCTTGCCTTTGATAATGACGTGTAACCACTTTGAAATGCGTATAAAGCTAAAATAAGAAACCTGTTAAAGTTAAAATATATTTTATTTAAAATAAACAGCTGAAAGTTCTTGTTAATCTTAATAAACTACTTTAATTAGGCTGTCAAACTGTTTAAAGTTTATAACGATTGTCGTTTGCGGTTTTGAATAAAAAATTAATCAATTTAAAAATTTTCATAAATTTCTGGAGGACGTCAGAGTAAAATTTGGGAAATTAGTAGTTGATTGCAAACTCTATCGGCTCAGAAAGTTTTAAAAAATGGTGTCTGCAGTTTTTGAAGAGTAATTTTTTGAATATGTCGAAAATTTTGAGCGGCTAGTATATTTACAATTTTTATATTACTAAAAATATTTTTACATCAGTCGATTATACTTATTAAAGGGTATCAAATAATATGATAATTTGTATTGATTGGTTATTTTGTTTCTGAATAATCGGGCATTAAAGTTAAAATTTTTAAAAATTTGTAGGGGCCTTCCTTTTGAAGATAAAGCATTCGAAAAAAGAGCATTTGATTTGTCTTTAGATGCACTACAACGCTATGCATTTCAAGAGAGTCTTTAGACAATAATCTATACCAAGAAACAGGTCTAATTTCCGTTTCCGGTTCCGATTAACGACCTTACAAAGAACTACCTGTAACTAAAAAACTTCCGGGCGCCAAATTAAACAACAATCAGGCAAGGGGTTCCGGAGATATAGGGAAAACGAACGCATCCAGGTACCCACGCGCCCACCCACCTACGCACCCACGCACCCACCCACATACAGACATTTTGTTAAAAACTCTTTTTACGTTCCTTGGACTACAAAACTCGTATTTCCGTTTAAATCTGAAATTTGAAAATGTGCATGAAATCATAACTTTCCTTACTTCAGTAGAAGTACGGGAAAGTAAAAATGGGTAAAACAAGTCGCTGGTACTTTCCCATACCTTTTATGTTTTAAATATTCACGCGCTGATAAACGACTAAACAAGATTGCTTTAATCAAAATATAGCGTACACTAGCATGTAAACGTATTTCAAAGGCAAAGGTACCTACAACGAATGTCATTAGTATAGAGGCATAGACCCCAAAGGTTTCGGTTCTATTCAGTCCACCGGCGTTGTTTAAATTACTTTTGGCGATTACTTTATTTTTTATTGTGTACATAGTGGCCTACTATTGCTTATGCCACCTAGGATATTTTTAGCCATAACTGCAGTGCCGTCAGGCGCAGCAAGTGTAGACGGTCTGAGTTAGTGTTTGGTTATATCTGCAAGTTGCATGGCTCAGAGCTCTTTTAATACTAGTTTCCTATTCACGTTAACGCGCTACATATTGCGCTCCCGATTTCGAAACCAAAATCGCTGTAAATAGTTTATTAGAAAAATTATCAAAAATATCAAATATCAAAACAATGGTTTTAAAAACAATTTTTTGGGTTTCTTAAACATTAAACCGTGTATTTGCGTTTAAATCTGAAATTCGATAATTTGCAGGATGATGAATTCACAACTTTTCATACTTCAATAGAAGTATGGGACAGTAAAAATGGAAGAATTCACTGGAATGCACAGAAATGAAAACGAATGCACAAAATTAAATGAAAATGCCCAAGGAATACACTTAGAATACAAAGAAATACATTTATATTGCGTTTAAGTGCAGTTTTTCGTTGTATTCTTTATGTATTCTTACATTCTTAACTAATTTTCTGTATATATGTACTTTCTGTGTATTTTATTTAATTCTGGAAGCATTTTCCACGTTTTCAGGTTTTTTTAAAAATGAGTATCTGTATTTAAAATACTTATTACTTTACCAATATTTATTTATTTATTAAAATACTCGTGTATTCACGTCTATTTAATGTATTCCATTACATTGATGTGTATTTTTTGGTATTTCTGTGTATTCGTGTGAGTAGATAAATTTTGACTTTTTTATTTTGTTTTGTGCCTTTTCTAGATGTACATAAATTTAATTTTGAAAGTGTTGCCTATACATTTTCATGGAACGTGTTCTTTATGAAAAATGAATACCCATGATACTATTAACAGTTTTGTTTACAACTACGCATTGGAAAACTTGATATTTTCTTTTATTTTATTTAGATCTCTAATATTCTGTTTTTCTAATTTAAGTTTGTGTATAATTTCATTCATTGAACATTAAAAACCTCGTAGAATGTAGATTATACCGTTTCGGCAAAATTTCCAGGTGTGGTGGGCTTATTGCCTGGCCTCCGTGTTAAGCTTTAGAGCCACAAATAAGGCGACGATAAATATATATTATAATGAAATAAATGAATAAAATTTTTCTTAAACATACATAAAAGTCTGTATAGATGGCAACGAACGTATTAAGCTTTTCACTTAAATCGTTCCCCTTTTCTGTTAAACTAGGTACTCGCATTAACGTATTTATCGATAAAATACGAAACTTGTAAGTTACTAAGACGTTTTCCTATTTCAAAATCGATAATGTTAAATGCAACCAATAATACTAAAAACCTTGATTAAATAAAAAATTAAGGTTTGTTAAACTAAAAGATGCCTGTACACGAAACCAAATACAATTTTACAGTTAGCAGTCTGTGCACTGACTTTTAGTAGACAATAATGATGCAATAATGTAATGTTAAGATGCAATACTGTACCTATTAAGAGTTTATTAGGTCTTATTTGGGAATTTCCCCCGTTCTTTGAAACTCCTCTCGCTTTAGAAGTATTTTCCTTGCGGTTTAAGAATAAATTTAACTTCCTCCAGTTTGCTAGCCCCCCTTCTTCCTACATGTTCTTTGGCTGTGACTTAATAGAATGGCACGAGTCTGAGGTTAAAGTCCTTAGTCTAGTAGGCTCTGAAAACGACGTTGAACTTCCGGTCGCGGATTAACCGTTACTTCTTATACTCTACGAATAGTTCTGCGAATCATAAGCAGCCCATCTCTATCATCCTTCTTCATAAACGCAATAAGCAAAACAAAGATGAAGAAGTACATTAAACGTAATAGTCATTCGCAGTAACTGCAGTCCTACGTGGTTTGCCTGTCATTCCTATTCGTGCTTCTTTTCCTTTTCTTTCGTAGTGCTAGAGCATTAGGTTAACAATGCCATCCTTATAGGGAACTTATTGTTTAGCCGTTGATCCTATGCAGGTCAAAGACGTGCACAATTGCCTACATATTTATTTTTTTTTTCATTTTTATATGCACGATGTGCTTCATGAATTTAAATTCGTTTAACTTTACACAATCTATAGGCCCGAAGACATATTTACATGCGCATAAGGCAAATAGCATAGCGATTTATGTAACTATTGTGTATATCTTATCCTTACGAACAATTTTTTATAACAATAAAATGTAATTAAAAACAGCGGGTTAATTATTAGAAATTTTAAGGAAAATTGTTGATAGTTAACAAGTATTACCTTTAGCAGCAGTTTAAACATTATTTTATTACTTTTATATTAAAATAGTGTGTGAATAATGAGACTCATTGAAGTTGATTTTTGTTAAAAGTAATATAACTGGTGATCCCGATTTCTGCGAAACTTGGGTTGATTTATTAGTAAGTGCTAGTTAAAACCGTAGTTGCAGAGGTGCATATTGTCTAAAATTAGCTAATATGAGTAGTACTTTTAAACTAAGTTGATTTTTTCAAAAGTAATATAACTAGTGAATCTGATTTTCTGCTAAACTTGGGTTGATTATAAAAAGGTGCTAGTTAAAACTGTATTTAAAAAACGCAAGACGGGAGTGAAATTGTTTTAAATTAACTACCCTGAGTAGCACTTTCAGCCAAGTTGATATTTTCAGAAGTAATATAATAGTGATTCCGATTTTCTCCTAAAGTTGAGTTGATTATTAATAAATGCTAATTAAACCCGTAATTTCAGGAGCGCAATGCGCCAGTGAAATTGTTTTAAATTAACTACTATGAGTAGCACTCTTTCAAACCAGGTTGCTTTTTCCAAAGTAATATAAGTAGTGATCACGATTTTCTGCTAAACTTGGATTGATTATTAATGGGTATTGGGTGTCAGTTAAAAAATTGTAATTTTAGGAGTGCAAAGCGCGAAATTGTCTGAAATTGACTACCAAGCACTATCTAACTATTAACCTAAGTTTATCAAAGAATCTCGCGGTTACGTGTTATACAGGGTCTTTATTATGTATGGGACCAAAGCTCCCCTGGTCAAACGGTTTGAGATATGCGTTTCATATTTAGTATATGTTAATTTGAGGTTATTTTGCATATTAATTACCTACTTCGAGCTGGTGTGCTTGGTTAATTCGTCACTGCACATTTACTCAAATCTAGTAACCCTTGCATTAAGAAAACGTCGTAAATAAACAAAACACAAACAGTAATTAAAATTAATTTCCGAAAAGAGCAAAAAATAAGCTTTCTAATTGATGTATCACACAGTCTAGGTTGCTATTAAAAAAAATTCAAGATGGCGGCCGCGCTTAAAAACTATATACAAAAAAATTTTTTTTCCTTCAGAATATGCAAAATAACCTCAAATTAACATATCCAAATATGAAATGCATATCTCAAACCGTTTGACCAGGGGAGCTTTGGTGCCATACATAATAGCGACCCTGTATTTTAAATCACACACTATTCATTTCTATGTATTTTGATCATTTTCAACTGCAGCGAATTCTATTCGAAATGTTCGTTATTATTTGCGGGTTGTAGCGCAGCTATTCTTTACTCGTCGCTTTTTTTAGTAGTCGGTTTTTTGCTTTTACCGCTGTTTTTTCACTAACAAATTGATTTGATTGGTTGTTGACACGGAAATTGAGCACTCTGATTGGCTAAATTAAATGCGTGTGATATAGTCAACCCTTACAGGACGAATAAGTAAAAAAAATATCGGATTAAATTAGGAAAACTTGCTGCCTAGCAACGTGTGCTACTTTTGCTTCAAAATGTTCTTAAGTAAAACGGGCATGTGTTGCTGTAGAGGAAGTTTGAATAATTTCAGCCGAGTATTTTAAATTTACGCAATGGTATATGATTAGATTATTCCACGAACAATTATAACTATCGAAACTAGTGGGCTATGCCCCACAATGTTTTTCTGGTTTTTAATAATAAATAAGCCAATTATGTAGGTATTGTAGTTTTTGAATAATATAGCGGTTGCTGTAATTCTTTTTATATTAAATGCAGATACCTTCGACCTGTCTCAATTTGAGAGGAATACGACTGCAGTTAAGATTATGCAACCCAAGTGGCTCGCGATGAGTTTTATTTCTTAAAAGTTACCAAAAACTGAAAGAAGTACTTTTCCTGGACTTTTCAATACTTTAGATGTTATTTACCATAAATCCGAAAGTATTTTAATATTAACGTTTCACAACCCCACATTGACTGCAAGAACATCCTACCATTTTTACTACTGTACCGAGAGCATTGCTGCATAATAGTGATATTATAATAACGCACTACATGATACTGTAGTTTACGCATAATAATAATAGTATGAACTTTTTGAAAATCGAAAGTTTTTTGGAAAAGTTTCGTTCGACAAAAATTGGGTGGGAAGAGAAACATTAACCCCCCCCCCCTAAGAATTAAGTTGTGAACTTTATGCTACTATTCTTTTCGAGCAATTTAGCTCAAAGAAAATTGTAATCGTCCCTTGTTTATTAAATGAAGAGGCATGTATTTCGATTTTTAAAAACTTATAAAAGACGTACAAATTAGCAAACTGAGACACAAACCAAATCGTAGTCTAGCCCTATTTGTTTGAGCCTACAAACTTTTACGTAAAATCTTTGATGTATAAAAGAATTGCTTTACATAGTGACGTTTTGCTTACGCTAGGGCGATGATAGTAACAAATTGCATTCCTACCTGTCAACCCGTTTTTGAGTAAACAGGTGTTAAAATTAATATACTATCAAAAATTTGTAGCAGTGGCCATGGTAATGTTAGTACATTAGAAGAAAAAAGCAGCCTCTTTTACCCTAAGTTCTTCTACCAGATTCTACCAGATTATTCAATTTTAAAAATTCTGGCTCGAAATAAAAATGCTACCAAAAACATACAACTCCCGCTTTCGGTTCGGGTTTTTAAATGCTTCTTTTGTCCGTAAATTTTTAAACTACTTCCACATTCCAAAACTCAGCGATACCAGACTATCCGTTCTGGGATTATGAAGCGTCACATCCACACCCACTCGCAGACATTCATTTTTAAAAACCAAGTTTTTGGGTTCCTAGCTGTCCAAAACATGTATTTCCGCCAAAATCTTCAAATTCTTAACTTTTCATTGTAACAATACTAAAAAGTACAGGAAAGGAAAAAAATGCTAGGTTGTAGGGTTCAGCTAGTTCGTCGTAAATTTCTGTTAGGCGTAGCAGTTTATTACTTTGTTATTGTTATTAATTCTAAGCTTACTTCGAAACATGAGTGTAAATTGTCAATATAGTATAAACAAATTCAACTCGGTTTATTTCATCTCATAGCCGCACGATAAACCTGAGTGGCCGTATTTAGTTTAAAATATATAAAATTGCTTGTAAGGTGAATTCGTAGCGCAGTTGCATTAGGCCAATTTTATTTCTTAACTCTAATGAACAAACCAAAATTTAATAATATAAACATGCTACGTTTTTTTAAATTTACTAGAATACATTGAGGAAATATTACGGTTTACTTATTCCGACGTCGACCTTTATTGGTATTTGGAACACCCAGTGTAAACAACTACAAAGCATTTCTGCCTTGTCTGTGCTACAAAAAGCAAATTTTGTCACAACTTAGAGTTTGTCGTTAGTAAACCATAAACAACTAAATTATAGCAACAGTGGTGACAGCGAGGATAAATAGTTGCTGAAAACAATAATAAACTGAGTGGAGTTGCAAGAGGCCGCTGTTCTATTATGGCGATAAAGCAAGGGTCCGTCGGCGTCATGTTGTTATGGTGAGAAAGTTAGGGATTTAATATAGATGAACTGTCACATTAATTTTATTTTTAAAACTAACAAACAAAACGAATTAGTAGTTTGTTTAAATGTATTCGCAATACAAGTTTGTACGTCAACATCTTTTTTCTTGAGGAAAACAAACACGATTTGCTTTGCAGGAAGTTCGATTAATGTTCCCCGATTATCTTTTAGATTTGCTAGTGGTATTGGATCATTTTATACACAATGTCAAATTAATTGTATTATTAGAACTAACAAATACAACAAATGAGTAGTTCGCTTATATTTATTCGCAATAAAATTGCGTACGTCAAAAAAAATCGTGTAAAACTTCTCTCTATATAATTTAAAATATCTTATGCTTTATGTTAAAAAAATATTATTTGTTAATTTGTCAAGTAAATGTGTAATTTTTAAAGCATTTTGTCTCAGTAAATCATTTCATCCTAACTTTATGATACCTTTTGCATCGCTGTCGTTTTTTTTGTCATTTTAATGATGTTGTCGTTAATAACTGTAATCATTTTGCTGCAAATTGGAAAAAAGCAGGTTTATCACTCTTTTGTTTACACACACGATACAGGTTATTAATCGACCCCAAGGGAAGCAACGCCCAGTTCCATTATTTAAGTAATCATAGTATCACCATCATTAGATCGTTAGGGCACATTTTATTTCTATATCCTCAAATTAATTTTAGTATTCTAAACATGAAATGTTATATCATTGTATTTTGGTCCCATTGCAGGCTGATATTAAGAACACATCGTAATAGTTTTTAGGTGTTAGGAATTGCTTTATATAGAGTGAATTTAAAATGTCAAGCAAAATTTGACAAACAAGTTAGTTATACATCCTCAAACAATAAAAAAGATTTATATGCACAGAGGTCCAAAATATGTTGCGAATAGAGGCCTCAAAGGATAATGCGGTTCTATTATTTTGTATCGATAACTATAACATGTATTGGGATTAGCATTAAAAATTTTGTGAGAAGACATAATAACTTTTCAACAATTTTGTTTAACTAGGTACAACTCCCTTTAAGGCTGCGGTGCTTTAAGAAAACTTGAGTTTTTTTTAAACATTTGTTTTAAAGAACTTAAATGTAATACAACAATATAAAAATGTTCGTGCTACTATTCTGTACTTTATACGTTTTAAATAATGGCGCGTCAATTAATGCCAGAATAAAATTGTTTAACAAAAATGAAAGAAATCAAAAAGAAGTAAAAAAGATAACGCCCTACAGATATTGCGCTTTGAACATCGAATAAAAATCGCTGTAAGTATTTGTAAAGTTATCAAAAACATGCAAAGCTGATCTACCGGTGTAGTAAAAATCAGGTAACTTCCGGAAAACGTGTTGTTGATAAGTATACAAAAGTATCGTTTTGTTTTTCTTAATATTTAATTTTTTTTATGCTAATAAACTACTTTAAATAGTTTACTAAACTGTTTAAAGTTCATAACAATTGACGTTTTTGAATAAATAATTAATCTATTCTAAATTTTCCAAAAATTCCGGTAGGGCTTTAGAGTAAAATTTGGAAAATTAGTGAAAAAGCACATTTGTAGTTCACTGCGAGCTACATTGACTTAGAAAGTTAAACAAAATTGTATCCACAATTTTTGAGGAATAATTTTTGTGAAATTTCCAATATTTTTAAAACTTAGTATTTTTACATATTTCATAGTTCTAAAAATATTTTTGCATCACATGAATATTAAGGGTTATTTTATGATACGATAATTTGTATGGAGTGGATATTTTTTTATGAGTTATCAAGCGTTAAAGTTAAAATTAACAAAAACTCGTTTTGAAGATAAAGCATTCAGGCAAAAAAACATTTAATTTTCCTATAACTTTATGTTCTTAAAATTTCAAAAAAGTTATACAATACAATACCAAAAAATATATCTAATTTCCTGTTCCGGTTGAAGACCTTACAAATAACTACCTGCAACTAAAATATTTCTACATAGCAAATTTTATGCAAATTGATAAAGGGGCTGCGGAGAAATAAAACAACGAACGCATTCACGCGCCCACTGACCCATCCCCCTTCTCCACCCGAACCCACACACAAACTTTTTTAAAAGTCTTTTCTGCAATTGGACACTTTGCATGAAATCATAACTTTCAATACTTCTGCAGAAGTATGGGAAATTTTCTGACGCTGAAAAAAATCAAAACACCAAAAACTTTAATAATGGAACGATCCATCTTTTAGAAACTCTGTTAGAGGTATTTTCCAACCCATGTTCACCTGAGCTTTTTATTGTTTTGGTGTATAGAACGCGTCTGTGATTTTTCGGCATTTTTTAGATACACTGGTAAAATATTCAATATTATCATAGTGTTATAAAAATAAAAGAAAATTTGGGTACTATATTAGATATTGCATCACAGTTGTTATACTGTTGTATAGTGTTATCAAAAATGGGCGCCAATAAATAACTAAATAACATTGTTTTAACAACAATTAAAGAAAGAAAGAAATAGTAAAGAAAAGTAACGCGTAGAGGTGGGTATCCCGGTTCGAAGCCCTGTGCCTGGCCGGGCCCAAGATTACAAAAAATTATTATAGGGCCGCACCGGCTTAACCGGCTTGGCAAAACTGAAGAAGGAACGAAGTCATGTCACAGAAAAACTTACGAAAGTTAAATTAACCTGTTAAATTTGCCTATGGCCAAATTTGCTAGGCCTAAATTTTCCGTACCTAATTTATATAATTCTAAAACGGGCTGGGCCGGCCAGCCCGTTTTTGAATTTGTCAGACCGGACCGGGCCTCAAATAATGTACCTAAATAACAGGCAGAGCCGAGCTAACCCATCTTCTGAATTTGCTGGGCTTGAAAATTTCTTCATTTGCCCATCTCTACAACAACCCAGCGGTAATTTTAACTTGCGATAACCTATGCAGGGTGCAGGGCAATAGGATGTCAAACCATAGTAGCAGCGCCTAACCGCATGGAAGCAAGATAAAGATAACATTTTTTAACTAGAGACAATTGATAGACGCATTTAAAACACCGTAACTCTGGAAAATTTGTTGGTAGTATAAAGAGAAGCTAGCATTCTTACAATTTTTATATTTCCAACAATACTTTTGCATCAAATGATTAAACTTATTAAGGGTTATTTTATAATACGATGTTTTTTATGGATTGTATAATTTTTTGAGTAATCGGAGATAAAATAAAAAATTTATTAATATTTATATCGTTGTTCGTTTTGAAGATACAGCTTCGGAAAGAAGGATTTAATTCGCCTCTATGTTTTCAAAAAGTTGTTGCAAAAAAATCTATTCACAAAAAACATGTTTAATTACCGTTTTCGACGCTATGCCGGTTTAGCTTAAAAACAGAGAACTATCTGCTACTAAAAAAAACACTTCCACATCACTTCTTCTTCTTCTTCTTTATCTTTCACCTCTTATACCCGAAGGTGTCGAGGACTCTCACTCCGGGTAGGCTCTCGCTTGTGTAATAGGAGGTAGTGGGGCCTTTGGCCTTTTAGACCGCTACGCTCCTGAATCTTATGCCACCCTTCATGCCCATTCATTCAATGTCATTCACACACATGTGTTTAATTGTATGTTTTTTATGTTGTTTATGACTTTGTTGCTTATGCTGGTCAGTCAGTAATCAAGGTAAGCGCCGTTGATTGTAACCCAACGTCGCGTCGAATGGTTGCCGAGCTCGATACCGATCCACGGAATTACAGAAAAATTTTCTGCTTCTTCCGGGATTCGAGGGCTCACGCATTGTGAGCCTGATCCTCTTACCACTGGACCACTCGGAAGTTTTTCACTTCCACATTACAATATGATAAAAATAGTTCAAGAGGTTCCGGAGGTATAGATGAACGGACGCACCCACCCGTAGACAAACATAAAAAACACTTTTTTGGGTTTCTTGAACCCCAAAATGCGCATTTCTGTTAAAATTTGGTATTCGAAAATTTGCATGAAATCATAACTTTCCATACTTCAGTAGAAGTAAGGGGAAAGCAAAAGACAGCAAATCGAATGAAATATTAAATCAGTGAAATGCATAAATTACTTTGAATTGCTAATTAAAAGCATGTAAACTAAATTTATTTGTTGTAAAACACTGAAATTTAAATACTAGTAGAATATGTTTTGTGATTCAAGGTTTGCAGCATTTACTTTTGTGTAAGCTTAAAATAGCTGCTTAGTGCTTGAAAGAAGAAAGATCAGTGCTGTAAATCACCAGTTTTTATTTTATGGTTGTTTTAGTACTATACAGTAATACTATAACTGCCATAGGATACCAATGTTTAAAAGATGCATGCGCACGTTATGTTTCCAGATGTTTCTTTATAATTCGAATGGGATTTAGCTATAAGTAAACTGATATGTACTAAATACAACTTCTACATCTTTTATAAAATGTAAAATGATCAAAATACTTTACCTGCATATTCTTATACTTAAGAAATTACTACTTATTATATTTTCCAAAGTACGTATGCACAACGTATTAGCTCCTCTCTTACCTGCTTTGGCGGTGCTGTGGTTTCTTTGTAGAAAAAACGTGTTTTTGAATTTCGGCAAAACAATTCTTGGAATGAAAGAAAACCAGAAAAACAAAAAATTGGAGGAGAGGAGGAAGACTATCCCACTAAATAATTCGGTATCTAAAAATGAAATTTTAAATCTTATTCTTATTATCCTACTTATGATCCGTGAATTTTTAAATTTTAAAAATTCACAATATGCGTCATAGCGTAATTAGCACGCTAAAGCACTAACCAAATTGTAGCTCATCTCTATAGCTCTCTAAAGTTACGAAATTTTAAATAACTGAGTTGCCAGTTTTTAATACTAATCAATATATCGCCAAAAAAGCGTTGAATTTGTACTAAGATCTTATGAACTTATAAAATGCTGATATACAAGGTTATTTAGAAATAATATGCCCTGGCTAGAGGCAGATTGCTTACCTAAAAATAAGACAAAAACTTCATATAAACATATGTCCGCAACCGCTTAGTTTTCCACAAACAGTATTGAATCTTTTTATATAATTATTTCAAAAAAACATAGAAACGGTTTGAAATATTCTATTAAAATATCTTATACTTTCTAACCTTTTTAACTATATTTAAATTTCAAACATGGCACCAGGAGCGTACGTGTGGATAATGGGGCCATTGAAAAAAATAAATAATAATTTAAAGAGGCAATTTTTATTCAGATTGCAACAAGGATTTTAAAAGGCGAATAAAAAATTAAAAACAGTGGCACTTTTATTTATATTTTGTTATTATTTTAATTTGCCTCTTTATCCACACGTACGCTCCTGGTGGCATTTTTGGAATTGAATTAGAATATTTGAGAAATTTCAATAGAATATTCCAAACCGTTTCTGAATTTTTTTTGAATTAATTATAAAAAAAAATGTAACGCCATATATCTTGAAAATTAAGCTGTCGAGGACACATGTTTGTAGCAAATTTTTGTCTTATTTTTAGGTAAGAAATCTTCCTTCTGAAGAAGGTTCATGTTTTTCAACGCATTGAACCTCAAAGTTGGGCAAATATGCTGTAAAGATAATGCATATATGAAATAAAATATATTGCAAAATATTCTCCAATATATTCACAAACTATGGCAAAACCTATTGAGATATGCACTAAAAACATTATGTCATCATAAGCCACATATTGAATAATAGCTATTAAATAGTAAGATAATTAAGGATTTTCAGCTTTTTACAAATTGGTTTAAGCCAGTTTGAATTTAATTAATTACATTATTTTTTTTAAATACTTTAATTTGCAAGCTTTTGTACAAAACACTAAAAGAAACGAACCTCACTCACTAATCGGCGTAACTATAGTTAAAATGTAATTTAAATACTAAGACATTTTTGTATACACCAAAAACGCAAACAAAACTAAATTTATTATCAAAATTAAATGTAAAATAGTCGCAAATTGACGTAGGCATCTACTAACTATTTATTATAAAATTTTTGAACTACCTCCAGATTTGGATGATTACTAAATGAATGAATTTTTTCTGACAAGAACTACCTTTTTCCGCTTATGTATCTAGGAAAACGAACGAACGAAAACGCGAAATAAGCATGAAACAAAATACGAAAAAGAAAAATACAGCAGAAAAAAAAGTCGGCAAAAAAATGCAGGCAAAAAAAGCCGTCGGAAAAAAGGCGAGAAAAAAAATTAAGGAAAAAAACGGAAATAAAGCTAACGGGAAAAAGTAACGCTTTTAATTGATAGTACTTTTAATTTAAAATTTTAATTAAAAAAAAATGAAAAGATTATTCTCGGTACTTGAAAGTGGCTTAAATGCAAATTTTGGCGGATGAAACAGCCCTAGAAAAAAAGCCCCAATTAGAAAAATCCGAAAAAATAGGCCCGGAAAGAAAACCCTGAAAAAAACCTAAAAAAAGTATGTGTGTGGGTGTGTGGGCTGCTTGTATCTTTGAGTATGAGTTACGCCTCATAACTTTCAAGCGGATGGTTCAAGTTTTCGATATGCTTCGGAATGTCAAAACCTTCACTGTTAAAACGCGGTTTTAATAAAAACATCCGAAACCGGAAGCGGATGTTAGATATGTTTTATGGTAGCATTTCTACTGAAAAACAAATTTTCTAAATATGAAAACGGAATTTGATAGAAAACCTTATGGCAAATCCAACTCTTCTTTTCCTAATTGTCTAGCTTACAAATGGCGGTGGCTACAATTTTTTGAAAATTTTGACTTTAAAGCCTTATTACGCAAAAGCCAGTTGACAGATGGAATAGCAGTAGGGAAACACAATAACACTATCTAAGAGATTGGTTGTACAAATTAAAACTGTGCAGAGGCTGTTTTTCTGGGGATGCTTTCGCCGGGTATGTTATTTTCAGGGAAATGTTTTTAACGTAGCAGGATGTTTTGCCGGGAATTTTTCTTTTTAAAGAACTTTTTCTGTCAATTATTTTTGTGAGCTTTTTTTATACCACGGATTGGGTTGGTTTTTTATGGGGCTAATTTTTATTTTTTGAAGAATATTTGTTTTGCAAGTTTTAAGCGGATTTTTTAATATTCGTCTCTTACTTCGGTTGTTTCTCGGCTTCTTTCTTCGTTGTTTTTTCTTAGGTTTTTTTTCCACTGACTTTTTTCCCACCGGCTTTTTTCCAGGTTTCTTTAATGGATTTTTTTCCGCGGCGTATTTTTCATTCACCTGCTAACGCTACTACTCAGTCAATCATGTAACATGGCAGAAAATTTTGAAGTGTGTCATAAAGTAGCACGTTAAGACCCAAGCAACTTTTGTAAAAAAAAAATAAAATTTTCAATACTGCAGGAATTAGGAGGGTGGGTGACTCACCCTGTCTCCATTTAAAATTTTAAGAATGTCATATTTTCTATTACAGCTAATGAGAAATACTAATTTAAAATTATTCAATTGGGTAGGGATTTAAAGTATCTTTATTTATTTAAAATCGATAATTTAAATTATTTTTTTCTTAAAGGAAGAAATTTACACTTTTTTTGTAGATAAATTTTGTACGCAAAGAAAACTATCAGATTTATATTGTGTGTTTGTTCATCTCTTCCTTTTTTCTCTCTTTCTTTCCCACTGCTAGCACCCTGTCTATATCCTAAGTTTCATTTTCACATTATTCTTCTTTATAATCAAGCCTCCTTTTTTTGTTTTTTTTTGCCCAGAAAGCTTGGTATAATCACTCTTCGGTAATCCAGATTCTTCCATTCAATTCATTGCACCTGAAATTTTTTTCTAATGTATATTATCGTCTAGCCAATATTTATAGTAATACAAATATAAATGTGTTCAATGCAATTTAATAAAACTGTGTTAAATAAGAAAGGTTACAAAATTTGTAACCAACGATAAAA
The DNA here is from genome assembly GCA_958336395.1 of Ctenicera cuprea. Taxonomy (NCBI): domain Eukaryota; kingdom Metazoa; phylum Arthropoda; class Insecta; order Coleoptera; family Elateridae; genus Ctenicera; species Ctenicera cuprea. The sequence continues at coordinate 28,478,923 of OY284488.1, forward strand.
CTAAACAAAACATAAATAATTTAATGATGTAATAATCTCGGCAAATGGCCTTTCTTTATTCAAGTAAGTTTATACTACAGGTTGCAAAGAATAACAGTATAAATTATATCCTGTGCAACTGAACTTGAGTTGTTTCTTTTAAATGCTATTGACATTTAACAGCATTTTTCATGTTTATGAACTATGAAGTATAACCTTGCTTTCCGGAAACTTTTAATACTACGTAAACTTCAAAGCAACTATGTATATCATTTCGCGTGCAGAAACAAGAATTAGAAGCCCAGTGGTTCACCGAGCAAGCTGAAGAACAAGTCGTCGACATGCAACCTGCTGCTAATAATGATGGTCTAGTTTCTGCAGAACCGCTATAAACGCTCACATCATTGCTGTTCGCAGGAAGAAAGTCTCCTTTCGCTGAGTAGAGGATGCACATAATACTTTCATCACTTATGTAATTGATTTATTTATATTAAAAAAATTCAAGGCTGATTTAAAAACAATCATTATTGATACATTTACAATAAAAATTGGTAAATGCAAGATCCACAAAACTAGTAACAAAGTAACGTACTTTCTTCACTTTCGCAGTTTTAATTGTAGCTATATTAAACTTTATTTTATAGAGCACATATTGAACAATAATCGGAGCATGTTTCCAATGACTCTACGGAATTTTGTCTAAAATTTGTAGTTTGTCAAGAATATTTACTTCACCTGTATTGGGCATTTTGGAATAAGAAATCAAGCCATCTGCAGACGATAACCGAGATCAAGTCACCAAGTTCTATTGCTGTAACAACACTAACTATTTACTTTTTAACATAACCTTTGACAATAGCATGTAAACATGTTGAAATACGTATAAGGTTATAATTAACTTTTTAAAAAAAAGAAAACCGACTTCAAATAAAAACACAAAAGTAACATACGTTAACTAAAAACAAAAAATAAATGTTTTTTATACAACAGTTTAATACTTATTTGTTGTTTCGTTTAATGTAATTAAGAAATTGTTGTTTATTATATAATTATTAATTGTTTTATAATTTTTAAGTCGGTGCTAAGTAAAACATAAAAATTCGAATCTAATTTGTTATTGTAGCAAGGTATATAATTTTTATGTTTTACTTGGCACTGACTTAAAAATTATAAAACAATTAATAATTATATAATAAACAACAATTTCTTAATTACATTAAACGGAACAACAAATAAGTATTGAACTGTTGTATAAAAAACATTTATTTTTTGCTTTTTAGTTAACTTATGTTACTTTTGTGTTTTTATTTGAAGTCGTGTTCTTTTTTTTTAAAGTTAATTATTTTACAATTTTAAGTGATGGGTAGACCTAGTACAGATGCTTCTCGAATGAGGAAACGACGGCTAGTTGAAACGGAAGATGAAATACGGAAACACTAAAAAGTTGGTTAAAAAAATAGATTTTGAGGTGTATCTTCGAAGTTCAAGCTCCAATGCCAATGAAATTATAATGGGACCACCTTTGAACTATACTGAACCCAACGGAATCATTAAAATCGGTTCATAAACAAATAAGTTATGCCCGAACATACATAAAAAAACAAAAAAAAAACATATATACAGACGAATTGAGAACCTCCTCCTTTTTTTGAAGTCGGTTAAAAATAAATAAATATTGTTGAAGTAATAAAGTATTTTTTGTACCTACCTATAATCAAGAATATTTACGTTGCTGTGTGAGTGGATTGCTTTTCAAGAGTAATCATGTACAACATTTTTAAGATCCTGTCTATTGTCTGAGGTATACGAAAAAATCTGAGGTTTATAAGCACCGAGGCTTTTGATCTTTTGTTGGTCTAGCTCTAGCTGCAGCATCAGTGTTTCTATTTCTACGGTTCTGAATATGAAATACAAAACATGATAATGCATTTTTGAAAATTAACTACGAATGAACAAAGTACGTGACATTGGCACATTATTACATTTATGTTTTTTGTTCACACTACCAATTAGCATGTGTAGAAATAATACTTTATGAATTAGTGCAGAATAAAAATTGAATGGTGTGTTGATAGCTATCACATTTTAGCTATATCTTGCGTCCCACACTATCGATGATATAAATCAAACAGTTTTACTACCAATACGTATTATATCTTGTTTACTGTATTTGCAACGAAGTAATCGCGTGTCGAACATAATGCAGGCTGGTCATAAGATAAAAGTATAGTAAATCCCCCAGCTGATGTAACATAACTGTTAAATAACCCTACCTGGTATGATTAGAAGTTCTAAAATAAACCATAGCAGGTGGTTTTTTATCTTCCAAAAAAAGTAATGTAAAATAATATACAGGGTGCTATTGACATATGTGCAGAGATTTTAACCTGTAATGTAACTCACTAAACTGAACGACTTTACTATTTATCGTTTTTTCAAATTTGCATATTTTGTTAGCATCCTTGAATTTGACGAGCCATTTCGTAATGTAGATTGAGTTACATGTGGAAGGACAAAAAGAGATTATGCAAACAATGTATCGTTTTTTGTCGTGCACGATGTTTTAATTAAGATTATCAGTTTTTTAAATGACATGATAAAAAAAACCTACCTTTATTACAAATGCTCAAAATGTAATCCATACGGTTCCAGACAAACATGGGCTCTTCGTAACATGGATTCGCGCACTCGGGAAAAAACTATCGCATTTTTGCGAGTAATTTCTGGGAGATTTTCTACATGTGCTCTTACTTTTTCAGCTTCCCTACAAAAGAAATCGCAGAACTTTAAATCCGGCGGTTGCGTGGGTTATCACCGGCCCATTTCAACCAATCCACTTACCCAGAAAATTAGTATCCAACCACACTAGTACTTGACTATCATGGAGGTACCACATGTCTCTGAGTTCTGCTAAAGGCATTTTTAAATGTACGTTTAAATTTTCATTAAAAAATTTTAAATAGTCAATGCTGTCTAGGCGAGGTAGTGCCAAATAAAATACGATTAAACAGTTAGCCCCATAAGTAACGAATTTATTGCATGCATTCAAAAACGTACAGTCGTCAGATCGAACTAATTTACTACAGTGTTAATTTGCAGTATCAATTACATAACCATTTATCAGTATTACCTACTTTTTGCTCGTCTTAATCCGAACTTATTATTGTGCTGCGTTAAATTAAAATACAAATCCAGAGGCGGGTACCCACATTTTTAGTAACACGTTCTTTTTAATTTCTAACTGAGTTTCGAGGGGTTTTTCGAAAAAATGATAAATAGAATATATAATAGGTCCTGGTTTGGTGAGTTTTCTATTACAGGATAAAATATCTGCACGTATTTCGATAACACTTTGTATATTTAACTTGCATTACGGGTTGCTAAACGGATCCTCACCTACGTAGTCGGAACTTTCTAAAAAAATAATTTCATTTATTGTAAATAAAACAATTCTTAACTTCAACACGTCTTTATTTTACCTTTATACGTGTTTCGACATGTTGACATGTCATTTTCAGAGGCAAGATTAAAAGTAAACAGTTGCTGTAGGAACAATAATCTTCATAACTTGATCTTGGTTTTCTATATCTGCGTTCAGATGACTCGATTTCTCATTCCAAAACGTCCAATAATGGTGAATTTAAGACATTAATTTGCTCAACCATTAAACGTACAGATTTTAAATGTTTCTGAATTTTAAATGCTTCTCGTATAGCCAACTTACGTTTACAATCACAAAAATGGAGTTCTAGATGTCACTGAATAATTCTGTTCTAATAAGTGTTTAGCATAATTGGATTGATGTTCAATACTTCTAAATACAAAAAACAGCTTCTGATAATTTTTAGTTTATACTACAGTATGATGATATCAGCTTTGGCCACTGTGTAATTACATCATCAACTAACAAAAACTTGCAGCTTCTTCGTCTGCTTTAGCAAAAAGACGTATATACTACTATAAATGCTAGAGGCTTTGGACAGTAACACTCTTTGATATTTAATAATAATTATTTACTATAAAAACAAATTTTATAAATGAATGACAAAATCCTTGTTTTAGTGAAAGAAGCTAGATTATACTGTTTTTGCTAATTTCGTTCTTATGTAATATATTTAATTAATATTTAGTAAAAAAAACTATGATACTTAAATTTAGTGTTTTTAACCCTATAATTTTGCATTAAATTATGCTATGTGGCCCGTATTTTACATAAAACGCCAATTATAACATTACTTTTACGTTAACTTATTCACTATAAACATCTCTACATTTTTGATGTGGCGTTTCACATAATTTTCCATAACTTGTTTGAATATGCGAACAATTAGCGATGTTATGTTCTAGTCGAGTTCTCATACTTCTCGTTTTTGTTTAGCGGAAGTGTATAACAACCGTGGTAAAGCACAAAAATCTGTAAGTTAGAGTACCGTAATTCTAAGAAAAAGCTGCCAAGTTTACGCCTTTTGTAGTTCGGCTTTGTTTTACAGGAAATTGTAAATTTGGCTTAATTGAAATTAATATTGAGAATTGTGTGAAAAATTGTTTTTTTACTCCTATTATTTTTGCGGCTTTGATTATATTTTTTTTTACTGCTTTATCTTATTATTGTTCTTATGATGTAGTAGTATTCTTATTTGTGAACCAGCAGAAAAACATGTTTTATACGTTATTATTAAGGTTTCTTAAAAATTGCGTATCGTAATTGTGACAAATTAATTTTAGAAGTACACGTATACCTAAAGTGACCATTTATTTTTCATTCAAAAACGGGACGTGTTTTAAAAATTAAATAAAAATCGATAAAAACACAAAGTATTGTACGAAACAAACTTTATTGGTTTTATTGTGAATAAAATATTAAAGAACACGTTATTATTATACACTGTGTTCATAAAGTAATCTCCCCCCCCCCCCAACTAACTTTTAAACGACTTGATTTTTTTCTACAAAATTTGGTGTGCTGTAATGGGAAATTAAATACAATTTTTCAGACCATATTAAAATTTTGTATCATCCAAAATGGCGACTGGGCGCCATTTTGAATTTTTTTTTAATGGGAAGGGGGGTCGAGTGACACCTCACTGGAAAGGTCTTTTAGTTCTACGTCTGATCCAAGAGTTCCAAAGAAAATATTTAGCCATAACAAAATGACAATGTTTGAAGATAAAGAAGTCTATTAAAAAAAACTAAGAATTAAAGCTTACATTAATTAAATTAAGTGTTCGAAATGTTTACCATTTACTTCTTGGCACATAATAAGTCGGTTATGAAATTCCTGCCTTACATTTTCATAAGTTTCTGGAGTGATATTTCTGCAAACTTCTGTAATGCGTTGCTCCAGTTCTTCAATTGTTTCTGGACGGCTTCTGTACACTTTCGATTTCAGATATTCCCATAGAAAAAAATCTAAGAACGTTAAATCTGGGGAGCGAGCCGACTATTCTACAGGCCCCCGCCTACCAATCCATCTTGCTCCAGTTCTTCAATTGTTTCTGGACGGCTTCTGTACACTTTCGATTTCAGATATTCCCATAGAAAAAAATCTAAGAACGTTAAATCTGGGGAGCGAGCCGACTATTCTACAGGCCCCTGCCTACCAATCCATCTTCCAAGAAAATGTCCGTTGCGAAAGTCAGAAACAGACCTATAATAATGAGGCGGCGCACCGTCTTGTTGGAACATAACGTTTTCAATGTTATTTCAAGCCACCTGAGATATTTCTGGGAAAATTTTGTACTGTAAATGAAAAAGTGGACTACTGGATAAAACAATCAAAACAATTTTGAACTGAGTGAGTCCATTTGTTTACAATCCGCCATTTTGTTATGGCTGAATATTTTCTTTGAAACTCTAGGATCAGACGCAGAAGTAAAAGACCTTTAAAATGAGGTGTCACTCGACCCTGGATAAAAAAAATCAAAACAATTTTGAATTGAGTGAGTCCTTTTGTTTAAAATCTGCCATTTTGTTATGGCTAAATATTTTTCTTTGAAACTCTAGGATCAGACGCACAATTAAAAGACCTTTCAAATGAAGTGTCACTCGACCAACCTTTCTATTTAAAAAATCAAAATGGCGCCTAGCCGCCATTTTGAATGATACAAAATTTAATTGTTGGCTAAAAAATAGTATTTAATTTCCCATTAACACACCAAATATTGTGGTAAAATATTAAGTCGTTCAAAAGTTAGTTAGGGGGGGGGGGAGTTACTTTATAGACAGACGGTATTGCTTTTAGTTATTAACATTGCTTTTAGAACAGGCATTGTAATTGAGTCTTTTCAGTCGTCCATATTTTATTTATTAAAAAGAATATCCTCTCTACTAGTGCATTGGTTCTAGACAGACACCATATATATTCAATAATTGTGCGAAAGTGTTTGTGATTTAAATTATTATTTTTAAAGTGGGTAAATAGTTCAACCCACCGGTTGTGCGTCTGCGAAATGCAATCTCAGCAGATTCCAGCGTCGACTTACGCTTACTACAGAACTAGGGAACATATAGTTTGGTTTGCTGTATAAAAACACTATTGCGGCCTACATTTCAATATGCAAAGGAATAAACACGGACAGTATTGTTTTCATTTTGCATAACGGGACATTTTTGCGTCCCGAGTGATTTCTCGGGGACAACGGGACGATGGCTGAAAAACGGTACTGTCCCGTTGAAAACGGGACGTATGGTCACTTTACGTATACCAATCGACTTATAGGTATAGGACAGCGAAGTCAAAGTGCAAAATTTCATTTGCAGTATGCTTCAAATATGGCAAATACGTAAGGTCAAGCAAGGAAGAACTACTATCCTGAAATTTTGCGTCTATCAGGTGTATCATTTCAAATACAATTTCTACGCTTCATACTTTTCACATTTGATAGTAATGTTTATTGTCAATCATGTTAGCAGTTTGGCAAAATTTACGTTACGTAGTTCAAAATTCTTAATTAATATCTATTAAAGCCGGCCTTATTTATTACAAATCTTTGAAGACAGACTCCGTATGTTAATAAGTGGTAATAAAGTCAGTTTCTACTAATATATACCGCTTCCATAAAAGACTTGAACGATTTTGATAATGGACAATATCTCTATTAGGGATGATAAAATCCAACCCTTTTTAGTTTCCCATATTTCTGCTGAAGTAAGGAAGGTCGCGATTTCAAGCAAATTTTCGAAATTCAGATTTTAACGGAACTGCGCGTTTTGGGGTCCAAAGAACCCAAGAAAGTGATTTTAAAATATGTCTGTTTGTGGGTGTGTAGTTCAGTGACTGGCTGGGTCAGGCGTGCGTTCGTTTTCCTGTATCTCCGGAACCCCTTGCCAGATTTTTATAAGATATGGTGTGTGGAGTTGTTTAGTTGCAGGTAGTTCTTTGTAAAAGTTGGTTAATCAGAACGGGAAACGGAAATTGAACCTGTTTTTTTGGATTAGATTATTTTCTAAACACTTTTTGGAAATGCATAGCGCTGTAGTGCATTTAAAGGCAAATGAAATGCTTTTATTCCGAATGCTGTATCTCCAAAATAAAAGCCGCTACGAATTTTTGAAAATTTTAATTTTAATGCCTGATTACTCAATAACAAAATAACCACTCAATACAAATTGTTATATTATTTTATAGCTTTTAATAAGTATAATCAAGTGATGTAAAAATATTTTTGGAAATATGAAAATTGTAAACATACTAGCTTCCCAAAATTTTAAGCTTTTTCAAAAAATTACTCTTTAAAACTGCACATACCATTTTTTAAAAACTTTCTGAACCGATAGAGCTTACAATGAACTACAAAGTTTTTTACGAGTCTTCTAAATTTTACTCTGGACGCCCCCCAGGAATTTAAAAAAAATTTGAAATTGATTAATTTTTTATTCAAAACCGCAACCGCTAATCGTGATACACTTTAAACTTTGGTAAGAATAGCTGTGATTTCAGTCTGGAACACTGTTGGAAAGCGAACCTCAACTAAGCCGAACGACTTGCTATTGTTTTTTTAGGTTTTTGTACGTAATATTGCCGTTTTATTACGACGTTTCGGCTGAAACAATTGTAATAATATTCAACATTTCTAAGCAATATATATTTCACTATCAAATTATTATTATTAACTTAAGTTAGAAGAATACCCTAATGTTTTTCTATTATATTGCATTTAATGTTAGGGTAATTTTCGTCAGATACACTTAACGTTTACAGCTTTAACTTAGAATTCAAGAAGTATCGTCATTTTCGGGTCTAGCACAGCTCGCCACAGCTTTTTCGGGACGAGGCCGCTATATTTTCGCTACTCACTAGTGATGGGCGTAATCGATGATTTTCATAAGCGAATGATTGCCGTTCGAAAGCAAGTAATAATCGAATAATTCATTCGAAGAAATTCATTTTAATATTTTTATGCGGTAAAAAATAGTAAAAACTCTCTCCGCTTGCTTCTGGAATGCTCCCTTGAAGCAATTTTCGTTCTCATCGTCTTTCCTCGAACCGTTCAGCAAAACAGCGTTAGCCTTCAGCTTTGAATAATATTTTTATTAATTTGATTACATTTTATCGCAAATTCCGGCCTTTTTTTGTGTAATATTTTCATCAGCCGCGAAAGTAAGTAATAAATTATTATTTATTTTAAATGAAACCAGGAATAAAGCAATATTCGATTATTAATTATAATGTAAATAATCAATTTTTATTTTTTTGGGAAGTGTAAAATTTGTTTTACTAACGGTAATACAGTATTAGTCTAAATAATAATAATAAATTCCGTTATATATTTAAATTTTTTAATATTTATACTCTTTAGAGCATAATTAAAATTTTCAAATACGACCCTGCGTTGAAATGACGGCGAGAAACAAATCAGTGCTGTAGAAACTGCTGTGGTTGCTATTCCTAATAAATTGTAATGTTGACAAAACATTGTTATTTTGTTGTGCTTGCAAGATAGACGCGGTCAAGGTCGTCTTTTTGCAATCGCATTCTAGAGAGTTGTGTATTCGCATTTGGCATCATAATACCACAACTGATGGCATCATCGTATTATGTATCTGCATCGGGCATTTGTTGCTGTCTACTGTAAGGGGGTATTGCTTCAATGCCCGCTTCCGAAATGGACAAACTACAAAATTTAAAAATCATAAAATCATTCGAATTTTTTTCTGTAACCGCTCAAGATGACTCGGAATATTTCGATAATCGAATGGTTCGATTATTTTCGTTCAAAATATCCCATCACTACTTCTTAGCTTAATTTAGATTAGAAGTCTTCTTCTTGTTTCTTTTACTAGACTTTCGCATATTTCATCCATATTTTCTTCAACGTTTCCGTTGCATGATTTTTGTCTTCCAGTACTTCTTCTTCCTTCTGGTCTTGTATTCCCTTATATGTTCAATGTTGTATGTATTTCTTATGGTATCGTTCAGGAATCTGTATTTTTTCGTATATTCTTATATTCTTTTCAGTACCTTTATCTCCGCTAGTTGTATTCTCTGTCTAGTATTTGCTGTTTCTGTAGCGTACGTCAACGTCGGTCTTATTAAAAATTCTCATACATTCTTGCTATTGTTTCTTGTTCAACATATTTGTGTATTTTATATTGTTTTGTCTAGGCACCTAGTAACTGTTTCTGTTTTTACAACTTGACTGCATTTTATTTTGTTGAAGATTCTAAGTCTAGGTGGGCAAATCGGCGCTTACACCAAAAAAAATGTGTGCAGAGCAAGCCAGTTCTAAGTAAAACTTCTTAGCGTGTTTTTACTAAGAGTGTATTTTTAATTGTATGATTTAACAGAAAACAAAAATGGTTATATCATGGTGGAGTTAGGACGTAGGAATCGATATGTAGACAATTAGACAATGTAATTTGCGTTTTAACAGATAGATACATAAGCACTGATAATATTAAGGAATATTTTATTGTTAGATTGCATTACCGAAAAACTATTTCTCTCTTCAACTGCGGGTCACTTTTAACTAGCATAGATAATACGATTCCCCCGTCTAGTAAAGGATAACTTCAATGCGTGCTTACAACGCCACTACGCACCAACATCCGTTCAAGCCGGGCAGATACTGTCCTACGAAATATGTAGATGCCGGCACAGAATTTTCACCAGAAAAATTTTTTTTAACCCCATCCCTCAAATTCTATTGTTTTTGTACCCAGTCACTGTCGTTTTTCTATGATTTATGCCAAATTTGACTTTTCGTAATGGGCAGAGGTGGGAAAGCCACTTTCAAAGTACTACGCTACAATCTATTTTGCAAAAATTGTAGCTAAGCTAAGCTACAAACTACTTTTTTCTTCACGAAGCTAAGCTAAGCTACAATTATTTCCAACGTAGCTACATTAGCTATTTTTGCGCTACTTAAAAATATGCGGATGTACCAACAAAATTTGAAAAAAAAATCAACATAATGGTAACGTTCTATTGCGCTCTTATTTTGACATGAAACAATTCTTCATGTGCATCCTCAAAGAATCTTGAATTTAGGTAAGATTTTCCCGAGAAAAAATCTATGGAAAAAATTCAGGAAGAAAAAGCAAAGAAAATATTCAAGGAAAAAATGGTCAGTTAGGCAAATTTGCTCTGAAGAACGACTTAATTATTGATAGGCATATTTAAAATGGACAAATTATTTAGAAAGGGCAACTATTAACTTTCAATAGCAACTTTTAATTTTATTATAAACATACAAAATTTTAAAACTAAATAAACGCTTACATTATATACGATAAAAACTGTTATTTTAAATTGGTTTAATTTAGAACAATCTATTTATTTTTATTTAAATCAATTTTTTAAATATTTATTGATTATTTTTTTTAATTCAAATGTGTTTTTATAATTTTTCTAATTAAAATACAATATTTACTAATTACTTATTTTTTTTGTATTTCGCGAATAGGTGATGAAAAACAAAAATTTCATGCTGCTTTTCAAATTATGTCAAAATGGAAATTTTTAAGGAGCTAACAAAGGTCATTTCAATCCATAATCCCGTGCAGCCTGGCTTGGTTTGCTGGTTTTACAAACTTTATTTAAACGATGCTTTTTTTATTTTGAATTTTTTTTCTGAAGGTTTTCCTATGGGTTTTATTGTTTGGAGTTTTTCCTGGATTGTTTTTGCAATTTTTTTCCTTGGGTTATTTTATTTTTCATCAAGAATCTGGTCACTGCTGCATTGGATGGCACATGGGTATAATATTTTATAAGATTGTTTAATAAATGTGTAGTATTTAACATACACATACTGAGGTTTATGAAAAACAAAAAGGAATTGCAAGTTTAGCTAAGCATTTCATTTATTTACCGTCTAGGAAGAATACCTAAACTGGCGGCACAAAATGCTATCGGAAAAAAAGAGAAAAAAAGTCGAAGAATAAACAGTCGACTTTTAAAATAAAATTCATTGAATCTAAAAAAACCGAAGAAAAAAATCCGTAGAAAAAATAGCCTGAAAAAATCCGTTGAAAAAAGCCAGAGGAAGAAAAAAACCGAAAAAATGCAGCCGACTTAAAAATAAGATCCGTTGTAAGTACTGCGCTCAAAGTGCAGTTCAATGTCGCCTAATGGTTATTTATATCTTACATTAAAAGTACTAGGGTCCCGAGTTGGCGCGCCATTTAAGTGCGATCAGCATAGTTAAGCACAGCTCTGCCTGGTCAGTACTTGGATGGGTGTTCGAAAGCCGAGTTAACGCGGCACCTCGTGCTCTCGGAATGGCACGCTAATAGGTGGTCCCGGATATCGCATTAACAACGCAGCAGTCGTTAGAGGGGTTAAAATCCCCCTCAAAGTATAGATAGATGAGCAGATGCATGAGCCTATGGACGAGTGAATATAATGCTCAGGGTTTGGCGTAAGCTGAAGGGGCATAATGGGTAAAGGCTCAAGAGCTCTACTACCGTCCGGAATGAGAAAACGATTAACAAGAAGAAGAAGAATTAAAAGTACTAACAATTAAAGGCCATGGTAGACTATTATAATACTTTTAATTAGAAATACCGGGTGATCGTAAAAAACATCTTTCAGAGCAGGCCATGACCAAAGTGTTAAAGTTGGCAATACTTAATATAAGCCAATTGTCAAATGTTGACAGCTGTGAAAATTTTTGTTTAGATACATTTAACTTAATGTATCTAACAAAAAATTTTTACGATCACCCGGCATAAATAACCATTAGGTGACTTTGAAGGAATCTTATTTTTTAAAAGTCGCCGGCTTTTATTCCGCCGGATCTTTTTCCGCCGCCTTTTTTAGGATTTTTTTCCGCGGATTTTTCCTCGGCTTTTTTTTTCGAGATTTCAACCTTAACGTCCTACTTATTATTTTAAAGAGAAAGTTATTCAATACTTGACAATAAGATGTAAATTCTTATCACGGATACATATCTAAAGACGCAATCCTTTTTGGAATTGCCCGCTGTTCAGAAAATAAATGTTTGAGAGTTTATCTAATTTTAAACTATTTAGCGAAAAAGTAACGCCGCTATTTCCGCTATAGCTATTTTTTATATGTAGCGCGCTCCGCTACAAGCTATTTTTTATAAGTAGCGCTATTAAGTGGCAAAAAATAGCTTAGCTATAGTAGCGCGCTGCTTTCCACCTCTGGTAATGAGATGATACATTTAGCTATTTAACAGTAATATGTTTTCCACAGACATCAACATGCAAAAGCTCACGCCGAAGCATGTTTGTGTAATTCAGACTATTTGAAATCTGAATGCAATAACTGTCTTTTAGGTATATTTCGTATAGGTGTGCGGAAGGTAAAAAAACTGGAACGTTTGCGTGTTAACAAAATATTATCAACATATTTTGTATTATTACTCATTGTGACCGTTTTTAACTTATTTAATTTTTATTAAGTTATTAAAAAGTTAGTTTGTAGTAACTAAATTAATTTTTGATTGCACTGTTTATGACCACCTTATAAAGTTTTATTTTTTTCCTTGCAGTTTTCTACTTTTTGAACTTTTATGTTTATTAACAAAAGTTGTGTTACAATTATTTTTGGTCGTTGTATCACTCTTTTACTACGTTGCTTGTGCTTAATATATTTTCGCTATTTATTTTTTGGTTATTCTTTGCAAAAAATTAACGGTATTAATTAGGTAGGTTTTATAACATCGTGATGCCAGTGCTTTTGAACTATTGATAGGCACTTGATCAAAACACTACTGTTTCCGTATAGTTATTAGTTATAACAGTATATAATTGAGATGAAAATAAAATATCTACGCAAAAACTTGAAGATGAAGTAAACACATTTTTGAAATTACCGACTAAGCAAACTTCATTTTTAATACCTGTAAAAAGTGGCTGACGTATGTGCAATTAACAAAAGTGGAGACATGAACGATTAATCAAGCAACCAAGCTGTTGATTTTAGCAAGAATTAAATGGGCGCAAAAAATCTAAGCGACTGGCAGATTTAACAACAAAATCCAATAAATTAGTCTTATAACGGAAGACAAGTAGATGGAATGTGTGCGATGAAGCGAAGAAGAGTCAGGTTGTTGATAGCAAAAGACATTTTATGGCGCAATGACTGTCGTGGAACTGAATCGCGTTCGTCAATGTGAGTGAAAAGTTCAGAAAGCCAATGATCTCCGTTGTCACTATCAGTACGTCAACCTGAAGCGGCCAGGTTTCTTATATCTAATTTCTAAGTAACCATCACTTGCTATGCCATTAAATTCTTACGTATTGACGCTTAAAACTAATTTAAATTATGAAAGGATTCACATTGTCGTATGCACAATAAAGTCGACATGTGCAGGATGAACGTTTAATTTGCTCATGGTGTTTTTCATTTAAGAACATCGATTTTATTATTCACAACTGTAGAATTTAAATAACAACATTGTAACTATAGCAGCTGCTTCTAATTACCTACAGGAAACCTGATTTTAAAGTAAAATATACTTGTTAAATCTCCTACAGGGAGGCCATAAATACAGTTACTGTACGATTATTATAGCAATTTAAGTGGGTACCTGCATGCAGATAAAACCTTTATTATTTTTAAAACTTATATGAACATTAACAACAAATTTAAAATTATGCGCAGTTACGTGTGCTCCTTTTTACGATAGAAATTATCTAATACAAATTTGGAACCTACCCTAAATTTATACGTATTACTTTCCTCGTTGGTATATGTAGTGTACCCAAGAGAGATATTCCCGAATTACTTATTTATTTCTTTATTATTTGATTGGTTTTAATATTTATTTAACGCGGGCTTATTTCTGCTGCTGAGGCTAAACACCGAGGACATGACACCTGGAAAAGTGTTATAATTCATAAAGAAGTCTACTTCGAGATTCAAGTTATCAAAAAACCGTCTTTTACATGGTATGTGTATACATTTTAGAGTTCAGATTCAGAAAAATCAAACTATGGCTTAAAAATTGGCAATAGCAACGTAAATCCCCAAAATAATCTGATTGTCTCGCATAATTGGAGGAGTGAGCTAACCATATTAAATAAAAATTAGCACATCTTGTAACGTTTTGAAAGACACAGCCAACCTGGGTCTTTTAGTGCCAAGGCTACATTGCTACAGATACGGTTGAAATAATAAGATATGATTGAAATTAATACTAACATTTATTTCACTCTATGCAAAATTAATTAACTAATGATGTATTATCCTGTAAAATAATCAATTCTAAAATAAACAAATTAACACGTTATTATATTTTAAACACTGGACGTGTCCTTTAACGTTTAAAGTTAAACCGTCTCTCACTTTTCAAATTGCATTAGACTACCTGGACTGCCTTATCTTTCCTCACGCGTAAGTGTAATCGGAAGGATGATTTACCTCGAAATTCAGCTGACGATTTGTCGTGAAGGAAATTCGTATTTATCTGCGAAATTTTATTAAAGATGTTAAGATTAATCACAAACACCTAATTATTGAGTGAGTGCAGTATAAATGGGGTTCCTCCTAGCTGGCTTGCTATTATTAAAAGTAATTACAAAACTAAACAAGTTTTAACCTACTAACCATTCTGTTAATTAAACTGAATTTTTGCCAGAAATCTCGTACATTATACGACCTTCTTGAAATAGTTATCAAGGAATTACTTAAATGTTTCCTAATTTGCTGGTAACGGTTTTGTACCTAATAACGTCGTTTGCCTGCGAATTATTAAGTTTCATATGAACTGTATGAAAACCTTTCAGAATCATGTAAGAACTTTACTTTTTTAGTTAACTAAAGTATTTACTGTAATTAAGAGAAAATAGGATCAAAATGAGTTGAAACTCTTTAACGCTGAAATTAACCCTGTTGTTTGCTGGTTCGGTACGGGAGTGCGTTGAAACCCTTCAACCGCGTTTTCCAGATTCTTAAGTAATTAACGGAAGTTAGGAAAAGGAATCAAAATGAGTTGAAACTTTTTAAAGCCGAAGTAAGCCTTTATTTAGGAGTAGGAGCGCGTAAATCACTTTACAAAAAGTTTTAGATATTTAGGTTGGAGAATACTGTTAGTATTTATCGATACCTGATCCTGAATTACATTTAACTGTACTATTAAATTCAAACTGGCACTGATGCTAGCTGAATTCATTTTAAGGTTGACTGAACTAGGTGCTGGTGCCTGGTGCTGATTCTCCCTCTCGGTTGATTGGTCTAGGTGCTTGTTCCTGGAGCTGCACTGGTATTTTCCGGGCTTGTCTAGTCGGTTTGGTAGCGGAAACAAATTGCACTCGCTGACCTGACTGTTGTTAACCCCAATCCGGCGCATTAATTTGCCAAAAAACTCGTAAAGTGCACCTGTGTCTGGGCTGGTGTCGTTTGTTGTCGATTTGAAGAAGTCAATTTTCCATCCGAGATATTAAATTTATACTTTTAACTTCCACCCTCTGGATCATGTGAGGACGTTCTAGTGAAAATTACTTTAAAAATAGAGATGTCTGCGTGCGGTTTGGTCTCGCATGTCGTACTAGCGACGACACCAGCACGTCAGTTTGCAAACAAATAAATAAATATTCGCTAGTTTTAAATATCATACATGTTCATATTTATTTATTTTTGGGCCCATTCCAATTTGAGAAAAATCAATTTGTACTTCTACTCTACAATAAGGAGTTAGTCCACGCACGTAAACATTAATCATTTTCCTTCTACCATCACAATACGGTTTTTAATTGCAAAAATCTGTAATTAGGATTTTAAGGTTAGTATGGAAATATAAAATATCCTGCAGAACAAAATTTTGCCGTAATAAGACTTTTGCAAGGTTTGATTCTAGTTGATATTTTGACAAATACAGCTGAAGAGATGTGAGCAGTCGCAAGCACAGTAGCCCATTTAATGGTAATCGTGGACACGCACATCTTGAAATATCAAATTTGGTTTGATTTAAACTCGATAAATTTGTTTCTGTACCAGTTCTTTAGTTTGTCCAATTCTTCTAAATTTAATGTTTTATTTAAAATTCTCATTATTAAATTGAAGAATTAGTTTTTTGTTCATAAAATTTTTTCTCCATGCCAAAATACGTAAAAGAGGTACTACAGTTGAAGTCGCTAAATTCAACAGTTTTGATGATAATTTTTGTCAAAAAACATTTAGTTACGATGAAGAATGAGAGAATATTCCAGGAATATTGCAATTTTCATGCAAATAACTTAAACCGTTCTCAGCATCGCATCGTGGTAAACTCATTCGAGGAAGTATTTTGGCAACGAAAATAAATAACTGCCATTTCTGTTTCTGAGAACATATTCAAAATTATCTTTAGAAACATTAATAATAAAAGCAGAAATTTTATTTTCTGTAATGCTTTTTTTATGACTTATATAACCATTTGTTTAAATTGCATATTCTTTGACATTTCAAAACAAGTTTTTAATATAAAAGAAACAATAGAAGAGTTAATAATTAACATGCAAATGAACTATTCAGTATGGAAGCTATTTAAAATGTATACCTAATATAATATTAAGTTTACATGTAACAAATAGTTACGTAATTGTGATTTTTAAAACTTAGTGAAAATTGATAAATGAATTTATTTTTGTAGTCACATGGCGTTGTTTAAAACTTAACTATTTTTCGATCAAATGTCACACTTATGCAGGGTTGGAAAATGCATAACTTGGTCATAATTAAAATTGATTTCTTTAAAATTTGAGTTAGTAAACAAATAAATTAAGAAACATTAAAAACTTGTTCTGCAATTTCTAAATTTTTGGAAAGTTTGATGTTGATTACAAGTATTTGTTATCTTGAATGCGATAACCGCTGCAGTTATAAAAATGAGCAAAGCACTTCGCCTGGATTTTCCTATACTTTAGAAATGGTTGCTTATCATATTTTTAAACGTATTTTTGTAACAACGTTCTAGGCGCCAATTATGACTATAGATTGCGGTACCCCTACCACTCTACCGGAAGCACAGTTGTGTTAGTATAGTTGGCGTCAAGAATAACAACTTTAAAAAAGTAGTTGCAAAATATATTCATGCAGCCTGCGTAAATCAGCTCAAAGGTAAAGACTGTACCTACGTAAATTCAATAGAAATTGTTGATAAGGTTAGCTTGCGTGAGTTATAGGCTATTTTAAGCCTAAAAGCCTATTCTAAATGATATATGCAAGACTTCGTTTTTAATTTACTTGCGTTTAAGGCCTTCCTGGGCTTTAAATTTTTAGCCAAGGTTACCAGACAGCCCCCTGAGTGGTAATAAAACATTATAAAACAACAATGATCTACCGACCTTCTGTTTATTTCAAATTTGGAATACTATAGCCAAGGACATTATATTAGCTGTACGTTGTACTATGAGTAACCGAATTTATCAAAGTTTTTTAAAAGAAAACTTTTTTTTTTGATTCTTTGAAACAATACTATGCAAGATTAAAGAAACCAAAGCCGGAAAAACAAATTGGTCTGCCGAAAGTGTGGTGGTTGAAATATTGCCGTATTTAAAAATTAAAAGGCAGCATAGACAAACTAGCGGACTGGGACCCAAACTATATTATAGCTTATCACTTGTTCCATTAACCTACAAAATTAAAACAACAAGGTGGGTCATTTTTTGAGCAATATGAAAATATCAAAACTTTGATATTTTTTTCACTTCACAGTTTTAGTGGTTTTAAACGTTATCGTAGCTTGTGCAAGTTGTGTACTTCTAGCATATTTGCAATACTAAGTGATTCCGATATGATAGCTCGTTTTTTATTAAATAAGCATTAAAACCCATATTTTCAAAAATTTATAGAAGGCGTCACATAAAAATTAGCGGGCTGCGGTTACGGAAATAAAAAGAAATTCTGTGGTCAGTTTTTGTGCAATATTTATTTAAAAATTCCAAAAATTTTGAGTATATGTTTTACTTTACAGCCTACATATTTTCAAAAGCGTTTGTAAACAGTAACATCGTGTCTCTATAGCTATTACGATAAAAAATTTAAACCCGATCTGTCAGCTTGTTTTTGAATAATTTCAAAATGTTCTTCTTTTTTAATTATTAAAGTCACCGGATCGGCACACTGGGGCCGTACACAGTAGGTTTTAAATAAAGTTTTCGTTGCATAACTAATAACACAATAACAAGATAGGCTTAATAGACACTAACTGGATAATTAAAATTGGTTAGTTCAATGTATTAATCACTGTTACTTAGAAGCACATCTTGGGGTAGTCTTGGTTTTAGACGAAGGTTGATGGATCGCTGTCCAAGCGTGTAGTGATCGGTAGCTGGGCAAGACCCTAGGTTGTTGAAAAATGTTTTGGTGGTGGTTTCTATAAAATCCTGGATGTGAATCATGTTCAATTCGTGGTGAAGTTGGTCGTTGCGTTTAAACCATGGTGCATTTGTTGCCAGCCTGAGAACTTTATTTTGTAGTACCTGTAATTTGTTTATGTGGGTATTTGACGCAGTTCCCCATACTACACAGGCATACATAAGGGCCGCTCGTAGAACGGATTTATATATTAACATGGCGCATTCTATTTTCAGTGGGGTGTTTCTATTCAGTATTGGATAGAGAAGTTTCATCTTGTTATGGCAGTCATTAATTTTGGTGTTAATATGAATTCCCCATGTCAGTCTTTGGTCCAGGTTAACTCCCAGGTATTTCATGGCTCTGTCTTTTGGGTTCCATGGAATTGGATTTCCATTTATAATGATCAGATTTGGATTGTTGTATCTTCTAAGGGTAAAGATTTTGGCGATGCATTTTGTAGGGTTTAAGGTGATATTCCATCTGTTAAACCAGTTCTGTAGCTCATCTGTTGCTCTTTGGAGCGTTGATATTGCGCCATTTAAGTCGTGATCTTGAGTGATGATTGCCGTATCGTCAGCAAACATGGCCAGCGAACATACTGGGGGGACAGGAATATCATGCATAGCTATATTAAACAACAGAGGGCCGAGAACAGATCCTTGTGGGACCCCTGCTTTAATATCCTTAGTTTCAGAAATGGTTGCATTTACTCTGCTTGCAAACGTTCTTTTAGTAAGAAAATTCGAAGTTATATTGATGATGTACTCAGGGATTTTCAGTTGGATCATTTTATGGAGTAGGCCGTTGTGCCAGACTCGGTCAAAAACCTGAGCAACATCAAGGAACAATACGGTAGTGTATTTCTTGTCTTCAAAGCCTGTAGTGATAATTTCATTAATTCTGACAAGCTGATGTACTGTTGAGTATTTGGGTCTAAAGCCAAACTGGAATGGTGGAAGTATGGAGAGCTGGGATATGTAATCATTAAGACGGCTGTAGATTATTTTTTCAAGTACTTTCGATAAAGTACAGAGAAGACTTATAGGACGATACGATGTTGGGTTATCTTTACATTTTCCAGGTTTATAAAAGTGCAGCACATGTGCGTGTTTCCATTTCTTAGGAAAGTATCCGTTAGATAGGCAAGCATTGAATAGGGAGGCGAGGTATGATAAACATTTAGGCGAGAGGTTCTTAAGAATAGCGTTTGTTATCATATCGGGGCCAGGAGCTTTTTTATTTGGTAGGTGTTGTATTACTGATGCTATTTCTTCTGGTGTTGTAGTTTGAACATTAGTTGCGTTTAAGGGGAGGTGTTGAGTTACACTTTGATCAATGGAATTAATAAAGTCAGTGTTTTCATTGCTGATTTTAACAGTTAATACCCCTTCTAGGTGATTGCTTAGTGCCTCGCATTTTTCCTTGTCGCTAGAGTATAGAGAATTGTTTACTCTTAGAATAGGTATCGTTGCTTTATTGTTGGTAATACGTTTGACTACTCTCCACATTGTTGGATCGCCCGTTTCTAGTTCACCTATGAAACGTCTGTAGGATGATATTCTGTGGTTTTCAATTTCCCATTTTATCTGCCGTGTTAATTGTAAGAAATAATTTTAGATGAGGTTGTCGGGTTCGTTGCCACAGCCTTCTGATCTGGTGTTTTTGTCGTATTAGATTTTGGATATGTAATGGCAGTGCTTGATGATTTACTACTTTATGACTGGTCTTAAGTGAAGCTATTCGAACTGCGTTTTGGATCGATATTGTTAGGTAACTGATGGCACAGTCTATGCCATCGGTGCTGTATAGATTTTGAAATAGTACAAGGTTTTTATTAAGTTGGAATTTAAATATTTTCCAATCAACTGGTCCATTGATTAGCCTTGGTGTACTTTGCGTTAACGATGGTTGTTTATTGAACGTAATAATTACTGGCAGGTGGTCAGAGTCCAATTCTGTTAGTACTTGTTGATATATAGGCTTTGAGACTCGATGCTGCAAACATATGTCGAGGATATCCGGCTGATGGTCGAATCTATATGGATAATACGTTGGTTCTTCAGGACTAAGGACTTGGATAGAATGATCAGTTGCAGCTGAATATAATTTATTGCCATTTGGATTTGTTATTCGGCAACCCCATGATGTGTGCTTGCTGTTGAAATCTCCTAATATTAAAGTTGGGAAGCCGCCATCTAGTATTGCACATCGTGGAACATCAATCGTTTATTGGGAGGTTGATATGCAGCAGCTATTAGTAATTCGCTGTTATCAGCTAGTGTTATTTTAATTGCAGAAGCTTCAAGATGTTGTAAGTCTGGAAGAAGAATTTCATGATGCTTTATATTTCTTTTAATCAATACTGCTGCACCACCAGACGCAATTTGTCCTCCTATTCGATCATATCGATAAGTGCAATACCCAGGGAGCACGAATTTAATTTCCGGTAAAAGATGTGTTTCACTTATGCACATTATGTCTATTTCATGTCTAATCAAGAAGTCAATAAGAATTCCTTTTTGGTTTAGAATACCATTTGCATTCCAGTTGGCCATTTGTAGGTGATTGATGCTTCTTGGATTGTTATACGCCATTGGAAAATATTGAAGTTACAAGTTGAAATAGAAAAGATTAAATTTGTTCCACATATGGAGTGATGATATTGATAATAAGTTGTATTAAGGAGTTTGATGAGATATTTGGGTTTGGGGGAATTGTATCTGATTGATGATTATTAGTGCTGTGTAGAGGTCCGTTTGGTCTAGCATACGTTCTTGGGAGTTTTGGAAAATTATGATGTGTGTAATTGAATTGCGGTTGATTTACTGGGTTGCTTGTTGGTTGTTGCGGCTGTTTTCGCTTTTGTTTTTCCGCAAGATAATATTCACATTCTTTAAAATTTGCCGGGTGGGTTTTATTACAGTTCACACATTGGGGTTGATCATTTTTTGTTTTGGTGCAGTCTGTATATAAATGACTTCCTAGGCATTTAACACAACGTGGTGGTAATTTACAATAGTTTCTAGTGTGTCTGTAACGGTGGCATCGTTGGCACTGAGGTATATCTGCCGACTTTCTTCGCGGTTCGACTGCTGTTATACAGTGAAATAGTCGATTTATTTTAAATATTTTTTAGATTTATCATCGGGTTCAAGGAGAACAGCACACATTGGTATTGGAGATTTTTCTTTGTTATGGAAACGTGTTACGCTAATAATTTGAAAGGATTTTAATGTCATCTTCTCCTATGGATAAAAATCAAAATGTTCAAAAAGTAGTAGCGGTCGTCACTTTAAAGCTATAAAGTGATGAAAATAAGCGTTAGAACCTTGTTTTAAATTAAGATATTTTCTTTTCTGAAAATACTTCTACCAAAAAAATAACATGTCTACCTTCCGCTTCCGGTTTTGTATTATTTTTTGAAGCTTATTTCCTTGATGAGTTTATATGGTGTACTCCTACATTCCAAAGCTCAACAAACCGGACCATCCGTTTGGGAGTTAGGGTCTTAGGGAACGCACATTCAGCCACTCACAGACAGAATTTTAAAACCCACCTTTTTTGGATTGCTGGAGGTTCAAAACATGTTCTTCCGTCAAAATCTCGATTTAGAAAATTTGTATGAAATCAATAACTTCCCTTTACTGAAAGTATAAAAAAAACATTTCAACAATTAATAACCATAACAATAAAAATAAACATAATAATATTTGGTTTATTTCCGAAACTATATATCTCACTGCAGTAACTAGTAATTCTATGTAATACTAGTAATAACAATGAGTAATAATGATAATAATAGTTTTAATAATAATTAGCGAAAATTTAATTGGAACTTGAACAGAAATGCATTTCAACTTCTTGGGAATAAACATTAATAAATACTAATTAAAGAACATTGCCTTAAACTAAAAAGTAATAATAATTAGGGTCCTATTTCAAGAAAAATTGACTATTTTAATTTTTTTAGGCACGTTGTTGTAACTTGGATACAAATGTGTTTCACGTTAAATGCAACAACTTGAGCGCTATTTGTTTTCGCCTAAACTGCCAAAAATGAATTTTAACTGTCTAATTCTCTTTTTAGCGCCTAATCAGGTCGAAAATGCTTTCTCATCTTATTTTCGATTAAGCTGCCGTACAAACGCCACAATACCTCCATCGCATATGCTGGTCTTTTTTTTCTAAAAATCCCAGGACAAGGAAAGCATTCAGAGGTTTATTTTGAACTGAATGAAATATTTTCTTATGGCAATTTTTGACTTGTATGTCGAGTTTGAAGGGAAAACATCGTTATTTAAAAAAACTATTCGTGAGAGTGACTAGGCAGTGGTAGGATTATAGCGTTTGCGCAAATTGGCGAGTTGACACCCGTAGAGTACCAATTTTTATTCAACTAAAAGAAAACCTTTTTCGCTTTTGCAGAATCTACTTTAATGATGCTTAGAATTTTCTAATCGTAGACGATGTTTATGCGTTGATAGCTCCAAATAAGAACTTTCGTTTTTTTTTCTGGAGATTGCTTAATTAAACTTAAAGCTAAGCGACCAAAAATAAACCTGCCATAGGTCCTTTCTCAATGAAAATTGTCCTATCCCCTGCTTTTTGACCAACCTAAGTTATGTTTTCTGCGTTACGGCGCGCGTCTAGGCTGTAAAGTGTATAACACAGACGCCATGGTTTCGGTATTCTTGGATTCTAAAACGTGCTCACCACTCAAAATCTTAACCTTTGACAAATACAATACCTGCCTCTTAAGTATACTTCGTATATGACCGAGGAAGGTTAGTACTCAATTGGTTTTGGTTTTATTAATTACTTTACTTATAGGAGAAATATTTTCTCGAACACGATTATAAAATTTTCATTTAAAAGTGGCCCAATCTTATACTTTTTATAATCTGAAAAAATCAACTTTTTAGGAGCTAAAAGCTATTAATATGTGACTTAACCGCAATTTAGTAATAAGCATTTCCGCTTGACTATTGTTTTGAATAACTTTTTTCAGGCGACGTATTTTCCGCATGAATTTTACCTGTAATTTTTGCATTAAACCGTCTTTCTTAATACAGTCTCGACATATTATAAATTGCAGAGTACTGCTTCGTCTTCAGGTTTACTATTTGGAGGGTTAATAGAAACATGATGTATGGAAATTTCTGGGAAATTCTCTAGAATGCAATTATCGTTTCGTCCCATATTTCAGCGACAAAAAATATTGATAATCGTGTCTTTACTTGAGGAGACACCAGACAAGACGAGATGGAGACCTTTCTCGTCTCGGCAGCGTTATTAGTTGTACAGCAGCACGCGATGTTAATTTTTATACTAAAATTAGGGCTTCAAGTTAATGTTACCAAATAGTCGCATTAACGTAATTTACTTAAAACTGCATTAAAAATAATGAGCAAATAACATACATTTAACATACGTTAGAAAAATATGCTAATTAAAAAAACGTTAATAAGAAATTTGTCTTTTTGTTATATTTATACGTATAATACGTAATATTTGTATATTTCCGGTTTGCCACTATCTTTACGTTACGTTAATTAGAATTAAAAAATGTTGTTCACAATATTTATATATTACATGCGGTTTCTTCTACATGTCTCAACTATTAGTGGTGAGGGGCTCTCACTACGAAAACCCACACATTTAAACCTAGATAATTGGGATAAAAAATTTGTTATGTAAATCGTAAACGAGGTGTTCAGTAAAAATATTTATAAATTTCTTGGGGCTCTAGAAAAGGTAGCTTTGAGGAGGAGGCTAGAAAGGTTTCTCGAGATTTTCAAATATGAAGGTGGGCAAGTTACGCCTCATTTGAAACGTCTTTTCAAACCCAAAAGGGAAATCCTTCCAAACTGACCACTTTACACCAACCAACATGTCTACCAAACAGCAATATCGACTATTACGGCTCTACACAGTTTTGTTAAAAGACTGGAGAAGACGTACATGGCAAAAAAAATAGTTTTCTGTGTCTTCGTAGATAGTGAAGGTTCTGTTCATAACACTTCCTTCGATTCCATTGAATTAACTGCCAGGAAAAAAGATTTCGATTCTTCAACTGCCAAGTAAATTAAAATTATGCTGGAAAGTCGAAAGATTACAGGTAAGCTGGGAGGAGAAACAGTTACCATACAGGCTGCTAGAGGCTGTTTCCAAGGAAGGTATCTGTCGCCTCTTTTGTGGTCTGTAGTGGTTGATAATTTTTTTAGCGTGCTAATACAACACGACTTGGAAATACAAGGGTATGTTGAAAACCTAGTAATAGTTGTCTGTGGTAAATTTGACACAGTATTGTCACAACGTATGCAGATAGCTCTTGACACCATTCATGGCTGATGTCGAGGTCAAAGCTTAAGCATAAATCAAAATAAAACTGTTATTGTCTACTTTACTAGACAAAAGAAGCTGAATTTAAAAGCTACCACACTAGAAGGGACGAACGACCATTGACTTCGACAATAAAGTCTAATTATTAGAATTTGCACTAGAGCAGAAATTAACATGGAACTCACACATTGCGAAACTGAAGAAGAAGGCAATGGTAGCAACTCAACATGCCACAGGCTTCTGGGAAAGAACTGGGGTCTAAAGCCACAACTGATCTATTTGTCATATGTGGCTATTATAAGACCTATGCATCGCTTGTATGAAGCCTAAAAACTAAACAAGTTGCTACTCAGCTACAGCTAGAGAAGATACAACGTTTTGCCTATCTGTGTATAATAGGTGCGATGAGCACCTGTCCAATTGCAGCTATGGAAGCCATGTTAGGATTAGTGCCCCTTCACCTACAGGTGCAAAGAAAAGCTACGTTACATGCGTTCACGCTCAGAAGGACCACCTTTAATCAGGAGATCTGACAGGCCACTTAGATATCCTAGTCTCACTCACTTAGAGCAGTCTACACCGTATCGAATTTTATGCCAATAAAATACAACTTCGAACAACCTTTTAAAGTGAATATCTCAAATCGAGAAATATGGTCTTCGGGAGGTCCTTCCTTCAAAAGAGGATCCATCCAATGGTACACGAATGGTTCGAAGATGAAAAGAGTAGGGTGTGTGTAGTCCTGGTACCAAAACTACCATCTTCCAAGCTGAGTTCTATGCTTTAAGCTTCTGCACAAGAATAAACCTTAAGGAAAGCTAAAAGCTGCAACAATTGATATTCTCACAGACAACCAAGCACCAATAAAGGCTTTAAAAGCCTACACGTGCAAATACAATCCTGTCTGAAGGTGCCTGAGCAATTTTAAGCAATTGGCAAATAAAAATCACGTAACTGTATGGTGGGTTCCAGGGCACGAGGGTATACCAGGCAACGAGAAGGCCGACGAACTCGCAAGACGCACAGCAATAACGCTTTAAACAAAACCTTAACCCTGCTGTAAAATACAGAAACGCCACATAAAACAGAAGGTTGGGTTATGGGAGGAACAAATAAAGTCCTAGTACTGGGATAACACACCAAGACAACGCTAGGCGAAATGGTTAATAACTGTTTTCTAAAAGAAAGAAAAAATCGTTCAGTCTGAGTAAGATAGAACTAAAAACCATCACTACCCTCTTCACAGTCCATACATTATTAAAATACAATTTCTTCGAGATTGGTAAGGCTGAGGACCAAAACGGCCGTTTATGTAATGAGGCAGCAGAAACGGGGGAACACATCTTCTGCGTATGCAATGCTGTCTGTTGCCGTAGACACAATAATTTTGGTAAGGCACCGAAAAGCTGAGACAGCTGAAGATAAGTGCCGTTAATATGTAGATACTTTTTAAATTGTTTTAGTATACTGTGTTATAGAGTATGTTCTACAGATATCACATAATAATTACAAATTACAAGCATGATATTTACAAATATTACAACATGATTGTGAATGCGAAAAAGCATGTACAGTAACAGAAAAAGAAGAGTAAAATACATGATAGTAATTTAGTTATTTCAAAATGAGGAAAATGTAATAATATGCATATCTATAAATACAACAAATTGTTTGCTTTTATTGTCGCATGTGTAAAATACACACCTACCTAAAAAGAGATGCCAACAAGAAAATGTGTAAAAAGTAAAACAGTTGCAAAGTAGAAAAATCAACGTAAAACGTCGAATTTTCGCTTAGTTTAGAAAAACAGGCTTCATAGACAACACTTAATCTAGTGATAGCCTGTTAAAAATTTAAAAGGACTTGGGATACCCTCAAAGTACAAAGAGGGGATGATGATATAATAGCAAGTTGAGTTGGGCTAAATGAGAAGATTCATTAAATCCAATAGTATTTGAAATTGTGATTCGTCGGATATTAATCAGAGTTAGCTATGAGAATAGTTTAAGCCTGCATAAAGTAAACTGGAACGTAGAGTTAGTAAGGTCCTAATCTTTAGCAATTACTCACAATAGACAAGAAACTACAACCACAACAAACAAACTGAACTACCAATAAACATGAAAGCTAATGCAAACAAATAAAGAAACGGATAAGAAAAACTCACTTATAAGATGCAATGAAGTCAAAGAATGTTAGAAGTAACGCTAGAAGGAAAAGGAGGAAGCAACAGAACCTAAGCGAGGTAGGAGAAGCTAATGTTAATATGATAAACTTTAATTTTATGTATATGATGTACAGTGGCGTTCCGTGGGTTCAAAATTTAGGTAGGCAATGGCAAAAATTAGTTAACATTAAGATTAAAAAGTACAAAAATTACAGCAACTGCAATTCACCAAGACCTGTGGTTAAATGAATTAATCTGCGCATAAAATCCCCCTTATAAAATTTCAGTTTGTCGTTATGCACTTTAATTTGATAACGTAAATCTTTGTCTAAATCCAAGTTAATGCGTGATTTGACAAATAATTGTAATCTAACAGTTGCAGGTAAATGTTCTTTGGTCGACACACGTTTTTAAATTGCAGTTGAAAGACTATACTTTTGAGGGGTTAGATATAGGTTAGATGAAAATAGTAAGCAATTCCAGCAAAATCATTTATTTTTAATATCGCAGTATTAAACGATCTAGATTTCTTCCTACTATCTGTCTGTAACGGCCCTAGTCATTTTGAAGTACATCGCCCATGACTTTTTATTTCTATTTGTTTTTCGTAAGAGTATCCATTACATTTTTCTTTTAAAATTTGCTCAACGAAAATTTCCATAATTACTGCAAATTTGCAAACTACGTATGAAATAAATAAACACACAATAGCTGCACGCTGCACCTAACTGCCGCTGACCGGCGGCGTAGAGGCCGTGGCTTTGCCGTGCTTATTGCGTTCTGAAATCCCTACTATTTCTTTGCATCTGTCCACCTGATCATTACATTCTTTGGTTCAATGTGCATGCAAACGTATTAAAAATAATAGTATTTAATGTTACGCGGTGGTGTTAAAAAGTAAAAGCTGCGTAAAAGTAACTTTATTTATTAAAAGTTACAAATTGATTTCTTTTGTAAAGTTATGGGTAGGCACTGCCTACCCTGCCCAATAGCACGGACCGGCACTGATGATGAATATGGCTATGAAATATTTAAAAGAAACTATAATTTTAGTAGTTCTAAAGTGGTGTTTTTACATTAAAATGCCAAATCTGAAGTCCGTTCTCTAGGAAATTATAGCTCTGGTAAATTTTGTTTTGAGTATCTTTAGCTTAAAATAAAATTGCGAGGTTCTGAAAATAATGTGAAGATTAATCTAGTGAGAAAGTGTAAAATTCAAGTTTTAACGTGATATCATAAGTTCTTTTTTGGATTTATAACTTTATAATTTAAATATATCATTATCGTGATTTTGAGATGTAGTCAAATTATAAAGTTTTGTTTTTAATTAATTTATCCATATTTAAACTGATTTGAAAATTTACTTTTTGTATATTAGTTTGTTTGTTAATGTTTAGTTTAGTCACATTTATTTACACTAGTTCAGATAGTTGTTGAAATCTCTAAGAGAATATTATAATCTCTATTATTTAAACTTTTTAACAAACTTAAAGAATATATTGTGTTGTTGTTATTGAATGCTTTCAGTGTATCATTTCATATAACGGTTCTTAGGTCACACGAGTTGTCGCACCTTTCTTTAGTCGGCGCCAACAGCTAACCAGAACGCTTTTATTATTTTTTAAAAGTTATTTTCATCCCAGATCATTGAAAAAAGTAAATCAAACATTTCGATCTACCGTTTTGATCTTAAATGAAAGGAGTAAAGGCCCCCTACTCAATATATGCCTTTGGCATGTCCTTGTGTAAAATACAAAACAAAATTACAAACCAGGTACCATTGGTGTATAATATATAGTTAAACATAACACAACTTTTGTACATGTAGCAAACCATCACTTATAAGAAACGTGTACCAAGTAATCGTTCTCTCGAGTTTATTGGAATACGCCAGAATCCTTAAAAACTTCCATGTTTTTTTCTAAAAATACATTTACCAGTAGACATAGGCAGCTAGGATATTTTTTGAGTTGCAGTTCAACGAACACTTTAAAATTTTAATTTGGTAAACGCATGCATGAAAATCTAAGTCTAATTTGATATTATGAAGCGCCAGATGCAGAATAGATAGGTTCCGCACTAATGTTAGCGGAACCCATTAGCACCGATAACGGTAACACTCACACGTCACTGGCCGAGCTTGCCATTCCGTCAGGTGCAATGAACCTGCCTCCCTTCTCCGGAGCCCCCCAGGTCCTCCATTTCCACCAAGTTGCACGGCCAAGGTCCCACAGGTGACTTTTGCCACAAATATGCGCATCGCGAATTGGTCACTGTCACACACCGTACATGTGCAGAGTTGCTTTGCGTCATTCTTGTTTTCTTTAGGGATTCGGGGAAGTTATGCACATCCTACAGTAAACACATGAATTGGGGCCATTGCTTACGTATTGGTATTTCTTGTGACAAAGCTTCTGGCATTTATTTGAAAATCTTGCTGAGCGGCCGTACCCACAGTTTTTCGTCTGTTTAATTTTCCGTTTGGCCTTAAGAATTAATGATTTTTGTTAGTCCATAGTAGTCATTCGGTGAAGCGTGGTACTTACAACAGAATTTAGTTTTTTAACAATTTACAATTTGTTTTGCTTTGTAATTTTACTAATGGAGTTTATAATGGCAACCTGAACAAACAACAAAAAAGAAAATTGAAGTAAGAGTCGTAAATAGTTTGGGGGTTATTGAATTAAAAAATATGTGACATTATTGCTAAGGAATAAAATCACGTATCTAGAAAGTAATGTTAACTCAAATGGCGCTTTGCAACAAAATTAAAAGAATTAGCTAAATAAAAAAAATCTGAATCAATAGCCGTTAACACGAATACGAAAAACGTTCCAAAACAGTAATGTAAAAATAAGTTAATTCACTACATAAAGGGGGACCTAGAATAATAATCAATTTTTCGCTGTTGTGTAGTGAGTAAAAATTGAAATGGCATTATGTTTGACTGATATTAATGTTTTAAGATACTATATCTAAGCATTCCAAAAAATATTTTATCGCCAACCGTCAATAAAGCCATGCATTACCATAGCGATTTTCGGAAGTAAACAAACACTTTATCTTACTGTAAAAACAAACACTTTATCTGCCGCTAATATTTATCAATATAGCCAAAACAACGGTTTGACATTGATTTGACATTAATTAAAAATCGTTTGTCAGTGTCACGGCTCTAACAGTAAAAGTGTTTTCGCGAATTATTTATAGAAAATGATGAAAGGAGACATTTTTACGGTTGGCGATAAAAGTTTGTATGCACTACGTCAGTAAAGTGTCTTTATCGAACTAGCCTGTTACTCGCCTCGCTCGCTTCGCTCGCTCGGCTCAGACTCGTTCGATAAAGAAACTTTACTGACTTGGTACATAACAGTTATTTATGTACCAAGTCAGTAAAGTGATTCTTTATCGAACGAGTCTGAGATTATGTGCCGAGCGAGCGAAGCGAGCGAGGCGAGTAACAGGCCAGTTCGATAAAGACACTTTACTGACGTGGTGCATACAAACTTTTATCGCCAACCGTAAAAATGTCTTCTTTCATTATTTTCTATAAATAATTAGCGAAAAAACTTTTACTGTTGGAGCCGTGACACCGACAAACGATTTCTGATTAATGTCAAACCGTTGTTTTGGCTATGTTGATAAATATTAGCGGCAGATAAAGTATTTGATTTTTACAGTAAGATAAAGTGTTTGTTTACTTCCGAAAATCGCTATGGTAATGCATGGCTCTATTGACGGTTGGCGATAAATAACTATTATATTTTGTAAATAAAAAAAAAACTTCCCAAAAATGTTAGACTAACAACTAACCTTGGAAAAATAATTTTGTAAGTATAATTTAATTTGAATAATACGTATGCACAAATATCACAAGTACGTACTTATACAGGGTGTCAATTTGAAAACGTATGATGTGTTGTATGTCTGGAAGTAAAAGAGGTATTAAAATTTCTAGAAACAGTTTCTACAACATAGAGGGGGAATCATCATAACTTATAAGGTAACCTTCCCGCTTCGACCAAGTGACTCTTTAAAAAGAAATCTGATGGGGTCAAAGCTGGAGATCTTGGGGACCATTCTATTTCTTAATTTTTCCGAAACGAATCAGGTAAAAAAATGTTTGCTACTATTGTATAGCATTTTTAAGAGCTTTTGAATGAGGTATCACAAGGTGGGTATGACGATATGAAATTGTTTTTGTTGAGGTAGCTAGGAGCCTAAAGGGTTGAATGGGAAAGGTTACCTTATGTGTCATGAAAATTCTCCCTCTATGTTGTAGAAACGGTTTTTAGAAACTTTCAATACCTTTTTTACTTCCAGAGATATAACACATTGTCCGTTTTCAAATTGATAGCCTGTACAATTTAAAATTTGTAAACGATTGTTTAAGGCATCTTAAACACTATGAGGTTTAACACTAAAGGGGAATTACACTAGTAACGCCCTCTATTATGTGCGGCGAGAAAAAGTTGCGAAGCAACAAACCGGCAAAGTTGCGATCGGAACCTGCTAAGCAGGTATCTGCGATCGCACAGGCCTCTAAGCACAAAACACAGAAACGCCCGTGTGGCAAGAAATAAGAAAGAAGAGATTTGGTTTCAATTAACTATGAGGTTATTAATTAACAGATCAAGAAACTGCAGAATTGTTCTCAGTTTTATTTTGTTTTGTATAGTTCCCAAATTTTTAAAGAATATTGTGTATAAGAAAACTCCCTTTTACAAATTTTCAAAACTTCCAGAATTTCAGGTTGGTGCATTCAAGTTTTGACACGTTATACAGAGCGCCATAATCGTGATCACTCAGAACAGCATGATAATTACAGAAAAAACTCTTAAGTGCATACCGTTGATTGATACCTCAATCAAGGTGCATACTGAGTTGCTGTTCTTTAGAAACTATTAAAATTGATTGTATGTTGCACATTGCAACGCATTAAACCTGAAATTTCCAAAAAATAATACACTGCGTTAGTTTAATTTTTACTGTCCTATACTTTCAGTATAAAAAGTATTGACTGAAAGTGGTTTTTCAAAAAAGTCTGTCTGGTGGTGGGGTTGTGGGTAGGTGGGCCGTTCCTGCTTTTTTATCTCCGGAACTGTTGACTCGATTTGAAATGTAAGCGTTTATCAAAAATTCATCTACAAAATAAGTTTTAGAAAAATCCGAAACTGAATGCTGAAGTTAGAGGTATTATTTTGGTGACATTTGTTTTCGTCAACAGAATGTGTCTAAATCTGAAGAAGGCTTTCTTACGAATATGGCGCCTACTGCGTTTTTTTTTCAAAAAGGCGTAAACGTTGGTTATTGTAATAGTACTAAGTGAATTTTTGTAAAAATAAATACTGTAAAGCGAAAATATTACAAAATTGTATCATTTTCTTTACAAAGTATTGTTCTAAAATGGGCCATACATTTTATTTTAAATATTGCATCGTAGAATTATAGTTTTGGATAAGGTAAAATTTGGTTGGTGTCTCAATCCGCTAATTCTACTGTGTAACGCCTTCTATGAATTTTTGATAATCGAAAATGTATGGCCTTTTGTTTAATAAACAGAAAACGACAAAACTTTTCTGTTAAACGTAAATTGTACACGAGTGATAGGAGAATAAGGTTCAATACTTTATTTTTACATGCAGCAATATTTAAGGGAGCTAATTTTTCCTCTTTAGCGCACGTTTTGGTTGATGACTTTACTTTTTAGCCTCTGGTGCCCTTTAACGTTAAGATATTTTAATATTTTAGGTAATAACTACAATTAAATACACCGCTAGCAGCAGTATATTACCGTACACTCTCGCTACAAAGGTAGTTGGTGAGTAAAAACGTTGAAAAATATTTTTGAAAATAATACGTCGTAGAAGTAAGCAAACTCTCCAAATAATTAGATTAGATTTGTTGAAAAAGTCGTAAACACAAAAGCGAAATTATTGAAAAAGAATACGTTTTGCTATTAAATTGTTAGTAGCAGAACCCGTGGCCTACGCTCCCGAATTGTCGTTGGTAAGTTCATACTCGGCGCTGGCCGCTTCGAATGTTCCTCCGCTTGTTCGGTCTCGGGAATGGAAGCTACTCCTGGAATGAAAATCTCGCGAAAAAAAAACAGAATTAAAACCGAAAAAAGCCCGGAGAAACAACCCCGGAAAAAATTTAAGAAAAAAGATTCCTTATAAAAACTTCTGGATAAACAACACCCGGAAAAGTTCCTATCATAGCCCAAACAATTTCAAAAAAAGCGCGAAGAAAGTTAAACCGCTGAACTTACCAGTTTTCCTCATTTTCAGGGGAGTGTCCAAACGAAGATCTTTAAACTGTTTTTGAAACTAATAAATACGCACACAAGAAAGTTTGTTAGACATTTGCATGTATTTCCCACACGAACTCCGCCCTTATTCATATAAACCGGTAAATAAAACTACAAAAAAATTTAGTTTTCATGGAAAGATCTTTTATAATTATGCAATGCTGTGGTCCACTAGCAAGAAAATACAAGTGCTTTTGTTTAGGGGACTTCCTTTTGGTCGTTGTTTTCTTTGGGAAATGTTTTTCCGGGTTTGTTTGTTCTGAGGAATGTTTTCAATACAGCATGTTTTTGTTATAGCTTTTTTTCAGACGTTGTTTGTTGGCAGGTGTTTTTTCCATTAATGTTATGCTCACCGAGTTTTTTCTCGGACTGCTTTCAGAGTTGTTTTTACCGTAAACTGTAATAGTCCCCCCCCAGTACAAAGCTGTTTTTTTGGTTGTATGTTATTAATGTGACTGTATTTTGAAGAACGTAATGTTTAGTGCATTTCGTTCCGCCGACTGTCCACGGAGCATCTCAAACTGCGACAGCCTGGAGGACCTTGAGATGATTTAGCGTTCTTCTGTGTTATGAAATGTTGTCTTAATGCAATAAATTTTGGACAATACGGTTGATTAAAAGTGGTGTTTATATTAAAATTACTGCACGCCGTTCTTTATCTTTAACACCAGCTCTTCGCAAGCTGTTGAAATCAGGTGCTGTTTGTACTTCAGTCTTTTAAATAAACTACCGGAAGATGCATGCTTTATCCTCCGTGTTTCTGTTTAAAATGACAGCAGCGTTGTGGTTAAGCAGAGTTGCTTCGTACTCCGCGACACTCTCATCAATAAGGTATTAACAGATTATGTTACAGCAACGCAACTGAATAGTATAGAATCCTGTTTCTATGTTATAACGTAGCAGGATATTGCGCAAGCATATTGGGGCTTTTTGTAATCAGCGTCTAAATATGTGAATTGTGGTGACTGGCGTCCATCACCACTAAAAGCTAAGTGAGAGGAAATACCTCCGTATTTAATATACAGGGTGGGCCAACACATATTACGCCCCTGTGTAGTTCTGAAACGGATCAAGATAGAGAAAAAAATTGTTAATAAACGTTTTTCGGTAACGTTTAACTAACCTTTCTGCATACTAAAAATTATCCAATGATATAAGCGCTGTGACGCGATCGTCATATTTTGTAAATAGCAGCCTGTTAATTATTTTCGCTTATTCGATAGACAACTTTTTTCTTTCTTTAATGATATAAAACTTGTATACACGCACATAATAAAATTTTTGAGAAAAACGCGAAAAAAACTTTCACGTAATAGCAAAAAGGTAGGTGATACATTAACAAAACACACATAAAGGCGTAGTAAGTGTTGAGCTACTCTGTATAGATTGCTTAGTTTAGATCTTAAATATTTTTAATATTATTCCAAATGTTTTAACCTTCCCAAAAATTTTATAACAGAATTATAAAGTTTTTTAACTTTTAAATTATAATAAACAATTTAATGGCAAAACGTAATCTTTTTTATCAATTTCGGAGTAATCTTAATCATGGAATAGAAAATATACAGTTGGGTACTTATTCCTAAGAATTATTAACTTACTTTTCATCAGCGGTATTACTTGAATCCAATATAAACTATAAAATATATTTGATAAGTGACAATTTCTAAATTGTAGGAAAAGCAGTTTTCAAGTTTTTATCACAAACTAAATTTTATTCAAGTCAGACTAAATAATTTTTTAAATATGGAAATTTTTGTCAAGATGAAATATTTAAATAAAATTATTTTTGGTTGTGAGTTGACGTATACCTCAAATATATTTAGAAACAAATTTTGGTGTTAATTTTGTGGAGAAACATAGCCAAATAGCATACGAGAGTAAGATAATTTTGTAATTTAATAATATTCTAGGAAATATCCTTAATCTGTCTTGCAGAGTTATATTTTAAAATTGAATTTTTTAATAGGAGAATGGTTTTTCTCAGTTTTTGATATTTTTACCTTATTTTTTATAAGACTGCTATAAAATTCTGTTCAAACTATCTAGTATTTTTGTTTGCTATTTTATAACAACAAAAGTGTTACTTGTGCTAGTTTATTACTTACATCTTGTTTTCAAAAATTTACGATATATTTGTTCGCCGCAATAGAACACGTCTAAAGATGAGTATCTGTATATAAAATACTTAATTACTTTATTGTTAAATTAATTAAGTATTTTATATACAGATACTCATTAAATATGGACTTTAACGAAGTAAAGCTGGAATTGATAAATAACGTCTAAAGATATTCCATAATTCATACATCGCCGTAGAGATTTCAACGCTTGCATATACAAGATACCCTGATTCGTATTACTGCAATACTTAAAACGTGGAGATTTCAATGCTGGTGCAGCCAAGAAACCTTATTTTGAGGTTGGGTATTCAAATCCATTTACTTCAAGGAAAAGAGCATGAGATTAATGACAGCTGAAATGAATATGTAAAATTATAAATGTTTCCACTGATATGTCACAGAACTCAACACCTTTAAAATTGAGATGGTAACATTTACCTACTCTCGCGATGCTGTACTTATTGTAATTCCAAGAGCGTCTACTTGAACTGCTGCAGCAATGGACCTTAGTCCTTATGATAACATCTCAAAGTCAAACAAACAATGAAGGAGTGTCGCGAAATACTTTTATCGTGATGTAAGAGCACGAGAACTGAGATAGATATCAATAATTATAATTGGCAACAAAAAATATCAGTCGTGTTAAAGCAATTGCTTTTATGTACTACTTGTTCTGTATTATTGAGGATTGAAAGGAATGGATTATAATATTTCATTTTTGTTTTACATTTACTTTATATTTTGAATAAAATTTCTCATTTAGATTAATTAAACCCGTTTAACATCTTGGGTACGTAAACACGTTTGTAACGAAATAAAAGAATTCCCTAAAATCAGGTTTATTTATTTTGCCAATAACTGTTTTTTCGAAGGCGGTACGGCTTATTTTTATCCCACCAGTATTTTAAGGAATTTATATGGCACTTATACCTGTTATGATCGGGTTTTCGGTTACGCCTGAATGTTAATTTTATTATTCTGCTAATTTTTTTTGCTATAAAAAATAACAATTTTGTTACATTCTTGTTTAGTAAGCGGTCTGTTGCTTCTATAATGAAAACATGAATACAATTAGATAGCACAACAACATATAATTTTTTTGTGTTTTATTTTATTGTTCAAAGCAATTGTTGTTCCTGGAATTTCAAGTAGGTTGAAAAAAGTAACATTGGCAATGAAAAAGTTCAATATACACGGTTCTCCTCCTACCATACATGTATACGTGCATGAAGCTTATTTTGACTGTGTGATGTAATGTGCCTCGGGACAGTCGGTCGCAGCCCTCCCACGGTTTTAGTTCAGGACCGGCTTTAGAATTTCACAGTGCAAGCTTTAAGACTTAATCGGAAAAAGAAACGATAGGTTTATTATTTTAAAAGATGTTTAAGACAAATTTAATACGATTCTTTTATAGGTTTCATCGCATAAATATAAAAAGATATTTATTTGTTTAAATTCACAAGTTACATTGTTGTATCTGTTATGAATAAACTAAAGTTTAACAGCTATTTACATAATTTCAGGCATATGTCAATATAATTTCATGATAAATGTATGCAGCAAAAGGTTCAAGGCGATTCTCATAAATTTTATATAAATGTGTAAGAAACCGAAGTAAACACCTTAGTGAGCTGATTTAATAATTATAAAGGTTGCAAATACCTGTAATACTCTAATTAATAATAAAACAATCATGTTTTTGTTACTCAAGTTTATGTTTATTTTCTACACTTTTTAAAATTTCTTAGTATTTCCTGCACGGTTTACATATTTATATAACTGCTCCTTGATGATGTATTTATTCCAAGATTTATGAAGCAACTCATGTCGCTATTTGACGTTTTACATATTCAGTTGAATAGGGATATCCTTTTCAAAGCAGTTATTATTTTGAAAAACGCACGTGCAGATGAATCAGTTTAATTATAGTATAATATTCCCTTTAATTGGTAGTTTAGTCAGGCTGTTTTCAGTGCAATTTATATATTAATATTTATAAGATGTGGTACAAAAAAATCTAACTTTAACGTTACATTTGTACATATTAGCTTTGATTATATACCTTTAAGGATATAGTCAATGATATTAGTAATAAAAGATTTTCAACTTAAATATTGGTATAATAATCACCTCATTACACGTCGGCAAAACCCAAGCTTCAGAAAAGCTTTCGGAGGAAATACATAATTCGCAGTACACGAACATATCTGTTCGTTTCGCATAAAGCTAACGATAAGCAATTTATATTAATATTTTGTGTAGTTGAGTTATCAAGATTTAGATGTTCTTCTTACAAGCTTCGGGTAGTACCAAAATGGGGTTTTGGCAGGACGTAAAGAACAACAGCAGCAATGCATCCGACAATTTGGGGGGTACTACTAATTATTTCTCACCCAGATTTATTGGGCTAGTAGCAGCTTTGAAAAACCTATATAGTCGTCTGTCTGTCTAAAAAATACTACCATTGGGTGGTCTGTCACTTCATTTTTGTATTGTCTGAGCATTTCTAATTGTGTTGGTGAAGGTCCGCCGTTAGACTAAATGACGGAGTTTTCTGCAAAAAATATGGAACGATATGGAACGGCAACGACTGTTTGTTCACACGGAGCAAGACTTTTAGGCGCCACTGGTTGGGGGCAACACCGTTTGGGCGCTGAACTTTTGGGCAAGCGCCGTTTGTGCACCGAACGTTTAGGCGTGAGTAATAAAAATTGACATATATATTGTGAGAGAGTCATTTTGAAACATAGTTTTTGTAATGTTCCTTATCACACTACTAACAAACACATAAGAAAAACCACACTTTCGTAATAATACCTTTAATTTAATAATCAAACTCTTAGTATACAAAAATTGAGGTACATATAAGACAGACCACACCATACTCGTTAAACTCAGAATCTAACTTCTTCTAAACTAAAACAACTTAATATGCGCAAGCGCTATTATTGCCAACTTAACAACATTACATTTCTTCCCCCCAAAAATAATAACATTTGGATTTCCAATATCTCTGGAGGTTTTATAACCCGTTTAGGTCTATTGGTTACTAACAAGGAGGTTTCTGGAGAATCTCCACTTGAAGCACTTGCAAAACTTTCATTAATTTCAATTTGTGACTCATCAGAAGCCTCCTGTACAGATTCAATATTAGCTTCATCTTTATCTACATTATCTAAATTATCTACCATTGCCATGTCTAGATTACTAACGTCGATTTTAAAATCACTTGTACTTGTAGCATCACTGAAATTTTTAGAATCACTAGCACTATCCTCCAATGCTATTAGTTGATTTGCGTGCCTTTTCCAAGTGATGTCAGAATTTAATAACTGCACTATAAAAGTTCTAGGTCCAACTTTTTTAATGATTTGGCTTCTGATCCAAGTAGGTCGATCTCCACGATAATCTCTGCAAAGTGTTAACTGGCTTTTATAAAATTTTACCTTCCTTCTTCCTCGTGCATTTGCAACTTGTTTTTGTTTTTTTTGAGAACAGTTATATACAGAAATTGAGGTACATTGAGGACAAACCACACCATACTCGTTAAATTTAGAATCCAACTTCTTCTAAACTGAAACAACTTAATATGCGCAAGCGCTATTATTGCCAACTTAACAACATTACAGTTTCATACTTTACCTTTTAGAATATGTTTGTGGATTTACCAATTATTGTAGTAATATTGTAACATACAGCGTGGTTCTTGAAACTCATTATGGGATGTTGGTTGCTATAATGGAAAAATGAAAAATTAGTTTAGTTTAAGAAGAGTTGTTAAATTTGTAGCGATTTCTAAAAATGAATTCGAGCAGATACGAGGTACCTAAAATATATTTAGATACTATCCTACCTAATTTAATGTATATTAAATTGACGAAGCTGGTGCGCAAACAACCGGTTGTCACTAGTCTGGTGCCCAAACTGTGTCGATCAAACGGGCGAGGACAAACGGCGGCCCCCAAACAGCAGCGCCCAAATGTTGCATACCGTTATATTATAGTTATATTTTGGCGTCTCATAACGGACTAATTTTTACAACAGCTCTCGAGCTGTTAATGTAATAAAATAATAATTTTTGATCGCATACGACACAAGCAATAGAAACGGAACACAGCAATTTTTTCAATTTGCCATTAAATTTTTAAAATTTAAAAGTCCTTGTTGCATAACTTTCTTTATGTCATTTTATGTTTGCTTTCGCGTTTTCGAGTTAAAAGGCAATTCTATACTCCCCCTTCCATGAAATTTTTTTGTCAAATATTTTGCATAGTGTTACTCCTCATGGTTATACAAACATAATTTTTTGAAGTTAGCTCTTTCTTATAGCAAGCTCCTCAATTTAGAAACTATTTTATTTTTACAATAAAATGTTACTGCAATAATAAAATACTTTTTTGAATTCATAGGTTTCATGTTTTCAAAAGCTCGAATTTCGAAGATAATGCCGCCAAAGAAAACATGACCAACTTTCGCACTCCATTTCGGATTTTGTAAGCTTATTTTTTCGTTGATTTTTGATATAATCCCATATTCCAAAGCTCATCTAATTCGGAGTATCTGTTCCGGATATTATATGGAACGAATGTGCGACCCAGCCGCTCATCCACCCGTAGATATTTATTAGAAACAATTTTGTTGAGTACGAGGTTGATGAAATCAATACTTCGCTATACTGAAAGTATAGAAATGTAAAAAAATGGTAACATATAAAATTTTAGAAGTTTAAAAGGGTAAAAATTATAACTTCCTTTACTTCAACACATTTAAGAAAATATATTGAAAGGAACAGTTTTAAAGGAAATCCGTCATTTATCAAAACCGCTTTTACACGAATATCCGCCGAGTTGTGGGTATGGGCCGTTATCTTTCTTTCTTATGGTAACTTGCTGTAAATCGCTTTATAAAAGTGTCACCTTCCTCTTACTTAAATAATAGCTAATAATCAGCATTGATAAGCATTCTGAAAACATATTTATTTATTTAAAAGGAAAATTTAAAGCTTGTCTTAGAGAAAAATAAGAAATAACGTGTATAATTTTAACGACTTCAAAATAACCTAAAATAGCCTTCCGATTCTTTTTGGTAACTTTATACACGGCGTTCGCCACTCGCAATCTTTCCTCCGTTCAGACGATCTCGGGAATAAAGGCTACTCCCAGAGTCCCGTGAAAAAAACTGGAAAGCGCCTAAAAAACCTGAAATAAGAATGGAAAAACAACCCCAAAAAGATTTTAAGAAAGAAAATTTTTCGTAAAATCTTCCTGAAAGGCATCTTTGGAAAAGAATGCAATCATCATAGCCTCAGAAACAAGTCCTTAAAAAAACATAAAAAAAGGTTAGTTAAACCATTAAACTAAACACTTTTTTTCATTTCAAGAGGAGTGCCTTAACGGAGATTTTCATTGTTTTTGATCGCGTCACCACTTGAAACGAAAATCATGTTTTTGTTGTTTAGTAAGTTCATAGTTCACTTTTAGCAAACAGTTTGTTCTAATGGCATACAAGCTAGAATTAATAAGTGGGCCACAAAGTGCAAAAAGGAGAGGAGCAGTTCACCTACACTTTCCTATACTTTAAAGCTTTTACTTTTTATATTTCCAAAAGTATTTATGCACATCGTTGCATTACCAACAACCGTTTAAGCGTAAGTTACTAGGCGCGAGTGTAATGTCTCTCAATGTTTATCAGCTTCAGAAAGTAAAAAGAAAGCACTATTTCAAAGCTTTATGAACACATCTTTATAGAAAAAAATTAAGCAATGAAATAGTATACCATATTAGTTACAGGAAATACAATGCCACTAATGAAACAGTAGTGTGGAATCACAAACAAAATGTGCTAGCAGAAAATTCCATACCACCTAACGACACTCGCCCAACCACCCAACAGATTTTATGCGGTCACAATGTTACTTCTGCACCCGAAGGATTTAGAAAACAAAATATTTTACAAGAAAGAAATTTGTTGGTGTTAAAGAAACCCCGAGACGATACAGCAAATTCATTAGCCAAAACTTGAGAAGAAGGAGAAGTTTTAACCCCTTTCACTATTTCTACACCTAAACATTAATTCTCATGAAATCAGTATTTCCCTATACCGAATATATAAGAAAGTAAAAACAAAAATTTGTGATTTTGCAAAAATTCATAGAAGGGGTCACTGAGAAATTACCGGACAAAATTTAACGTTTTAACCGTCCACAGCTTTATGCAACAAGTTCGTTCCAAATTGAGTGCTATCGAAACACATGGACCCTTATCTGTAGTTTAAATAATTATCATTGTTGTCCATAGATGTAGAAATATTCCTATAATAAATTACAAAACTACATACTTAAAAACTTTCAAATAAATCAGGTACTAAACTATACACACGCGTTCTGAGTTTGGCTATGAAGCGGTATACAGGGTGTTTAGTAAACATACGGCAAAAATTCAAAGTATGATTCCCTGGGTTATTTTAAAAATATTTTGTCCCTGGATGATTTTCGGAAAGCCGCTTTGTTTCGAAGATACAGGTTTTTCGACAATAACAATATTTTGTTACCTAAATATTACATGTAAACCTTCTTAATCTACAAGAACTGTTGAAAACGACTACCACCAGCTAGGATGCATGAATCCAATCTTCTCCTCATTGACTGCCGAACTCTTTCAAAAACACCAGGGTTGTTTCTTATTGAATTACACCCATCAATTATCCGATTTCTCAAATCTTCCACATTTTCCACTGGAGTAGCACAAACTAATGACTTCAGGTAGCCCCATAGAAAAAAATCCAGAGGGTTTGAGTGTGGAGAGCGAGCAGGTTATAAGTGAGGTCCACCTCGACTATCAATGATAGAAAATACAAAACGCAATCAGTTTAGACAACTTCGACAGATATATAATGAAAAATCACGAGACGTAATCAACAATGTATGAAATCCACGGTTGAACATATCGCCCTGTATCTTCGAAACAAGGCGGTTTTCCTAAAGTCATTCAAGGACAAAATATTCTTAAAATAACCCAGAGAATCGCCCCTTAAATTTTTGCCGTATGTTTACTACACACAATGGTGTATGGGAAGCCTGAAGTTTCAGTTCAACATGACGCTGTTGCTACGCACTATTGAAATCTAAAATTAGGGAGATTTTTTCAGTTGGAGAAACTAGTGGAAATAATTGAAGAAGGTAAGATATTGGTTTCCATTATCTTTATTTGTGACTTTACTCCCTTGAAGTAGGTACTAACTAGTCAGGCGTCAGCGTTATACAATTGGCGAATCAGCTTGCCAAATTGCTGTAATACAAGTATCGGTCAGTGTTCTTAAGATCTTTTTCATTTAAACCATTATTGCAGTGAAAATGAATATCATTCTTGATAAAATGATAAACAATCTTATAAATATAGTTATCCATTAGTATTTTTTACATTGACGGGTTATAAACTGTTGTTATGGCTATTAACCAAAGGTCATTGAAACACATTGCCAAAAACGCCAGTATGGCATATTTATTTAAATACAATAATTCACAGAAATTAAGTTTAAACAACCGGGCCATGTATGTGTTTTTCAGAACATACATCTACTCGAGCAACAACCTTGTTATTTCAAGGTAACACAAAACCATTGATGATTTGGGGCATTGACGCTTCAAAAATACTGACATTCCACATCAACATTTTTATTTGAACAAAGAAAACTATTTAATTCGTAACGTAATATGAATATCTTCGATTTGTAGCTTACGGTTAATGTAAAAATATGTATAAGTATTTAGAAAATTTAAGAAACAACTCAACATAATTATGCTTTACCTT
Source organism: Ctenicera cuprea (assembly GCA_958336395.1). NCBI lineage: Eukaryota > Metazoa > Arthropoda > Insecta > Coleoptera > Elateridae > Ctenicera > Ctenicera cuprea. The sequence continues at coordinate 28,522,400 of OY284488.1, forward strand.
TTGATATCTATTGTTTTTCAAATGACAAAACTAAGAAATTAATTTAGACTAGCAGAACTTGTGGGCTACGCCTCACGTTTTTCATTGGTATCTTGAAAAAATAAGCTGTTTCGAGCTGTAAGACATGTACTTAAGGCGTCCATACTGCGTAACTGCACCAATGCAGTTGCATCGAGTCCGTCGGGTCAAGCTGAACTGCGCCCATTTTCCATTTCATTTTTTTTTTCTGTAAAAAAATTGTATTTTCTTTGTTTTTCTTTTTGGAAATAAATGTTATTATTATTATTATTATTATTAAAAGGGACCCAAGTTCAAAAAGTTATTTTTTGTTAATAATAAATGCATAGGTTTAAGTATTCAACTGAAGACAAGTATTTTATTTTTTTTGTAAATTAGTGTGTGCATTAAACAAATTTAACATTTAACATTGGTATTAAAATCTAAGACTAAATATATATTATATAATATATTCAAAGGTATTTGAAATTTGAAAGGTATGAGAGGGGCCTTCAATTGGTACCTATTTTCTGACGTTACGCTACTGTGCGTACAGCAACATTGAATTAATAGGTGTATTAAAAATGTTTATCGTTTTGAAATAGAAAGCTGCAGTTGTTCAGCGCAACTTTACGCCGATGTAACCGAATTTCGTGTTTTATTTCTGGAAATACGACGATTTTTGTTGGGATAATAATTTATAAGTTCCTATTAAAATGGTTTCGTAATGAATTTAATATATAGATTCTTAGCTTTCCGCGTCGTCGCGTAAGGTTGAGGCAGTTCCGGATATTATCCTCCTCCTCCTAGGTGTCGTCTCTGTTGAGGTTGTCGACCATTATGGTGTATGCCTGTGTTGTGCCTTGTGGAATAATGTTGGTCCATTTTGTTTGGTCCGTTCTTTAATGTTTCTTAACCAAGACTTTCTATTCCGACCTATACCTCTTTTACCCTCAATTTTCCCTTGTATCGTAAGTTGTAATAGGTCGTAATCTTCCTGTCTCATTCGGTGTCATAGGTATGCCGTTTTACTCGAATATTATACAGATTCTGAATGTCTCTCAAAAAATGTTAATATAACATTTATTATGTTTTTTAAATACTTGTCTGGCAGTTTTACTGAAATGGTTATAATAATTATTTACTTATGTAAAAATAATTGAAAAATCAATAGTACGCAAACTAATACATTTATAAATGTCTATTTTCATTAGACATATAGCAAACAGAAATTTAATTTGCGAATACACCGTGTTTGATAGAATGCAACTAATAAATTCGGGTAGTTACTAGTTAGGCTACACAAGAAATGCGTTACGTTTTCGTAGCTATAGTATGTATGTATGTATTTCAAGTCTTACAGCACCTAGGCTATATTGTCGGCCCCATTGTGCGTACTACCTTACATACTACCTTAACTCAATCTTTAAAAACTACTTAGAACTATTCTATGTTAAAAGGTTCATAGCTATAGTAAACAAAAATTTAATATACATATATAAACTTTCTCTCTGTAGCTTTTATCGATAAAATTCTATAAGAAATGCGATAGAATAGTTTTCTTTAATATTACTTTGGTCCAATTAGGTAAGACAAAAAATAGTATCAAACCGGGAGTATGTGTATATTCTTTGCTTGCAAATGTTCCCTAGTGTAAAACATATCTGATAAAGTTATTAGATTGTATGAAGGTGTGTCACACTCGGTTGTATAGTTTTTGATTTAAAGCATTGATTATATTATTTATATATTACCAATACTTTAATCAACGTTCAGAGTATTCAGTTGAAGAGGGATTACGTAAACTGCTGACGCGTTGATTAAACCAACGCGTTTAAGATATACAAAATGCCATTCACCAATTACCAAAATATTTGGTATTAACAAATGTGCGACTGGCCATAACAAACACCTGTTTATTAATAAAGAGCACCGACTGCCACCTCGCACTGTTTTGATAACTTCGTCTATAGCGCCGCTCTCGGTGACTGCAACATAAACATTAGCTCAAAATTATAAATATTATGTCTCGAGATGTAAGAGCCCGTCGTCTTGTTATGGTGAGACAGTTAGGGATTTAATATACAGATAAATAGATATGTCCTATCAATGTTTTACACACTCTGAAATTCTGGCAATCTTATTCATGGATACAACTGTGCATTGCTCAGTTTTCAATACTTAAATCCTAGCAATGTTGATTATGTGGAGAAAAATCTTATGGTTGTGTTTTGCTATGAGTTAGTATTGTTGTATTTTCTAAAAACGTTAGGATACATTTTCTATCATTTTAGAGATCGAACGATCTTCTCCCGATGATCTTTTTGTAATGCAGAGATATTTTGTTGGTATTACTTTATCTTGCAATATGTATAATATATGTATAAATTAACTATATGCTATAATATTAAATATGGATTGTAAGAGCAAAAACTTTGCGTTTAACAAAAAGGTACAAGTTGGTTTTAGATGCCATCCATTTGCCGATCCTATCCAGTAGAGCATATGCGGTAGATACTTTACTGCTATATTATACAATCGTTACTTAGGATCGGAGAGTCTCATTGTAATTATTATCGAAATTTTGAAAAACTTTTAGTAACAATACAACCCCATTACAACATTATTAATACAGGGTGTTATGTTATAGCTACACTTAATACCTAGTGATGAAAAATTTTTAGTGGTTACCAATTACTGAAGTATTCTTCAACATCAATTAGTAGTACTAACCGGACTGGACACATTCAAAATATGAAAAGTTTCAGAGGAAGAAATGTTGAAACTCTTATAGAAGTTGCTTTTACCATATGATTTATATTTAGACTTCAAAAGCTCTCTCTGATTTGCCAATATTTAAAGAGTCCGTGCCTGGATTTTCAAGTCTAAGACAAGATACTACATATAAGAACTCTTGTGGAATCATGGTGGAGGACGGGGACGAGGAACGGGTTTGGTTCACTAGGCAATCGGAGGTCGTTGATTCCGTGGCCCTGGCCACAGTCCTCGCCATTGCACTCGCTCTTATTGCGCAACTATTCCCTTCTTTGCTGTTAACTCTTGTTTTGTAGTTGACAACTTCTTGTACCAGACTTTGCTAGTTTGTGAGTTTTACACAAGGATTTTTCACGGAGTTACTTTTTATGCCTACGTAAAAATTACTTTTTGCAACAGACACACCCACTGTAATTGATTTATATGATTGATTTTTCTGTTTGATTGGGTTCAATATAAATGCTAATTTGTTATGGCATCAAATGATCGTTTCCGAAAGAGGAAGTTAAAAAATATTGATGAAATGTTTGCGTGTCTATAATGAATACCGCTCTTTAATGTTTATTTTTTTGGAAAAAATACGAGTTAAACATGGGCAAACAGTTTTTGCAATTGTAGCTTACAAATTTTAAATTCCACTGAAATTTACATTACAGTTATGGTCAGTGGTGTGCTTTCACCAAATTTCTGAGAGCGATTTTGAAGGCTTTATCATAGAGTAGATAATTTTGTGGCTTTATATTATTCAGCATGTTTACTGAAGTAACAAAAAGCAGACGAAATGTTTGCTATCACCAATGAAACAACTACTGTTAATTGGTTTGGAAATGCCCACTTGCGTAAAACTACCAACGATCTTTGAATAGTAAGTATTTTGAGAACGTGGTATTTTTATTGAAATATATTTTACGGTATAGTAAACCATGGAATGATTTGTTTTCAATTTTTATGTTGATTACTAAAAAACCTGAAAATAAATTTTTATTTTGCAGATTCTGACAAATGGTTTATTTAACAATTGAATAGCAGTAAATTATAATTAAAATTTTGGATCATAACTTATATCGAGCCGAGTAATTAAAAACTAGAGAAATGACTATGAAGCTAGAAATTGCGTTTTATGTGGCTTTAAATTTGTTGGTGCATTAATCTGACGAAGACGATATATCTTCTCAACATCGTAGTAGTAGGGTTAATTAACAACCGACTACATGAAGAGGTTTCATAAATTAGAAACGAAACATTGAAGCAGTTAACCCTATAGTACAATGACTAGGTTTTGGTTTTGCTTTGAAATCTAAACACTTGGTATGCACATTTTTTTTTATTAATAACTAATCACAACGCATAATTTTTCCACTACGTCGAAACTAGTTATTCCACCTAATCTTTATTAAAACTGACAACCCAAACAAGTTATTTAAATAAACACATTAGCTAACAAAGTTCAATAAAAGCATAAAATTGATAAAAAACCATTGCCATAATTAATTAAACCCAAACATAATACCTGGTAATAAATGCGAGCAGCAAATGATATAATTATGTAAAGCCAAAAAGATGAATTTTTGATTGATTACTTTTTCTTGCTTCTGAAACAAATAAGGCGTTTCACGTGCATTTAATCATAAGGATTCTAAATTATCGTTCGCCTTTTATTTGTAAAAGCATTACTATTGAAATACCACGTTATGATGGTGGATGTTCCGTTATAAATGGGGGTTTCTTTTTAATAAAAAGAGGGATCAACCTAATAATAAGGTTCCGCCAAGATAATTCGATACTTAACTAGCAAGGAAAATTTTTAGGTATCATTAAGAAATGATTTCATTTATTTATCTAAATGGCTTCAAAAACCCACTAGATTGTGGTATGGTTACTTTTGTGTGTGTGGTATAGCATTGGCTGCCTTATAAAGGCGAAGTGGAATAAGTAGTTATGATCTATTTTTTATTTTAGTAAAGAAATGTTTTTAGAAAATTGACTAAGTTTATAAAAATTATTAATTAATATTAGTCGTTTTTTTAGACAATAAACTTACATGTTACTGTTTTTTTAATTTTGGAATTGTAACAAGATTGGAATTTGTTAACACGATTAGAATATGTTAACTATGCGCCACAGAAAACACCACGTAACTATCTACAATTCACTCGTCTACCGTGTGAAAACTTCACGTTTTATTGTCTCTTAAATCTAGATATTGAATTATGACCAAATAAAACTAAGTTTAGGTGCAATTAAAATCAACTTGAGTGTTCAATTAAAAAAATATATAATATACAGTACCCTGAGCATCTGTATTTATTTTCTGTTAAAAACAAATTTAAATTAAATTTATAAATATGTTAAATATTAAACATAATTATTGCAATGAATTTAAATACTGATAATATGGTTCTTTCTTTAAATTAGAATGTTCAGCAAAAGGTTTTCCTACGAAATTATCATAACCTTTTAACCTTTTTTCCGAAGATTCTAAATTTTGCATGTTTGTTGCAAAATGGCGAACAGAAAATAGGATGCAAATAAAGATCGGCTACTAAAAGATTTTTCAAAAATAGGCTTTAAATATTATATTTTCAAAAACTTCTAGGAGGAAAATATTTTTTATGCTAGCTCAAACTTTTTGAATGGCAATTTGCTCTACCCAACATAAGCCGATTTTTTAGAAAGTAGCCCTCAATTAAGTAAACGCATTTATTAAAAAAAATATTTATTCTCTACTTTTTTTTTACTTAGTCTATAAGTAATGCTGAATAATCTAATTATATCCAACCATAAGAGAGAAAACCACTGTAATTTTAGCAGTAAATTATGATGAAATGCGAAATCGAATCCGTTACCGTAACACACAATAACATAAAAAACGTGACGTAAAGGCCTAAAGATGCAGAATGAAATCAAAATCCCAACAAAAGTAACTTTGTTCTAACTGTTGCGCGGTTACTTTCCGAAAGCCGTTATTTCGCCTGCGTATGTGTGTTACTTGACCACGCCGCAACGGCAAGGGAAATAATTCGAATTCCTTTCAAATTGTTTGTTTCACCATCCTTCGTAAACAGCTTAAATGGAAATTATCTTGATTACTAATTTTAAGAATGCCATCTCACAGTGAGCTTCTATGAAAGCCCACTATGTTACATAAAGAAAAAAGCATTTCCTTTATATTCGTAAAGTGCTTTTTAAATCTAACGGTTCGTAGTATATGACAACGAAAGATTGATTACAATTTAATTTCCGTTTATTACTTAATACCTTTACACGAATGTTATAATACTCAACCTATTTATTACTTTCACATACTTGCAATATAGGAAATATGAATTTCATGAAATTTGTCGATTCTGATATTTTGACGGAAACATGTTTGGTGACTGTTGTGTACGTCTCATATTTCCCAGCCGGATAGATTGATTTCAGAAAGTATAAATTAAAATTCCTCGACAAAATAAGTTAAAGAGATTCGAAATCGATTTTTGGTAGCATTTTTCCAGAAATAGAATTTTGCAAATTTCCAAGCGGAATATGATGGAAGACATAGGCGCCGGGTTTTCAAAATGCTCAGGGGTGCTCACTCAAATCACAATTGACAAGTTGAGCTTTTGAACATAAAAAAAATTTAACACAACTGATTTATTTAAGTAAACTAAATTAAAAAATTGAATAAGAGAAACATTTTCAGCTCATAAATATGATAATATTGCTAATGCTAATTATTTAACTATAAAAAAAGTATTCCTGCGAGCTGTAGTTCTATTTATAAATAAGTCAGCCACGGTGTCAAGATTTATCTCGTCGGCCAGTTGCCTATTTACGTTTACAATTGCATGGTCGTTCAATCTTCTTTGGGTCATATTATTTCTGAGCTCTGCTGTACATGTTGAAACAGGAATGGTCAAAACGATTTTAACCAATATTACAATTTACTTTCGGCTTAGACCGCGTCGTCATTTAGGAACTACACCCAGCATACTCAGGTAAGGACCGACCTGTAGCTTGTCTGCCTTTACAAGCATTTGCTCTAGAAGTTTGAGCAATATTTGTTCGTAGGCCCTGCCTGCCTAAACAGGGCCATGTGCTTAGATTATTTAATCCTTGGGGCGGACAAGGATTTGATCTTAATGTGTTTTGTTTGCCAGGACAATAATACTTATGCCTATTAGCTGCTTGTGAACCCATACACACTAACGTTTTGCAAGGCATTGCAGATTGCATCTTCAGAGTGAATAAAATACTGAATTCAAATCCGGGAAGCGGAGGTATTTAAACCTCTTTGAGCCAGTTGGGCAGAACGGCGGAGTTCTGGTTGGTTGTCACCGTTGGGCAAAGACGGATCCGGTGGAGCGTGATCGTGAGATCGATGATGCTTAGGAGTCCTTAGAGGATAAACTACTGGAGTCCAAGCTTTACTGACTTTAAAACCATCCTCCCTGTTGATGTCATTTTATTCTTCGTTTCACTTTTATTCTTAGTGCTGCTCATATTGTCCCCTGTGGGCTGGGGGCTGATGAAGATGATATGTTAATGTTTGCATTCGATGAAAATGAATCTAATGAATCAACTTTTTTTCTGCTACACGAATTACAAATTTGTCCATTTTAACTAATCCAAAGATGCATGTGTTAGCAACAATCAAAGGACACTCGTCGCTCTTTCCCGTCCGAGTTCACTGTACGAATGCCGCTGCGGCGACGCACGCACACACATGCATTTCGCCCAACAAACACTTAATTGCAATACTTCTTAAACGCTACTATATGTCACAATACTTCGCAATGTTCGTCGCTGTTGCACTCTATAACTTTTAGGAGTATTTTTTCTATTTAAGTTTTATTTAAAGATCATTTTTTTATTTTTAGTTTAATTTATTTAATTTTTTTTAGATCTAGCTCAGGGGTGCGGAGCACCCCTGTGAAATTTCTCAGGGGTGCTTGAGCCTGGAGCACCCACGTAGTGGGCGCCTATGATGGAAGACCTTAAGGCAAATTTAGCTCTTTTCTCTGGAACTTGCTAGCTACAAAATGATGGCTGCGTTGATTTTAAGTATCCTATACTTCCACTGAACCAAGGAGAGTTTCAGATTTTAACAGAAATACGCGTTATGGAGTCCAAGGAACCCAAAAAATTAGTTTTTAGAAAATTTCTGTCTGTGTGTGGGTGCAGCGTGCGTGTGTGGGTGCGTTCCCTATATCTCTAGAACCCCTTGCGTGATTTTTATAAGATTTGCTGCGTGGAAGTTTTTTTTTAGTTGCAGGTAGTTCTTTTGTAAGGTCATTAATCGGAACCGGAACTGGAAACAAAAATTAGACCTTTTTTGGTATAGATTATTTTCTCTACATTTCTTAAGAGTTTGAATACATAGCGTTGTAGTGCATCTAACGACAAATCAAATGTATTTGCCCCATATTCTGCATCTCTAAAATGAAGGCCGCTACGAATTTTTAAAAATTTTAAATTTAATGCTCGATAATCAAAAACCAAATATCTAATTAACACAAATTCTCATATTATTTAATAGCTCTTAATAAGTATAATCAAGTGACCTAAGAATATTTTTGGAAATACGAAAATTGTAAATATACCAGCTTCTCAAAATTTTCCACACGTTCAAAAAATGACTTCAAAAACTGCCAACACCATTTTTTTACCTTTTTGAGCCGATAGAGCTTGCAATGAACTACAAATTTGTTTCTTACTATTCTCCCAAATTTAACTCCGACGCCCTCCAGAAATTTTAGAATATTTTAAAATTGACGCGTTTTCCGGAAGTTACGTGATTTTAACTAAGTCTATCACACATTACCTATCGCCTTTACGTAACCGACGCCTTAGATTTGGAGCGGACGGCTGATACCGGCTGGAGATGACTAGATGTAAATTTCAATCACTTCTCAAAAGTATGGGTGCCAAAGTGCCAACGACCGGTTTTGCCCAATTGCTTTAATTTTGATTTTAAAGGCTCATTACTTATAAACCAGTACCCAGAAGGCCATAAACTTTAGTCATTATATAATCTCTAAGGTAGCACAAAGTTACTGTGTACGAGAATTTTTGAAACACGAAAACTATGTGATAAATTTTCTTAAAATTTAGAAAATGCTTAAAAAAGCATTGCTCGAAACTGGTCACACAATGTTTTTAACTTCTTGTGTGCTTATACAGCTAGAGATGAACTACAGTTTGGTTGCTGTCACAGTCCGTTATTTTTTATGACGCCTTTTACGAATTTAAAAAAATAGAAAATTTATGCAACCATCTTTTATAAACGGGAAACGATAAACAATTCTGTTTAAGCTAAATTGCTGATAAGTGATAGTAGAATAAGAATCATAGATTTTAGATGCAGCAATATTTAACAGGATTAATTTTTCCCTCCCTCCAATGCTTGACTGATGAATTTGATATATTGTCTCCGGGTTTCTTTTTTTTATTTCCAAAAATAATCAATGTTTTTCTTAAAATAAATTTTTGGTTGTAACTTAGTCAGGTATACCTATTTACTATAGTGCTCTACGGCTTGCAGTGTTATCTTAACCGCCGTTGTACGATACAAAGTTATACAAATATATTTCTGCAAATACCATGAGTAACAATATCTACGGAAAGTTCAGGCAAAGTGTTTGACCCGTTTTTCATCCTATTGTTAGAGATATCCTATGCGTTCAAGTCTTTGAGCTACGTAAGCGCGCCTTTTAAAACATGTTATTTTTTGTCTTTTCACTATTATCGGTATTTCTGCCTATTTTGCTATAAACATTTTTTATAAACCACAACATCATTATTTATTTCCTGCCCAAAAGCGTTTAAGGTGTACGTATTAATTTTGCACAAAAATGAAACAAGGTGGATAATATTCGTCAATAAATATTTTTTAAACGTGTAATAGTCGTAGCTTAAGTTTTAAGTAAAAAAAATATATGACGACCACGCAAGTTCTAAGTGAAACTTCTTAACGTGTTCTCACTGAAAGTGATTTTGAATTTTATGATTTAACAGAAAACGAAAACGGTTTCAGTTACAAATACTGTTATATTTTATGAAAATTGTTTAATTAAATCAAACTCATTTTTATTATTTTAGTAAACAATCATTCTTTAAATCTTTATCTTTGTTACATCACCTTTATTTTAAAATTTTGTTCTTATGTACTGTTAATACTATGGTTCTTTTAGTTAACTAGGAGTAAGTATTATTATTATTATGACGCCATGTTTGAACAATAGGCAGCACTTTATTTTCTTAGCTAATAAAAACATTAATAAAATAGTAAAAATGAGTTTGAGTTAAAAGAAAAGAAAATTAATGTTTGGAATTGAATTATTTCACATTTAAAAATTATAGAACACAAACATTCTAAACTTATACACAATTTAATACCAAGACTTATTATTTCTGAATAAAGGGAAAGGTTAATTTATATCAGATAATTTTTGTTTTATAACAGACAGATAGATAAGCAGCCATAGTACCTATGCAGGCAATCTTTTCTTACTGCCACCGAATGCACAAAGCGAACATGTGAATCGTACTAAGGCATGCACGGCTATCGAATGGCGACTGTATATTTATCTTCACAAACCAACAAAGCAGTTTCACTTTAAAAATATACACCGTCAACATCATGACCATATGATATTTTTTTACTTTAAAATATTTTCTAAGGTGTATTTTTGGTTTTGTTTCCTGCATGTATATCTTAAAATCTAAATATAAAACGTTCGTCGCTTAGTAAAAAGTTCACTACATCGAAAGCAAAAAGTCATATTCATAAAAGTATTTTTTTTTTCAAAATTAAAACGGGACCATAGACAGCGCTGATGGGTCTGCTTTTAAACAAAAAAATCAAGTCGATATGCCAAGTACTTCTCGAGATATTGCGTTATACGTGTTATGTTAAAAAGATGCGACATTTAATGTTCACCCAATTTACATAGAAATTTCATCAATGTCTAATTCAATATTTAAATTGAAAATGGTTAATTTTTTTTTGTAGAAAGTAATTAATTTTTAACACAAATATGTTACAAATCATATCTCTCACTAGATTTGCTGTTCTTAGGAAGACGAATTTTATTTTTGGCCTTTGTAATTTTTAATTACGAGAAATCTCTTTTCTGGAACCAAAAAAATTAATTTATATTCAGAAGAATTCGAAAAGTTTACTGGCCTAACTTAGTACGTCATACAGTGCACTTTTGCTGTAGTTGGAAAAGTGGTGCGATCCCACGCTATTTTGTACGTGAAAGTACAAAGCGGGCGTTTGTCGGTTCCTGCGGTCTCTCGCCTGATTTCACAAGGTCACGAAAGGTATTATCATAGTCACTGTTGGCTTTTAAACGTTGACGCAAAACACTTTTGAAATAATTAACTTTAAAAAAAAAAGGGGAACCGACTTCAAATAAAAACACAAAAGTAACATAAGTTAACTAAAAAGCAAAAAATAAATGTTTTTTATACAACAGTTTAATACTTATTTGTTGTTCCGTTTAATGTAATTAAGAAATTGCTGTTTATTATATAATTATTAATTGTTTTATAATTTTGAAGTCGGTGCCAAGTAAAACATAAAAATTCGAATCTAATTTGTTATTGCAGCAAGGTATATAATTTTTATGTTTTACTTGGCACCGACTTCAAAATTATAAAACAATTAATAATTATATAATAAACAGCAATTTCTTAATTACATTAAACGGAACAACAAATAAGTATTAAACTGTTGTATCAAAAAACATTTATTTTTTGCTTTTTAGTTAACTTATGTTACTTTTGTGTTTTTATTTGACGTCGGTTTTCTTTTCTTTTAAAGTTAATTATTTTACAATTTTAAGTGATGGGTAGACCTAGTAAAGATGCTTCTCGAATGAGGAAATGACGGCTAGTTGAAACGGAAGATGAAATACGGAAACACTAAAAAGTCGGTTAAAAAAAATAGATTTTGAGGAGTATCTTCGAAGTTCAAGCTCCAATACCAATGAAATTATAATGGGACCACCTTGAAACTATACTGAACCCATCACAAAAAAATCATTAAAATCGGTTCATAAACAAAAAAGTTATGCCCGAACATACATAAAAAAAAAATAAAATAAAAAACATATATACAGACGAATTGAGAACCTCCTCCTTTTTTTGAAGTCGGTTAAAAATAAAGTTCCTTCCTGAAAACGACCTCTATGTAAGTTGTATATTTTTATGGTTACGATTTGTAACTCGGAGAAATAAAATATGTATAAGAATAAGAAAGCTACTTTGCTATTTCTAAGAAGATTTTGAAGTGTGGCAATTCGTTAAAGAAGTTCTCAGTATTAACATGTTACTCAAACTTCACAGACGGAGATTCATTCATAATATAAATTAATGTTAACTAGAAGTTTTGTATTATTATTATATTTACCTCAGCGCAGAATGATAAACAAAGTAAGTCAAGAGATACTTGTTAATAGTGGCATCCTGTTTCTCATCTTTACAATTATTATTTATATAAAATATGAATAATGTTTATGCTGTGTTTAAATTAATATTTTTTCGTTTTTCAAGATTTTATAAAATAGTTTATTGTCACAGAGTTGTTACGATAATGTTATGTTTTCTGTTTTTTTTAAATAATTATTTCACATCAAATAATGCAGATTAACCATGCACAACAATTAACCTGTTAGGTGCGTATACGGTATTAAACTAAAACTAGCCAAACCCTTGAGTTAGGACTCACGTGGTTTCTAGTTTTCTTTTAAAAAAATTATAAATAAGTTGTGTCGAGATAAAAGACATGTGCGTCCAGTCCAGCATATTGTATATTTTCGAATAAAAATGAAATAAATGCTAAACTGCGTAACTAGTAACTAATCACGATAATGTTTACTTTTTGGAGTGCAATCCCAATCCAGCGAGGGTGACATCACACACCTAATCATAAAAATAAACATAATAAAATTATAACTTTATTATTTATTAATTATATACAATATTTGTAGTAGACGTACTCATTTTTCCTTTAAATTGCCTCTGTTTGTTAGTGCAAGAATACGAGAAATAAATTCAAAGTTTATTAAATGTTTGTCTTTATTCCTTATTAATGGTGATTGGTAATGGTAATCGAGTACCCGAGGGTGACAAAATAATTCAAAGTAAGAAATCAACATTTTCATATATCTGCTCTGTTAAAATCTCAGCTCAATGACATATTTTTAGCCATATATAGTTAAATAGTGTTTCAACGCTAAAGAGGTTTGATTATAAACCGCTGCGCACGTTTTGCGCTGCCGAAGACCGACAGCATGGGTTTTTTGCGGAGTTAGTATTGAAATGTAGTATCTGATTGCGTTCTATTCAAACAAACATTAACTGCAAACCTAATTTTCTTATTTGCAGGAAAACCTGTACCGTTCTGATACACATCAGTACATACGAATATGCACCTTATATAATATACGTGTAAAGATGTGGCTTCTAGTATCGCGGATACATTGTCACTAAAAGTTCAGACTGGTGAAAGGAATCCGGATTTAGTATATAGAATAAAATTATCTATTTATTTTGATTTATACCAAGTACGAAGTGAAACAATAAGAGAAGAGTGCGGAATACACGACATAGTAAGGTGGTCAAGGCAAAGACGCAGGGAGTAGAATGCGCGTATAACAAAAATGGGCGAAGAAAGGCTTGCCAAGATCGCAAGAAATGGTAAAACAGAAGGCAGGAGGATGCCAGGAAGACCCCACAAACGATGAAGGGATAGCTGGCAGTCAAAATCGCAAGATATATAATATATAACCTACCGAAGAAATAGGTCGCAGGTCTACATTCCGAAGAAGAAGAATCATTAAGCTTTAGTTCAAAATATTAAAAATAACAAAAAACAATTTAAAAGCAGTTTGTCTTACTCAAGTGTGGCAACCGGGACTTCTACTTACAAGCCTACAACCTTAGCCGTGTCGTTGCCTAGACATTTAATATTTGTTGTTACTCTCGAATTTAAAAAAAAACGTCTAAAATTTATTAATATTTATAAATTTTTGCTAAATTTAAAAATGTAAAAATTATTATTTTTTGACTAAACGTCACTAATAACAGCTAATAACAGTAATACAGAGTAAATTCTTAGCCAAAATATCCCAGGGACATGAAATGCGGAAAAATATAATTTCCCATGCATTTTGTATATAGATCAACTTTTCTGAAGAACCCTTTATAACAGATACATACTATGAATTAGACTATCCGTTCGAGAGATGTGAGGGAACGAACTAATGTAGCTGCGCGCCTAGCAGGGCGTACGGTGGTGCGTGCACTGCACGCGGGCGCCATAGTAAAACAGGCGCTATATTTAAAAAAAAAACAAATAAATAAAATACCCAACCCGTAACAATACCACTGAATGAAACCCCCCTAAAAAAAAGACTTCCTCGATCCCCATGGTATTTTCTGTATCGTTTTGAAACTGTGCATACCTAAGTGGATATTATAAAATTTAAATTTTTTTATTCATTTTGTGCTCTGGGCGAAAATAAAATTACAATAAATAAATCAGAAAAAATTGTGTTTTTGTTCCCAAATTTTTCAAAATTTTCAGGGGGAAAAACCCGGACAACCCTTCTACTTACGATGGGGCGCCAAAAGAAAAGATTTGCACACGGACGCCAAAATCACTAAGCACAAGCCTGAACGAATAAATGTCCGTCCCAACAGCCCAATCGCAGGCACACATTTCCCGAAAAACTATTTTTGGTTTCGTAAATGTGCTTTTTCGTTAAAAATATCTAAATCGAAAGTTTACATGAATACTAAACAACTGTAATTTTAACTTGGCTTCTGTTACTTATTACTTGACTTTTCTCATACAATATTACTGACTATGATGTAGTTTTGAACTTTAGTTTTTAATAATTGAAAAGAAAAATTACATTCAAGTAGAAACAAATATTTTAATCATTTAATTACAATCATTAACATTTTTTTACAACAGTAATGTCAGGTAGTAGTTACCATATTAATATACTTCAATTACATTCCCATCTTTCAATAAATCATTTATGTATACAGAAACGACGACCTTTCGTTTATTTGGTAATAATATTTCAATAGTCTGTCAAGTTACTTAAAAATTTAAAATATCTCTGACGCACCTTGCATTTCACTTGTTTTATTGCTCAAATGAAACTTTTAAAAGGCAATAAACTAAAAGGGCTCAAGAACTGAGTGAAAGTTAAAAGCGAAAGGGGTATTTTTATAGCGTCAAGGGTTGACACAACCTGCAGCAAAATAAATAACATAAAATTAAATTAAACAACCCTTTTCAAAAAATCCGCCTAGAACTGAAATAGATACTTTTTGTCGGTAAAACGGAAGAAGAGCTACGGGTTAACATAAATCACGTCAGTGATAGTAGGGTTGAAAAGAACAAGTTTTGGGTAAAATATCCATATTTGAGGTAGACTGTTTAAAATTCTAAAAGACCGGTTGACCAAATTTATCCCGGTCATTGAACTGCATCCTTTCACGACGAATTTCAATTGGAATTTTGGTTATAGCACGATGGAATTTGCAATCAGCATGTGGATAAATGAGCTTCATTAAATAGTTGGAAGATTTCTTTGAAATCTTTAGACAAATTCCGCCAATTCATTAAAAATGGTCATAAAGGATGTAGGAAAAAACTTATATATAAACTTGAATCCCAATAGAACTCTAGGCGTATTTATTTTTGAAAACGGAGCTTTAATTCGTTCGCAAAATAAAACAATAAATTGTAAGCACTTAAATAAACACTGTTTATTGCATTCATCATCATCATCATCATCTGACATGGAGCTGACTCGAGGGTCGATCCTGGATTACGCCAGGCCCACCCCATGCCAGTAAGGTGGGTAGGAATTTCTGTGATAGGTGGGATCGGGTGGGGTGTTGAACCGCGTTAGCATGTCTGCAATGCATACCGCAAGACACCGCTGCTGCAACACCGGGTAGTTAGTAAGCTACGCATCAATGGGGGTTTTGAGTACGTAACCAAGAATGTTATGCGAATATGCATCTTAACTTAATAAACTTTGGTATCAAAGTTTCACATTGTTCTTACTTCACACATATCTATTGTTCTAAGATTACAAATTGAAAATATCTTAATTTCCTAATAGCTAATAAACTACTTAATACTATTCTTTGATCTGGCATGGTCATATTTGGCGTTCCATTCTTGCTTCCTATGGATTCCTTTTCTTCTTTGGCTTCTTATTGCCCTGGGTGGTTGATTGTTGTCTACCGGAGTGTGTGTGGAGGTTGGACCTGCTTTGTAGTGTATTTCTAGTAACGCCTTTAGTATTTCTGCTGTTGCTGCTACTGATTCGGCTCCTCCCCAAAATTCTTCTTTTCCTAGGTCTTCTAAGTAGGCTTCTGTTTGTAGTGCTGGGCCGTAGGTATGTGCTAGATGGTCGTAGCGCGGAGCCAAGTTTCTTACATTTTCCTCCAGTTGCAATTGGAATTTTTGTGGGTTTTCTCTAATGTATAACCCGATTTTTTGCTTAAGATGGAAGCTTCTTTTTTGAGCTGTTCTCGCGTTGCTGTGACATTTGTGTTTTGGTCTGCTATTGAGGCGAATAAATAGTTTCCATCTCCTGGGATTTTCCGCACTGTCAATTTGTGTCTGTCCGTATATACTGTTTCCTGTTCCATGGTAGGTACTATGCTGCTTCTGATGATTTCCGTTGGTTTGCTGGTGTGTACACTTCCGTGTATATGTTTACGCACCTGTTAATACTATTAGTTGTTCTGATTGACAACAGACGTAAATGTTAGATACTAGAACCAATCTAATTTGACATACCCGGTTCAGAGCCTTAAATTCAACATTACGCTCCAAACCTTACTTAAATTACATAAACATGAACGTACTCCCCAGATGCTCTGTTCTACAACTTAATATATAGTTTCTTAATGTTAGGTGTATATCACTACCTTAGAGTATATAATAAATAACCATCTATACAAACATAATACTAAAAAATGTATTTTCAATACAAATATCGGTAATTACATCAATTAATCTAATGGAAAATTATTGTACTTTATTGTAGGTATCGCGGCGCACGTAAAAGAATTCTTTTGCTTGAATTTTCCCGCCTGTTGAGTGTGAATTTATTTTGGTTAAAACTTTCCTACATTGTAACCTATCTCGTTTGTCGTTTTCAGCCGAGGGGGCCCTTTTAGAAAACTACCTGCTCAAGACCTTTCGCGTCGAGTTCCAGGAATTCGTCAGTTGGCGTTCTCTATTGTCGGGTTTGGACGAAAATAAACTCTATTGCCTAACAGACTGCCCTAACAGAATAACAATATCTATTTTTTTAAATTATTTGTATTGTTTAATATCTACTTACAGTCGCCTGTTCTTAATTTATCTTGGGGATTTTATCTATTTATTCTCTATTAGAAATTACTACTTATATTTATAACTTAGCTTTAACTGTTTGCTGATTATCCATTTTCCGGTTTCCTTTCATCTGTTGTGCCATCGGCAGGTAATCCAGGTGGTACAATTAATCCCGCAGGTAATTCTCGCTTCTTTGTTTTTGAGAGCTGGCGCATGTCACTGGTGCACCTGCTTTGAGCTGACAAAACAAACATTCTCCGCGCGCGCGCTTCGTTGTTACCTGTTTTACCTGATATACTAACCCAAAGCTACTAATTTACTAACTTTAATGTTCACTCTACACTAAAATTGTCTTTTCAAACGGTCAAAACGCCGTTTTACATTTAAAAGCTGGAGTGGCGTCGTTAAGCGTGTGGACTCGACCACTGCTCGAACTCGACCCTGTTTATTAAACACTGTTTATTGCATTCACGTTAAAAAACAATAAGAGGCAAAATGATTTTATATAACTTAGGGAAATGTTTTAAGAAATCTTTCTAGTGTAATTTTTTAACAATAATATGCTAAGATCACTTAGACAACACAAAAGTTGCAACGTCAAAATGCTTTTAAACGTTTAAAAACATTTATCGACGAATATCCACCTTATCTCATTTCTTATTGCAACATTAATACATACACTTCTTTAGAGTAGGTAATAAATAATGAAAATAAATAATAAATAAATAATAAATTGCGTACAATAATGGTTATAATATTCAACTTATTGATACACTAATTAAAGATAAAAATTATAAATTAGCTAATCAGAAAATTTATCCAACTACCTCATCAGATAAAATGAAATACGCCTCAATTCAATATTTTGGCAATAAATCAAAAAAAAATGTCAGAATCATAAAAACAAATAAATGTAAAATAACTTTTAAAACAACAAAAAACACTTTGTTTAATGCTTAAGAAAAAACAGACAATTTACTAAAATCAGGCAATTACAAATTAAATTGCTCGCACTGTAATTCGGTTTATATAGGACAAGTAATTAGAAATTTTTATATTACGTACAAGGAACGCGTACGTTGTTACAAGTATATAAACACCCCTATAAATCCAATTACGGAAACACTTATTAGAACATAATCATTTAATGACTTCTAATAACACTATACAATTTTTACACTTTTGTGATGACAAACGTAAATTAGATATACTAGAAATTAGATATATTTGAAATTCATAAACATTCAAAATCTGTACCTCTAATGAATGAACAAATTGATCTCTTAAATTCACCGTTATTAGACGTTATGGAATGAGAAATCAAGTCATCTGGACGCAGATATAGAAAGCCAAGATCCAGTTATGAAGATTTATTGTTTCTATAGCAACACCAACTGTTTACTTTTAATCTTGCTTTTGATAATGACGTGTAAACACGTTGAAATACGTATAAAGCTAAAATACAAAACCTGTTAAAGTTGGGAATTGTTTTATTTACAATAAATTAAACAGAACTTCAACGAAGTAAAGCTCGAACTTATAAATAAATTAATGTAATTAGTTTACTTAATAAAAAATTTGTTATTTTCGAAATCCCATGAAGTGAAGTCAAGTGAAGAATTGTAAATTTGGAGGAGTTAAAAGAATGTTCACATGACGCAAAGTAAATTTTTTTCTAGCATATTTTGTAAAATAAGACATCATATGAGGATCAAGTTTTCCAAAAGCGTTACTGTAAAGTAGCAAAAAAACATTTGGTTTAGGTAGAAAACGACTTCCGATTTAAGGTTTTTTATTTTGGATGTTTTAGTAATATTTTACAGTGCTTTTATTTTTAAATTTGCATTAATCAATCGGTTTTGTGAAAATAGAAGTTTGAATTTCTTGACTGACGATAGAAAACAATTTGCTAGTTTAATTTGTATAGTAAATCCCTAACTGTCTCACATAACACAACGACGAGCCCTTACGTCTCCACTCTGTTGATTGATTGTTTTCGATGAATGATTATGTTTCAGGTACAACTGTTGTCATAATTTGGTTATTTGGCTTACTTTTATTCTGGCGGGTTTGAAAACATAGACAGTCAACATCTTCCGTTCAGTATAATTATAGTTCTGACATGGAAATCTCGCACATCACGTTTTATATAATTTGTTTTCTTCTTCTTCTTCTTCTTCTTATAGTGCCATACCCTATTCAGGGCGTTGGCTACCTTTCACCTATGTCTGTGTTTGCTGCGCGGAGATAGATAACTTGCACAGACAGACATAGGAGACCTACAGTTTAACGTAGGCTCCGAACCACAGGAAGTGCACGCACTTCTTCTCCAGAGAGGTTTTCCTAGGGAAAAATCCATCTCGCTGGTTTCCCGTTGCCTCGGGGATCGAACCCGGATCCGCTGCATTAGTAGCCCGCGCGCTTACCACTGAGCTACGGCCGCTCTTGTTTTGTTTTAATAACAGACAATTAATATAATAAAAGAAATGCAGACAGTACAGTATCACAATTTTATTAGAAACCGCAATTATAAATAGAACTGGGATTTTTAGGCAATTTCTTTATTAAATATCTGGCTGAAGAATAATCTTTGCTCATAAATTTATAAAATAAACAAACAAATACCTTTCAAATTCTACACTTTATGGCCCAAATATTGAGCGCTACAGTTACAACGCACACAATTACGTTACAATAATTGCGGTTTACTACGCTACCAACTTCATTCGATTATTTATGATTAAAACAAAATAAACAAAAAAAAAGAGGCAAAACCGACGGGTTCCACTAGAATAAATTAATTTTATTCAATCCTAATCATAATTAAATGTGATATTATTAAGCCGCAGGTAATTGATAATAAATGTAACTATCGTGAATAATTATTGTTTTGTTTATATAGTTGTTGAGATAAGAGAAGTAATACCGAGACAATTACACGTAACAAAAATTAATTGTGAATTGAGCTATTGCTACTTTCAAACTTAACACTTCAGTTGCGTCTAGCAAATTATGGTAAATTCTATTATGTGGGTTTTATACAAAATAAATAAAATGTAAACAGTACACATTTATCCTGACCTACCTTAAATATTTAGATAAAATCTACGTCAAGGAAACGGAAGTACCTATACATTCGAAAATGCAAAGCTGCCATCGTATTTAACCCTTTTGCTCTCGCTTACCACATGTATGTACAACATTTTTATAAACTCATGGCTTTTGAGACATTCCCACGCTAAAAATTTTATTTTCATAACTGAGCCCTTTCACTTGTTCGACCTTAAAATCAACGGCGACAATCGATACTTTACCTTGTCAATACCATCTTTTAAGATGAATATAATGCAAATGCATTTAAACAATTTTAACTCTACCTTCCAAGCGACAATGCGGAGGAAAGGTAAAAAGCGCATTATTGCACTTATGCATAAAACTCCTAATTAGAGGTCATCGATAGCAAGCGCTCATGGTACTTATTTTAGTTGCTAGGCCTCTTTCTGGCTAAATAATTAAAATCAGAAAATAAAACCGTTGGCATTTCTAGTCACATAAATGTTATGAAAATTAATAGTAGTTTTTTAAATAATCGCAACTTTTTCAAGGTTGTATATTGCATTTAATTAATTCTACGCAGTTATTGCAATGCTTTCACTTGATTATGCTATAAAAATAAGAAAAAACAATGTTGGGTTTGGCAAAGGTGAAGTATTAATTCTAAACCTTCAAATTATGTGTTATCGGGAAGAATTAAAAGTTAACGACTCTTATAAACAGTTTGGGCTATATTTTAGTTATGTGAAACAGGATTTGCAGCCAAGTTTGCATGTGTCAGCATAGATATGTTGTCAATAATAAATCTTAGATTGGTAAAAACTTTAACTTAATTGATATTTCCATTAAAACAAACATTTTAAAAATCGGTTTTACAAAGCTGCTCTTAAAGCTTAAACTTTTAAATGCTTCCGATTTTACAGAGAAGAGGTAAAAATAATACATGAATTACAACTTCGAATTGGCAACTCACAATAATATATTTACTGACATTATAGCATTATACTTTCCCTTCCCAAATTATACATTTTTTGCTGTACCTCAATATTGGACCAAATTACACCCACCTATCGTACAATTCCAGGTCTTCCAGGTAGCAATGGAATTCGTGCTTGTATGTATAGCTAGTATGAATTGAAAAATGCAGACAAACACAGAGGGCGGAAGGGTTGTGTCAGCTGCTCATCAGGGTGTGGGAAACTAGCACAGGTGGTAAGAGGCTGAGAACGTCTGAAGACGCCAAAAACGTGATTACATAGGTGAATTCAAAGAAAAGGAACAAACCTCTTTTGTTCCACTCGTTGTACTTATCAAGATATTTCATTGAGGGTGTTTATCGGAAACTAAACGGCATCTTTTTAATTTTTAATAGGAGAGCTGTTTAAATTGTAATCATTTGATCTGTTTATACTTTTGAAGATTTTTGTGGAAATTAACACTGCTTCGTACGAATCGGGTTTTCTCAATATGTTATTTACTGGAAGTGGAAATTAAATTTAATATTTTTTCATAGTTTTTGTTTCATCTGCGTATTTTTAGAAATTTTTGCGGTAAGCACTTGCAGAACAAATAACCGAATGTATTTGAAAAATATCTTCTGATGCGATTTTCAAATATCAACTTTAAAAATTTTATCGCTTGTGCTTGTAAATCTACTTTTACAATCATGATCGTACACTGAAAGGAGAAAAAGTGCAGCGTTTAGTTTGCTTGGCTTCGTGAATCCCCCTAATGAATTTTTCCATCTTTTAAGTTATATACGAACGTAACAGTATTATTCACACAGCCTTTTTTGAATTGCTTACATTATGATTAACCTAATGCGCATTTTAATATGATGTGCCCCACTTCTCGACTACAAGTTTGTTGCCATCTTCTCGTTTCCCCGTCTAAACTCCGTCACGGTCAAGGCCTACGCGATGTCGCAACACCAGAACGCGGAAGTACTTATCAGGTACTTCTTTAAAAGTTCCACCATGTTGGCCAGATAATAGCAGATTTGTGTGTTTGCTGTTTTCGTGTGCTTTAAGTACAAATAAATGGTTAACTACACTTGAACAAAAGCTTTTTGATGTACTTTGTCTCTTGCATTGCTGCCCTACAACATATTACAGGACGGATTCCACAGTTTGTAACTTAAATTTGCCAGCCAAATAATTGGGAATCAGGGGCGGATTGGCATACTGGGACACCGGGGGAGTTCCCGGTGGATCGGTAAATTTGAGCCGGACTATTAAAACAATTTAAAAAAATTAAAATATATTTTATATTAGTTTTAATTAATTTTAATTTTAACATTTTATCATTTTTTTAAACATCAGGACAGACACCCACCCGGCCTGATGTTCAAAAAAATGATAAAATGTTAAAATTAAAATTAATTAAAACTGTGCTTGTAAATAATGCTAGCGGTACTCGCGGCCTACGCCCCACGCTTTGTTTTGGCAACTTCTTTTTAAAATGTAAGATATAAGCTGTCGAAATGCAAGAGATGCGTCCCGCAGTATGGTATATTCTGAAATACGCAAAGTCAGCAACAGAACTGAACATGCGCAACTACTAAGTAATCATGGAAAGGTTTATTATTTGTAGTTATATCCCTACCCAGCATGATCAACATCAAATAATCTTTAAAATAAATCTACCCGCTTTTCGTTGATTGGCCCCGTTCATTAGTATTTAAAATTTTAATGTTTATTTGTATTAGAAACTGTAGAAATGAATGTCTGTCTTAAATCTCAGTTGCAATGCAAACCTGATTTGAATTTTAATGATTATATTCACGCGCGGCATCGTTTTCATGATCTGACCTACTTCTCTCTACAGAGACGATTTTGGTACTGATCTGCTGCGAATCCCACCGTTAGTAAAAATCGTATGGTCAACATGTGTGTTTCCCCAGGAGTATAATGTAGAAATGCCAGCTATCAACAGATTATGTCGTAATCAAACAAGCCGTAGATATTATATGTTGCTTATATTTATCGAAAACTGTAACGGCGCGCTGATCAAACGAATATGCGCCTTTTATACTGCACACGCAAATATGGGGCTTGTAGTAGCTAAAATTTGAGACAGAGGGAAAGGATCTGGATTTTCTATATAAGTAGATCGATAGATAAACAGTGGGGTTACCACAGTTAAATGCTGCAAAAATTATAAACATCTTGGAGTAGCAGTAACTTCAGATGAAATGACACATATGAACCACAAATAATTTTATTGTAATCCATGTTTTCTTTCATTATAAGCAATAAAATAGGAAATGGAAGAAAAGCCATGCAACAAATTAATTCACTACTGTGGTGTGGCAAAATTACTAAAACTACAAAAAGCAGAATATTTAAAAGCATAATAGAACGCATTGCGACATGCGGCTCAGAAGTTTAAATAGTAAACAAAAAAACAGAACAAGGAAGAAATGTCCTTGAAATGGACTTCTGGCGAAGCTCGAGCGGTGTTTCACGTTTGCAAGGAATTCCCAACGCCAGAACCAAACAACGATTGAACGTGTATAAAGAAATGATAAATACAATAATAAAAGGTATGGAAATGTATACCAAATACAAAAGAGAAAAGGGAAAAACCGAGAACAACATGGAAGGCAGAAGTTGAAAAGGAATGCGGTCTAGAAGGCTGGACAAAAATCAGTGGCAAGATAAACACGTTTGGAAACTAGGAAGTGATAGATGGAGAAGGCATCCGTAAAATAATCACTGTAAAAAAGAACTCAACCCCCCCCCCCCCCCCCCCGAGGTGATTTGAACTTACAACAGCCTGTACAGTATGATGTCGCACACCGTATAAGAATAGTAAGCTACGATAACTTCGGCTAAGCCGCCTGGGAGCACGGTAACCGCTCGACCCACTCAGGATCAAAAATCACTACAAATACTTTATATGAAGAGTTATCAAAAATGTACAAAGAATTCACCCACATCAAATTCAATCAAAATCGGTCAAGGAGTTTCGGAGATATATGTGAAAGGAACGCTTAAAGAAACAAGCCAAAACAGACGGTAGAGTGGCTAATTTTAAGTTATTATAGTGACGTTTCAACTTTAAAGAAGACGAAAATGATGGTGATGGTTCTTTACTACTAAATAGGTAACAATCGAAGTACTTAAAGCATATATCGAGAAAAATCAACTGTTCTGATTTTTATGAACTTTTCCTACCCTTGAGGAACTCTCGTGGAATATTCCCGTTCCCGTTGTCCCATCACTGGCCCGAAGAAGTACCGCTTGTAATACTAGTACTAACATTTTTTATATATAAACTGACACCACTAGCAAACTTTATTAAAAATGTAATCTATAAACGTTATTAAATTTTAACATAAATACAGGTCACTGGTGAGGCACACGGGTCGTTTAATTGTTTTGTTACGATATGATGGAATGCTACTGGTTACCTTCTCTAAGATGTTGTTCGAGTAATGGCCGTGTCTCGAGCGAAGCGGAAGGCGCAAGCTATTAGCGTGTTAGTTCGCACGGTAGGAAATAGCGACATTTTTTCGCGGCACTTTTTTTCACGGCATTTTTTTTTCTACATACTGTAGATTAATGAATTTAACTTATAAACACAAAACGAATACTAAAACCACTAAAATACCATAACATGGTTTTGTCAAATACTAATTAACATACAAAGCAACAAGTTTTACATCTTAGTTAATTTTAAAAGCTACCAAAATAAATAATATTTTTTAACATATGTTAGCTTAAATTCTCCTCAAACTTAAACTATAAGTGTTCGTTATTAATGTTTTTATCGAGTAAATATAAAAATATGTTTAATACAAAAGCAGTATTACAGGTGTACATAGCTGTCTGTACAACAAATCTGCATCCCACTCACCTGTCTTATATTTTAATAGCGAAGGCCCCTGCTACTGAAATTCATATACTTACGCGTCCATTATATAAGACGCATACTAGTATGTACAGTAGACCGCTAAAGTTTTCAATATAGATACGCAAATTTGGGATTATACTGTTTGTTTAATAAATATACTTTAAACTTGAGTTCTTTTGCAACCTCGAGCCCCAGTGCAATCACATTACGAATTTATTTTACTTTTATTAAGTTGTACTATGGAGAACACTATAATTTTATTTAAGACTTTATAATTTTAATCGATAGCGTTTGTTTGTTTACTTATTAATATTTTGCTTTGTAATGATGATGTCATAAATCAATGTGGTATATAAACACTTACGGGAACATCACTATAATAAACCACTGACATGTTTAACTAATATAACACATTTATTATTAACGCATTTATTATTTTCGTAAAAAGTATAGAAAAGAACGTGGGGCGTAGGGCACGGATTCGGCTAATTCAAATTAATTCTTTTACAACTATATGAAAAAACAGTGCGAAGCGTACAGTTCTGGAGAGATCACCTGATGGGGACTCCTCTGAAGAACAGTTACGAAAAATAACCCGAACGAGCTGGAGAAAAAACTAGTTAGCAGATGGACAGGGGGTTATAAGAATGACAAACACTGCAATGAAAAAGGTAAAGATTTAAGGATATGGAATGACGTAGAAAAGGAAGGAAAATGGAAGATGGGATTATGGAATGTTCAAAGTATAAGTGGGAAGGAGGAGGAACTTATTGGTGAGTTTGAAAGGGCTGATATGGCTATATTGGGTGTAACCGAGACTAAGAAAAAAGAGAAGGGATGCATTACCCTAAATAACGGGCACTGCTTAATTTATGGAGGAGTCGATGAGGCTGACCGTGCTAGAGCGGGGGTGGCAGTTTTAATACACAAAAAGTGGATCAACATGTCAAAAATTGGAAAATTATCTCGGAAAGATTGTTAAGAATTGATGTTGAGAAGGAACACAATGAGGTAAACACAATATTAGTAGCTTATGGGCCGTCGGAAAATGAGGCTAAAGATGTGAAAGATGTGTTTTGGGAACAGATACAGGATGAGATAGATATTACAGCAGATAATGTAATAATTATTGGCGATCTTAACGGAAGAGTTGGGACAAGAAAAGAAAAAGGTAATCAAATAGGCCCATTCGGGGAGAGTACAAAGAACACAAATGGGCAAAGAATAATTGATTTTTGTATTATGAATGATATGCGAGTATGCAATACGTTCTTTCAACATAAGGCAATACACCAATACACAAGAGTGAGGGACTCACGAAATGAGCAATCAATTATAGATCTGGTTTTAGTGCATAATAAGTATAGAAATGAAATAATGGATGTGCGGGTGAAGAGAGGGTATGAAATTGGATCAGACCACTTTCTTGTGGAAATAAAAATAAAAAATTTGAAACAACTACATGGGCCTTGTAAAAATAATGATGAGGATAGGTATAAACAGGAGAGTATTAAAGTATATAAATTACAATTGGCAAATGTCAGGAAAGCTTATTGTGAAAAATTAAATGAAAAGATCGCAAGACCAAACTGGAGGGAGGAGTACAGTATTGAAGTATTATGGAGAACTTTTAGAGAAAGAGTATGGGAAACAGGAAAGGAAATATGTGGTGTAACTAATGGGAGAAAAATAAAAGCTACGGCATGGTGGAATGAAGATATAAAAATGGAAATAGGGAAGAAAAAACACTTTTGGAAAAAGTATTTAAATAACAAAAACAATAGCAACTATGAAGAGTACAAAGTACAAAGAAGGCGCGTAAAAGAAATAATTAAAGAAGCTAAAATACGACAATGGGAGGAATTTGGTGAAAGAATGGAAAGAGGTAGTAATGGAAATGCTAAACTACTCTATAGAACTCTGAAAAATTTAAGGCTCAGGCGGAATGAGAAGACTAAAGGTATAAGGGATGTAAATGGGAATTTACTACTAACCAATGCGCGAATTATGGAGAGATGGCAGGAGCATTTTATGGAAATCTTGGAAGGTGACACAAGAGAAATAGAAAATGAAGAGAGGGAGCTAAGTGTAGTGAGGGATTACGAGGAGGAGATAACAAAGGGAGAAACCTGGAATGCAATACAAAAGCTGAAGAATGGAAAAGCTGCAGAACATGATAATATTAAGGCGGAGCTCATTAAATATCTGGATGGAGAAGGACTCTTACTACTGCTTAAAATAATAAATCTGTGCTGGAATAAAGGGCGAATACCTAGAGATTGGACAGTCGCAACGATACTCCCAATATACAAGAAAGGAGATAGACAAGTATGCTCTAATTATAGAGGAATATCACTACTGCCAGTTGTCAGCAAATTATACGAAATAATATTAGAGAGGAGACTGAGAGAAATTATAGAAAAAACGCTGGACGACAACCAGTGCGGTTTCAGGCCTGGCCGGGGAACAACGGATCTAATATTTACAATAAGACAGTTGATAGAAAAAACACTACAATATAATAGCAAATTACTCTTATGTTTCGTAGACTTGGAAAAGGCGTTTGACACTGCACCCAGAGATAGAATATGGGAAGTGTTGGAACGGAGGAATGTAGGAAATAAGCTAATACAAGCAATTAAAAGTATATATAGCTGCACTCGAAATACGGTAAGAACCCATAATGAATCATCGAGTGAGTTCGTAACCAGAAATGGTGTGAGACAGGGGGGAGTTTTGAGCCCATTGTTGTTTGTTGCCCTAATGGATGAAATTGCTAGGAAGTGCAAGGAAAGAGTAAAGAAAACCAGAGTGGGAGTAGATAAGTTACAGCAGGTCGTTATGACAGAGATGATATATGCGGATGACCTTGTGATAGTGGCTAGGACGGAAGGAGATATGCAATTAAATGTAAATATATGGAATGAAAATTTTAAAGAATTCGGAATGAAAGTGAATAGTGCTAAAACTGAGCTCCTAGTGATAACAAAGGAGCATGTTAATGTAAACATTACTATGAATAATGAGAGTATAAAGCAAGTAACGGACTTTAAATATTTGGGTTCAAAAATAAGTGCGAGGGGGGAGTTGGAGCCGGAAATTGAAAGCAGAGTAGGCAGTGCAACGAGATTATACTATGCCTTGAACAACAGTTTTATTAGAAAAAGAGAAGTGAGCCTCAAAACAAAAATTAGAATATTTAATGCGATATATGGGCCGGTGCTGCTGTATGGTGGGGAAACATGGGTAGTAAGTGCGCGAAACAGAAGTAAAATCCAAGCGTGCGAGATGCGGTACTTACGTGCGGCAGTTGGAGTAACTAGGTGTGATCGCATCAGAAATGAACTAATACGTGAACAATGTAACGTCAAACCGACATTGGAAAGACTGGAAGGGATGCGGTTAAGGTGGTTTGGGCACATGGTGAGGATGGAGGACAAGAGGAAGGTGAAGAGTGTTTGGAAAATGGGAAACGATGGGAAACGAAAGAGAGGAAGACCAAATAAGTCCTGGAACGATGAAATTGGGGGAATATTGGCAAGGAAAAATATGAAGTGGAAACAAGCAGAAAGGATGGCTCAGGATCGGAAGGAGTGGAAGCGGCTAGTGATGTCGTTCACCTCGACACCGTAAGGTAGAAGAGGAAGGATTATGTATGTATGTATGAAAAAACAAATAAGTCAAGAAATATTCAGAACATGTTCTAGGATTTCTAAAAAAATTCATCCATTACTATAATATCACGTATTTTGGGGAAGTTGGTGTAAAGTCGGTATTTATTATGTTGAGTGCAATAAGCAATAATAATAATGGCATTCAATTCTTTTAGAATTTTGAACCGCTCCTCTTTTGGAGCTTTCATAATCCATTTATTGGGGTGGATTAATCCCCATTTCTTCTATCTTCTGTCTACTTTATAGGTTTCTGTGTGATTTTGCCTTTTTTACCAGCTCTCTCCATTCTTTTCTATCTCCTACTTTTCTTCTCCAATTTTGTATCTCCATCTTCCTTAAGTCCTCTATCACCTCATCCCACCATCTCATTTTCGGTCTTCCTCTGTGTCTTGATTCTCTGGGTCTCCATTCGGTTATTATCTTTATCGCTCTATCTTCTTTCATTCTTATAATATGTCCTAACCATCGAAGTCTCTGTGCCTTTATCGCTTTCACTATGTCTTCCCCTCCTATTTCTTCAAGGATTTCGTGGTTCATTTTGGGTCTAAATTCGTTTTCGCCTATCTTTTTTGGTCCTAGTATATTTCTCATTATTCTTCTCTCCCATATTCTCAATTGCTCTTCATCTCTTTTGGTGATACATAGGGTTTCCGCTGCATACATTGCTACCGGTCTTATTAGGCTCTTATAGATTCTCATTTTTGTTCTTTTACTTACTCTGTTGCTCTTTAAGATCTTCTTATTACTGTAGTAGGCTCTATTTCCCTTTAGAATCCTCTCTTTTATTTCGATGCTCCTGTCATTTTTGTTATTCACATTTACTCCTAAATAATTAAAATTTTGTACCTCCTCAAACGTATGATCGCCTTCTTTTATGTTCTGCATCGTGTGCCTATTTCTTTGACATCTTAAATATTTTGTTTTGCTCTCGTTTATTTGCAAACCGCGATTTCTTGCTTCTTCTTCTATTTGACTGAGCGTTTCACTTAATTTTCTTCTACTTCTTGCGATTATTGCCATGTCATCAGCGTATGCTATTATTTGCACTTCCTTACAGTTGATTGTCCCTTTCGCGTCTGTCTTTCTTATTATGCTTTCTAACACGAGACCGAACAGTGTTGCCGATAGTGCATCGCCTTGTCGTATGCCGGTTTTGGTTTGAAATTTCTCCGTCTCCCCTTCCTGTGTTCTAACTATTGTTCTCGTTCCACGCATTGTCATCTCTATCAGTCGTATCAACTTTTGGGGTATGTTTAATTTTCTCAAGTCTTGCATCAGTTCTATTCTCTTCACTCTGTCGAAGGCCTGTCTAAAATCAATAAACAATACATGTATTTGTATGTTGTTCTCGTAGCTCTTTTCTACTATTTGCTTCATAATATGTATCGCATCCGTTGTCGCCCTGCCTGGCCTAAACCCGCACTGATAGTCACCTATTATTTTTTCTGAATGTTTAACTGTTTTTGTATAAGCGATGTTAAAATTTTATAAGCTACATTCAACAGTGTGATACCTCTGTAATTGCTACACTCTTCTATGTCGCCTTTCTTAAAAATTGGTACCACTACCCCATCTCTCCACTCCTCTGGCATTTTTTCTGCTTTCCACACTTTTTTTATCACTTCATATAGTCTCTCCTTTAATTTTATCCCACCATATTTTATCATTTCACCGTGTAACTTATCACTGCCCGCTGCTTTGCCTCTTCTTATTTTATTAATTACTTGCACGAATTCTTCGTATGTTGGTTCTGGGACTTCCTCATTCTCCTCTCTTATTTCTTCCCCTCGATTCTCACCATCAACTTCTTGATTTCCTTCATCTCCTTCGTTTAATAACTGAGCAAAATGTTCCTTCCATATTTGTTTTATTTTTCCACTGTTGTGTTCAGTGCTTCCTTCACTATTCTTCATTCCTCTTATTTTTGTTCTGTTAGTGCCCTTTGTCTGTTTTATGTTTCTATACATATTTCTAGCATCGTTGTTTCTGCTGTTGTTTTCGATTTCTTCTAGCGCCTGCTCTATATATTCTTTCTTCTTCTTCTGGCATGTCTTGATTGACTCTTTTTTCTTCTCTCTATATATTTCCAAATCTTCTTCTCTCCTTGTTCGTAGCCATCTCATCCTTGCCTCTCTCTTTTGTTTTACCCTATCTTCGCATTCTTCATTAAACCACTCATTTCTTTTTGTTGATTTTCTGTATCCAATCACCGATTTCATTGCCACTGTCATGCTTCCTTTAATATTTTCCCACTCTTCTTTTTTTTTCTCTTTTGTTTCTTATTTGTTGATATTTTTCCTTTTTGTATCTCTACTGTCGTTGTCCATTTCCTTGCCGTTGTCGTAGTTCCGTCCAGCTCTTTGTTTGTTAGTTTTTTGGCTTTCCTGTTTGACGCTCACTCTTATATGCTAGCTGGTTAATTTTGTGGTTCCACTCATACAACTTATTATTTATTATTAATTTCTGATACCCTATCTTGATTTTGCTTCCTGCACTTTCTTCTTCTTTGGCCATTTCTCTTATTTTATTTTGAATTCCCCTTTCCTTTGCTGTTAAATCGTTATCAATAATTATTTTTCTCCCTTTCAGGTTTTTCTTATTCATCATTATGTCTCGTTTCTGTTCCCATGTTTGAATCTTTGCTATGATTGCTTTTCTTTCTTCATTCTTGCCTATTTTGAATGCGTCCGTAATGTTCGCTTTGACTCCTATTTCTTTTGATAGGAATTCTTCTACTCTCTCTTTTAGATCATGCTCGTTGTCTGTTGCTAGCCCTTTTATTATTATATTATTTTTCTTCCTCTGCTTTTCCTTTGCTTCCATCATACCTTCTAACTTATCCAGTCTGTCACATAATTGTTGTTTTTCTATCTTCCATTCATTTTCTTTTCTTATCATTTCTTCTTGTAGCTGCTTTATGTCATTTCCGTTTTTTTCAAACCCCTCTTTCATCTCTTTTCTCATTTCCGCTATTGCTTTTAGTACTTCATCCATTTCTTTTGTTGTTTCTTCGTCCCCCTTTTTATCTGTTTTCTTTATCGGTGCTCTGGTAGTTTTTTTACTTTTTTGGAATATCGCTTCGTTCTCTCCTGCTTCTATTTCGCTATTTTCCGCTCTTTTTCGTTTTATGTTCTCATTAATCTGTCCCGTACTATTCGCTCTCTGTCTGCTATTACTGTTTCCTTTTCCAGTATTCATATATTGCCGCTTATTGTGTTTCACCAGATCTTCCTACTTTTATTAAACGTGACAACGCCGCAATTTCTACTTATCTTCTTTATTCAGTTGACATGTGTTTAACCTTCGCTCTTTCTAACCTGTATCTTTCTGCTTTACTATTTTATTATATTTGTTTCTCGTCCCTCACACAAAATTTTACTTTCTATTTGTTGCCTGTCGGCCCCTGTTAATTTTCCTCTAAATTTCCACTTTTATATCCACTCTTGAATTACTTTAATTAAATCACACAATTAATCACTTCAAAAACACTTTTACTTCCACTGTTGCAACTTCTCTCCGCAATAAGCAATAAAACTATAAATATTTCAAGAATTACACTGTAAATGTACTGCTTTGTCATCAAATTTACTACTATTAGTCGTTATAGAAACATGTGCAAACAATTCTGAGAAAAAATTAGGTGTACAGTTTTGTTGGATTATCTAAATCTTTTTCTCAAAATAAAGTGGTGTAAACCAAAGTGGATTTATAAAAATATTTTTAAGTAAACAAATATTTAATGATTCAACTAATTGTAAAGTTATAAAAGCTGTCCGGGCACTTTCTATAACAAAAAATTTAAAAATTTTGAAAGCTATGCGATTTCCTTTTTTACAGTTTCTATAGTAGGTAGTATAATTTTTGTTGTTATCGCTACACTTACTTGAGCACAAGCTTCTAAGGTCGTGTGCTCTCTTCCCATCTACCACGCAGAAGTTGTCACAAAGCCCCATACCCTTACGAACTCGTGGTGTTTTCTATAGCAACACGATTGTAGTTGTCAATGAAGCCACAGAATTATCGAAAGTTTTTAATTCACACGTGAAATCACTGCTGATAATAGAGATTTTCGAAACATTGTATAATGCTAAATTAAAAGATATATTTGCAACTTAGTATAACTATGACAATCGTCACTAATTTTAATGACCATTAAACCATATTGTACTGTTTTCTACAGGCTTAACTTAAACGTTAAAAAAAACTTTTAGATCATTCCAAGAATTCTCTGACACGTTGGTCATTTTGAATATTTTGAATTCACACTATTCTTATAGTTTTTGCATTAGCAATAGTATACTATTTTGTGATGACAAGAATCGTGTGGTATTGTAATGTCTGTTTGTGTTGGTTTTCTATAAACAGAATATTCAAGTTTATGATGGGAATTAATCATTATGTTTAAATCTAAAAAGCTAATAGACCTATTTTGTTAAGTTTCTAGTGTAAATTTTATTTTTGGGAGCAGACTGTTAATAAAAATTAAAAATTCATTGATTAACTCAAATGAACTATCAAACCATGCTAAAATGTCATCAACATAAGGAAAACAAAATATAACATTCTCAGAATGGTTTAATTCAAATATTTGATCTTCTAGATTTTCCTTAAATATTTTAGCTAAAAAAAGGTGAAATTGGACTTCCCATGCGTAAACCATCATTTTGGAAATAATATTATTAAAATTAAAGTAATTTTGATTAATGTTAAGTTCCAATAATTGAATCAACTCTGTCCGTTTTATTAATTCAACATTTTTTAGGACTTTAGCGATTCCTTTAGGTAAAATTAATTGTGATAGAACAATTTCGACTATTAAACAAATTGCATACAATAATGGATATAATACTCAACTTATCGATATACCAATAGAAAGAAAGATTATAAATTAGCTTATAAGAAAATGCATCCAACCAATTCATCAGATGAAATGTAATACGCGTCAATTCCATATTTTGGCAATAAATCAGAAAATAATGCCAAAGATATAAACAAAACAAGTAAATTTAAAATACCTTTCAAAACAAAAAAAAAACATTCTATACACTTTGTTTAATGCTGAAGAAAAAACAGACAGTTTACTAAAATCAGACATCTACAAATTAAATTGCTCGCACTGTAATTCGGTTTATAAAAGACAAACAATTAGAAACTTTAATATTAGGTACAAGGACCACGTATGTTGTTACAAATGTAAACACCCACATAAATCCAATTATGCTAAACACTTATTACAACACAATCATTCAAAGACCTCTTATAAAACTATAAAGTTTTTATATTTTTGTTATGGTAAACGTAAGTTGGATATACTAGAAGCATTTAAAATTCACAAACATTTAAAATCTGTACCATTCATAAACGAGCAAATTGATCTCCTTAGTTCACCGTAATTGGACGTTTTGAAATGAGAAATCAAGTCATCTGGACGCAGATATAGAAAACCAAGATTAAGTTATGAAGATTCATTGTTCCTATAGCAACATCAACTGTTTACTTTTAATCTTGCCTCTGAAAATGACATGTCAACCTGAAAGCTGAAGTTAATAATTATTTTATTTACAGTAAATTAAAATGAGGTTCAACAAAGTAAAGTTCGAACTTATAAATAAAGTGTCCACATTAGTTCGAATCCTGAACTATTTATAACATATAAAAAATTTGCCGATTTTAAACTGATGAGAAGTATGTTTATTAGAAAGTACTTTCGTTGGATGTTACACCACTGAACGTACACCTGTAAAACTTTATGTAGAATATGAATAAATAATTGAAAATAGAAACGTTCTTGAAACCACATTAAAGAAAAATATTCAACTTGAGAAACTTTGGTTAAAATTTTATTGTTATTAAGAGCAAGTCGATTTAACATATCTTTAAACTTATATATGCTTTATTATTTCTAAGGTGCATACATTTTAAACCGTATTTTATTTTCTACATTTATTTGTGAGTGCATCCTTTCTCGACTACGCCTTTTTTACCATTACTAGCGTATGCAGTTACACACGTTCTAGTGGATTTTTGTGAGATTACGCTTAACTTAAACAAACAAGATCTATATTACTGAAGAATGTAAGCTCCAAAGGGTCTAAGTCAAAAATTTTCTGAAATGTACTTTTTTGTTTAAATAGGTTCAAAATGCTAAGCTCAGTACTATTGTCTATCATGAATGATCTATGAGCCCAGAGTGTATACCGTGCGGGAAAAAATTGATTAGAGCAGGATATGGCAAGTGCAGCGTTTGTCGTGTTCTTACTGCTTATTAGTCACGTTCGCCGAAATAAATTAAGGTTTCCGTTTTCGGTTACGGTTCAAATGGTATAAAATTTTGGTTACGTTT
Source organism: Ctenicera cuprea (assembly GCA_958336395.1). Classification (NCBI taxonomy): domain Eukaryota; kingdom Metazoa; phylum Arthropoda; class Insecta; order Coleoptera; family Elateridae; genus Ctenicera; species Ctenicera cuprea. The sequence continues at coordinate 28,557,468 of OY284488.1, forward strand.
GAGGTTACGATTTGGTGCTACTTCAAATTTCGGTTTCGGTGACAGTCACTGGTATTTGTTTAATGTTTTGTGGCTGTAAGACTCCATTATATGCAAAAAAATAAATTGAATCAAATTAGGCATTTCCTTTAAAGTTCAAGTTTTGGCATGCTTTGGGTTGACGAATACCTTTAATGATGTAGAGGTGCAATGCGAGCTGTAAACATAAAACCTATTATAATAAACATCATCATGGAATGCTATAACCGTCACATGTTCATACAAAATTTACACAAAACAAATCAATATACAATAATATACGTATACAACGAGTTTTCCAATTTATATTGCAGAGAAATATTTAAAAGTATTGAGTGGACAGGCAAATAAGTAGCCTGAATCAAACCCTAGACAATTTTGGTGGAATGGGTAGGAGAAAGGTTATGGATCGCGATAATAAGAAATATTTGGTGCGGAAATAAAATTTCAATAAGTTCTCCCACCCTGTATACATATGGTTGCACGCTGATAGCGGCTCTTTTGCTGAGCTTAAGAGCCTTTTTTAGTGTCACCTACCTCCCTCTACCAATTGCCATTACTTTTTCTGGAGATTTCTCAAGTACATCAATCATTAATAAACATAATCTTTTTTTTTTACGATTTTAATATATGTACATATATTAGCAGTAATAACACGACAAACGCTACATTTGCAATATCTTGTTGTATTTGTTTTTGATCGCATTGCATCAGTGGCAGAGCGTGTATGTAAGCTCTGTAATCGGCGATTACATTTGAAACATTAAAAATACATTTTTTTTAAATAAATAGAAATTAATAAATAACAAATATCTATAATAAATAATTAAGAACTTTGTAAATTATCTGTCCTGTTCGCAGAATAGAAAGCGCCCAGCAGGTAATAATCCTATTGTGTAATCGCAAATCGATGCGGTTACACCAAAGATTCAAGAAAATCGTGGAAGGTCTGGCCGCTCATACGCACCGCCACTACGACCTGCAAATATGTGGAATAATGCACCCATGTAATCGCTACTGTTAGCGGTTACTTGCATTAATTTGCAGTACGTGTATCTTTAGGTATTGTAGTGTGTATAAATACATAAAATGGAGAATGATGCCCAACAGTGTGGGTGTGTTTTAGAAGTCATATTGAATAAAAAATTATTTACCCACTGAAGTCTTGCACAAAAGCAAAGAGCGAGACCCGTCATATTTAAAACATATTTTTTTCTTCTTTGCGATTACACTTCCGAAACAGTAACGTCACGCCACTGCATTGTATTAATGTTCGCATACTCTTAAAAAATACGTTATTTAACTTCACTGGCGCTTTTTTGCTGACAAGAATCTAGCTTAACATTTAAAATATTTATTTTGGCACTTAGACCCTTTTGAACTTTACTATTCTAAAAAATAACATCTATAGATAAAAACAGTGACCATTGCTTAATTTTTTACGGTCATGAAGTATGGCAGACAAATAATTGCTAACAATTAAAAAAATAAATTAAATACATAAAATCGTAATAATACAGGAATTTCGTAAAAGAACGGTGGGGTTTTAAGTGTCTGCGAGCTTTTTTTACAACCAGATACAGAATTAAATCCGACAACACTGTATCCTCCAACTCTTGCAGTTTTGATTAGTAGCTATAGCTTACGACTCATTATTTAGTTAACATCCAAATAGCGCCCGACCAAGAAAACGCCAAATATGTTGTATGGTCTCCGGAATTCAAGACATAATGTGCAAAGTAGCTACAAATCGCATACATTGAAACTGATTGACACTAACAAAAGTATTTGACTTCTTATGTGTAATATAAAAAAATATTTCGTTACATACATGTGTTGTTTTTTTTTCTACGTTTCTAGCTTGAAACAACCATCATTCTTTTATGTAAACTCTGTTTTTCTCCTGTTTTAGAAAAATTTTAACAATTTATTCTCAAAATTATAATCGATTTTTTACGATTACCGTCTTTTTGAATATGCCATACATTACTAAATAATTATATAAAGAGTGCTCATTTTATTCTGTAACTCATTTCGCCCTACAGAGCAGGAAACACGTTGTATTTCATAGGTTGCTTTACTAGTAAAGTATAATTTTGTAAATAAGAACAATAGTTTGCCGTGAATTAAAAAAACCTGGTTTAACTTTATTATTAAAAATATGTACAGCACTATTGTTCTCAGTTATAAAGTTATATTTTAATAGTAAACGACCTATGACATGCAACGTGTGTTGTCTACTCTGAAGAATCAATGGGTTATAGTCTGCGTATTGCTATTTGGTTAAAAGTTTTAAAAAGTTAACTGACAAGTGGATTACAAGGCAGCTTACCGATCGGTCTAGGCCGTTTGGACGGGGAGACGTTTCAACGCAAGGACGTTTAGACGCAGGGATGTTTGATCGCAGGAACGTTTGATCGCAGACACGTCTCTGCGTTCAACAGTCCTTGCGTTCAAACGTCTCGCGTGCAAACTTCCTTGCGTTCAAATTAAACGTACCTGGGTGCAAACGTTTCCGCGTTCAAACAGTCGCGTCTAAACGACCCCGTCCAAACTGTCGCGATCAAACGTTCTATTCAGTTTACCGATAAGGACCGGAACGTGTCTGGTTAGGTGGCTTGGATGACAGCAAAGACTACCAAGACTATTCTGACAAATTAAATGAACTATGTGCAAGTGGACAATAAGTTATAAAATTTTGTCCGATATGTCGGTATACACTTCCATTTTTCTGGTCTATTTAAAGATATACTGAAATTTAAAACTTGCTTTCCTCTACTCAAAATGAATATAGAGACACCTTCTTATTAGTGTGTATTTTTTGTAAATCTCAACGAAACAATCTATAACTTGGCAGATAATATGAACATACCTTTACATTTTACCTGTAAAAAAGTAGGCACTTGTTTCCTTGGATATTTTACAAAACAAAGTAAACAACGAAAAAGACGCTTAAGTTTAAATTCAACAAAAAAATTTTTTCACTTGATTTTACCGTTTCGCGGTGTATATTGTTGGTAGAAACATGAATGTGGATGTGTTAGGGAGAAGGAGACTACCAAGAGTATATCTGAATGGAAACCAGATAGTTAGAGCGGTGACATTAATTGGAGAAGAATACTCAAGACGACGCGTTGCTAAAATGTTAAATGTGAGTCATTCTGCTATAGCTAGGGCATGGAACAGAATATAAATAATGGTATCGTAAGAAGATGTCCTTACCCTCAAAGACAAACAGCCACTACTCCTCGCGAAGACCGCCAATTGAGGTTTTGGACCATTAGAGAACGTAGAATTACCGCCGGTCTCTACATAATCGACTGGTTGCCACTAGTGGAACCAGAATTTCGGACCAAACAGTTCGGAATAGGCTTCACGAGATTCAGTTAGTGCGAGGAGAGCAGTTAAAGTCCCTCGGTTAACACCAGCACATAGACGAGCCCGGCTAAACTTTGCACAAGAACGTCGTAACAGGACTAGAGAACAATGTAGCAATGTAATGTTCACGGACGAGTGCAGGTTTTGCGAAGACCATAACGATGGACGAATGCGTGTGTGGAGAAGCCAAGGTGAACGCTATTTAGACTCCACTGTTCAAGAAACTGTCCGTTTTGGCGGAGGCTCTATTATGGTATGGGGCGGCATAACTTTGAATGGTCGCACCGAGCTAGTGGTTCTTCGGGAAGGTTCTCTAACGGCGGCGCGTTATATCAGGGACATTTTAAAACCACATGTGATTCTGTTTGCTGGAGAAATGGGACCTGACTTTATCTATCAGCAAGATAATGCCAGACCACATGTGGCTAGGATAGTTACAAATTTTTTTCATGACCATAATATCACAGTAATGGACTGGCCGGCTAATAGTGCAGACCTTAACCCCATCGAACACCTATGGGACGTATTGGGAAGAAGATTGCTGGATCGTCAGCCTATAGAAAATTTAGATGAGGTTGAGGAACTTCTTTCTCAAGAATGAGAGCAACATCCTCAACAAACAATTTCAAATTTAATTGAGAGTGTGCCCCGTCGTTGCGCTGAAGTCATCCGGGCCAGAGGAGGCCACACCCATTATTAGTTTTTTAAATTTGTTGTTTTCTTATTGTTGACTGTTTAAAAGTTTGTTAATTAAATGATTCCCAATTTCAATTTTTAACATTTTTTTTCTTAGAAGCTTATTCAACAACGCTGAAATCTTCGCATCTTAAAGAGTAATCCTTTTCAAAAAGTCGAAGACACTTTTTACCAAATCCAGTGTTACTTAAGCAAAAAATATTCAATTTTTTATAAGTGTCTCTATATTCGTTTTGAGTAGTGTATTTATGAGGAATAAAACATTCTTACAATTTCTAAGTGTATTTTGTTATTATACTCTTTATTTTTGCACCTAATTTCACGTCGCACAATTCGATGGAGAGTTTAACCACCTTTACACAATTTGTGTTAAAGCTGTATGTACACATTTTACATATAAAGCCTGAGCGTGTATTAGCAATGCAAATTAATAAAACATTGTCTTTGGTGGGATTAAGCTCGCAAAATCATTGCTACACTACACAACTCTCATCTATTATGTGCCGTATAAAATTATCTTTTAGGAAATGCAGTGCATCAATACATATTGTTTCAGTCATAATAGCATTTTTAAGCATTTGAATTGTGATTCTTCAAAACAGCAAAAAATGAATATGAGCCTCTTCCAATCTGAAAAAGACAGTTTTTTTAAATACTGAACTTCTTGCAAACTTTTCTTACGCGAGATGTTTCATTGCGTTCTTGCATTCATTTAATTTTCTAAACATTGTTTTTCTGAATTTTTGCTATACATTGTGACGTTTTGTTGTATTATACATACATTTTTTACAATGGTGTACTTATCAAGAGAAAATTGATCAAAATCGATCTGCTACATCGTATAAAAATTTGTTGTGAAAATTTACGAAACTAAGATCTGAATTTAAATTTCATCTTACCGTAACAAAAGTAACCAATGTTAATGGTGAGAATTTTCCCATGGTTAAATAGATGGGCCTTCTCATACGAGTCATTGTAATTAACATGCTCTTCTTAAAAGAGGCACTTGATGATAGCCAATCTCCTTCATAGAGTGCCAGAGAAATCTCTTCGCCCTAAAATTATATAAGGTTATCAATTTTCCTGATATGCTTGTTTTCTTAATATATTTACGGTTATAGTCACTTTATTCCCAAAGAAACAATAGAGTGCTATTTGCAATTCTATAGCCACCAAGTAAACCAATTCGGTAGCAAAAGCTTTGCTGGTTATGGGTATCTAATAACAAATAATAAATATTATTAGAAGCTATCCTTTGTAAAGATAGTTTTATAAGGTAGAACTTACTGAAGACACCAAATAAAGACAGGTGCATATTAAAATTTCTGACATTAAGACCTGCGCAAGCGTCAAATATGTGTAGATATCTTCCATTTTTTTGCAAGATCTGAAATGATAGACCACTTTAAATAAAAACATAATTAAGTTGCAATTGCTATTTATCTAACTCGGTGTTTCTCAAATTTATTTTCAAAAAGTACCCTCTGTTTATTAAAAGTACTCTAATAACATTTCATTAACATTTAATATGAAAAACTAATTTTGGTCAAATGTTAAACCTTTTAGCAGAACAATTTTTATATACAGGATGTTTCCACAATGATAGCGAATATTTTGAAAACAGATAGCAGAAGAAAAGTCATTAGGAAAAGGTTCATATACAAACGGACCGAGAAACGCCCTCTTACGGAGTTACAGCGCCCCGAAGATGGAATAACTAATCGTGGCTTAAAGAATTATTATCTCCTTTATAATTTAAGATATTTGATTCAATTTTACTGCTGGTGTAAATCCATTAACGAGGGGCGTACATGGAACGCATTTCTGAATATATTTTGGAACACTCAACTTTTTTTCCAGAAAAAGTAGTAGTCGGATTTTAAAATAAATTCAGTTTTGAAAATAGTTGAATTGCCATGAATGTCTGTGCGTTTCCTTAACGTGATGCAAATAACTTTGAGCATAAGTTTCGCAAATCAAAACAATAAAACAAGTTCGAATAAACATGGGGCTGGAAATATTTTCTTACTCAGTAAACCTTCAGAAAGAGGAAATACTCCCTGTTGGGCCCTGTAAAATATAATCGGTAATCTAAAAGACTTTTTATTGCTGTATGTTTCCAATTTGCATCGATTAAATGTATATGAAGCCAATTATCGTAATTTTATTACACCAACATTTAAAAAATGGATGAAAACACAGCAACAGCCACAAGATAGGATGGAAAAAAGAAGACGAATGAAGCAAGAATCAAGGAATTGGATCATGGAATATTCTAACCTGCTACAAAACAGGAGCAGCACTAGGTACGGTGCAACAATTGGAACAAAGCTATATATCGGCGGCGGTACGAGAAATAAAGTGGCTAAATTCCGGGACCACAAACGTAAGAAAATCTACAATTTTCTACAGTGCAAATAATAAGAAAACTTATGATTTCGGAACAGGTTTTGTCATTAGTGAAGGTCTTCTGAGTACAGTAATAAGATTCGAACCAATCAATGAACGGTTGTGTTACATAAGAATAAACGGAGTTTAGAATAACAACTCCATAATGTCTGTAAATGCACCTACGGAAAAGACAAAGAAAATAAGGATGCATGGTTTGACATGGAACAAAGCATTACGGATATGCCGAAACAAGGTATGCGAATAATTCACAGAGATTTTAATGCAAAAATTGAGAAAGAAGACACGTTGAGATTTAATATAAGAATCCACAGTCTACATGATTTCTTAAATGACAATGGGATACGACTAGCACAGCTAGCCGCCAGAAACAACTTGCTACTAAAGTCAACGAATGATAGAAGACCACGAACCAGATAGATCACGTGGTAGTAGATGCAAGACATAGATGTAAGGAGTCGAAGAAGAAAAAACATAGATTCGGTCCACTTTCTAGTCAGTGTGAAAATACAAGCACGAACATCGATGAGTAAAAATAAGAAAACCGGGCGCCTCAATGGAATACCGAAAATTGAAAGAAGAAGAAACGGTGTTGCGGTATCAAACAGAATTTGAAAATTAATTACAAACAGTAACAAAAACCACCGTTATTGCAGAGTTATAAACGAACTTCAAAATGAGGGTTATGGAACCAACAATATCAATTATAGCTGGAAAAAAGAATACCAATAAAAACAAATTGTACGACTGCAAATGCGAGACTCTACCCTCTAAAATAAATAAAGCAAAACTGGTAATGCTGCAATATCTAACAGAGAATAACACACAAAATTATAACTATATAAAAAAAAAGCAAAGCGACAATAAGGCGGAAAAGAGAGAATTACAATGAAAGAAATTAAAATAACTCGAAGGAAGCAGATTAAATAACAACACAAACTGTTTTGCAAAAAGGTAACCAACATTAAAAAAGACCTTTATGTCCTTTAGACCTCATGGAAAACATTGTCAAGGCTGAGAAAGTGGATCTAATTACCAATAAAACCGAAATCAGTGGAACATAGAAGAATCACTTTGACGTTCTTTTAAACATAGATAAAAACAGATTAAATACAGAACGTAATCCTGTAGTATTTCATTTGGCAAAAAATTACATTAAAAGTCCCACCGTGATAGAGGTGATACAAGCGACAAAAAAGTTAAGAACAACAAGGCTCCTGGTGAAAGCACTATCTCAGCAAAATGTCTAAAGCCAGGAGAAGACGTCTGGAATAACCATATACATAAATGTAACCAGACAAAACAGAGACAGAATGTTACTAGGAATGAATACAACTTTGAACATGTTAAAGAATTCAAATATCTGGAAGCGATCATTACGGCTGATGATAACATCTCTAAGGAAATTAAAGGGCTCATACAGGTCTAAGTATTTACCTCGATAGTAGTCACAAAAACATCAAAGAAACAGTTATATACAGTTCTAAGACTGGTAATTATCTATGAATGCGAAACCAAGACTATCAGCAAACAAAATGAAGAGATGCTCAAGAGATTCAGAAGAACGATTTTGAAAAAATTCGAAATAAAAAATCTGAGCAAGATACATAGGTCCTTACAGCGACCCGTTTACGTGGCAATTTCGAATCGGAACAAACGAAGAACTGGCAATACTCTAGGAAGATCTGGATATTATAGAAGAAATAAAGTTCCAACGTTTGAGATGGACAAACTACCTATGTACAGAAAGTATACGACTAGCCTGTGATGAACAACCGGCGGAAAAAAATACGGGGCCGATCGCTACGACGATGGAGAGACAACATCAATTCTGACTTGAAATAAATGAGCGTAAACATGCACAAGAACTTATGCTAGATAGGGTTAAATGGAGGCGAATAGTAGCATCAGCTAGCACCTACCGTGGGTGGTAACGCTACGGAGTAAGTAATTAAGTAAGTAAAATAAAAGGAAAAAATATGCGCCGAGCACGCAAGTTCTAAGTGAAACTTCTTAATGTGTTCGCACTGAAATGGTTTTCTAAATTTTATGATCTAACAGAAAACGAAAACGGTTATACCTTGTTTTAGTTGGCTGTAGACAACGTGCCACCAGATTTATAGATGCATAGTAATTCAACGCAGTCTGCCCGTAACAGCAGTGGGTAGTGTGTGCGTCGCAGCCTTTTGGTTACAAATTCATACTAGCGAAATCATGGCCATATGATATATATTTTTTGCTTTAAAATACTTCTCCACGTTTATTCTTAATATTGTTCGCTAGACGTGAAAATTTACAAATAAACAAGTTTGTCGCTTACTAAAAAGCTCACTACATAGAAAGGATAAATCATATTTGTATTTATTTAAGCAAAAAGTAATTTTTATTTCCGAAAATCAAATCGAAATGCCTACTTCTCGAGATATTACATTCTATGTGTTAAAAACGCTTGATTTGAAAATTGGTAATTTAGGAATTTTTTTATTAATATAAAAGTATGGTACCGGGGAAAAGGTCGTTTTATATACCGAATAACATACCTACTTAACAAGATGTGTCGGTATAATCTAGTTGTACGAAGCAAACAAGTTGTGCATGAAGAATGCGACTTTTACCGTGTACCCAATTTTCTTGGAAATTTCATAAATGTTAAATTTATTTTCATAAAAAGTGTTATTAATGTTTTTATTATAAAACAAAAATGACTATTTTTTTGTTTTTGTAGAAAGTATTATTCGAAAGTAATTCAATTTTCAATCAAATATATTACAAATCATCTCTCTCTCCTTAGATGGTCTGTTTTTAGGATAGGTATATAAGCAAACCAACAAAATACACTCGTTTATAATTGTGTCTGTGATGGCACAACTGAACATTGATTGCTTCAGTTTGCATCTAGGCGCCTCACTTCCGTCATCACTTTTGTCTCTCATTCGCGAGGTTACTCTTTCCGACAAAGAAGTTTTACTTCAAAAAACGTAGGTACCAATATTGTATTTAAACTTTTATGCGTCAAACAAAATTTCAAGACGACGACAGCAACATACCTCTGAATTTTTTTCGCGTACTCCAGTTTGAGAAACACTGAATTCTAGCTGAATGGGATACTCATTTCCTATCCTTTCAACGAGGTTCAAACTAGTGTTTAAATTATTAACTGGAATTTTATAGTTTCGCTTATTTTTTATAGTATTAAATCATTATGCAATGTAACACTTGTGAAAATAAATTAGTATGTACCTACCCAAAAATTATCTGCAAATGATTAATACACTTGTTCATTTCCTTCATCATTTCTCGGTTTAATTTATCTGAATCATGAAGAACAGGTACATCTAACAAATTTAAACGCCGTAAACATCTTGGACGAATTGTTTTAAAAGCACCACATAATATTTTTAGTTGAGCGCTTATATAACTTATTAGGGCTGTAAATAGCGTGTCGGTTCCTAAAAAAACGTGACTTAAGTTATTTAGCAAATCTACACTATTTTAAACCTATTAACATACCTACAATTACCCAGGCCTGTTGAAATGGAGCGAAGCAGGTATAAAATATCCCAATTAAAAACTTCGTTCGCGAGGAATCGTATTTAAACGGCATCCAAGCCCAATACGGCAATTTTTGAGTGTAGCGATATGTGGTTATATTTTTAGGACTTGTATTTATTTCCAAGTATTTGTCATAATCCGTTAAAAAAATTGCCATTGCACCAGAAAATGCTGTTATAGACACTGATAACGCAAGCAGAAGAAAAACCGCAGTGGTAAAATTTTTAGTTGATTTTTCATCCTCTATAATTTTTGCTGGTTGAAAGTCATCTATTGCTTTATATTCTGAACCTTTCTGTTCCAAAACTTTCATCATATTAAGAATTTCTTTTCTCCTGCGAAGCCAAATTATCACTTTTATACCTGCTAGTAAATGAGTTACTGCCACGCTTGCATTTTTTATTGTATCGTCCAATGTTTTTCTTGATCTCCCAAATGCAAGAAATTCCGACGGCATAAAAAATACGATTGAATAGCCATTCACGGCGATATTGAAAAACCAATACCAACATCTCCAGTAAAAATTTTCTCCTTGATCGGGCACCCAAAGACCTGCCAATTTCAGAAGAGTTATATTTATACGAAAAAAGTGTTCTCTTTTCGGCGCTTTCATATTGTATTATAACAGCCACACAGTTGCAGGTGTAAATAGGTAAAGCGACATAAAACCGTTCTACGTTGGATATAAGGGTAGGTATTTAAATTAATTAGAAACGGTTTGTAGCAGCTTTCATTTTCACATGTAATAACGTTTTCAACTGCTAATTGTGTCGGTTGTATTTTTTGTCTCTTAAATAGCGGTACTCGTAGATCGAAGCGAATGAAAAATTATTTAACACCCCATTTGTGGGAGTACAGGTTATTATTTCGAAACCTGCTTGTGTTTTACAATTGTAAATAATATTCTACGCAATTTCTTTTTAACAAATAAAGTGTTTCTTTTAGCAGAGGTTCAGAGTTTAACTATTAACTCATATTTCTTTTATTTAAAATTGTTTCTATAAAAAATTAGATAATAAGAAAATGAAAATAGAAACAAAAGCACCACGTATTTTCTTATGCATTACATAAAGGATCTTTTGTAATAAAAAAAGAAACTTAAATAATGATTTCAAACTTGAATCCATTGCAAGTTATAATAATAAAATAATAAAATTTTATAACTGTGTACAAGTGTCTTTTCCTTAAATTATTGGTTTATTTAGCATAAAACTTAGATTACTTTTACAGAGCTAATATCATACGGGTTGCTTTTTAAATAATAGATGAATGACCCGGACATATTATTACAAACAAATTTCGAAACATATTTGAGTCACCAACTAGTAGATAGTATTTTCTGAGAAATTTTATTGAAAATACGTCAATGTCTTCAACAAAATGAAAATTATTTTTTATGAATATTTGGGGTTTAAGTAACATATTGGCAAATAACGACTCCTAAAACGGGTCGTAAACGAGAAGCGAAAGAAAACTGCGATATACGCTTATACATATCTATATAATAAATTCGGATTCCTTTAGTCTGTCTCAACTTTAGTGGTGAAGCGGCCCCGCTACGAGAACCTACATATCTACGCGTCCATTATACAAAGCACATATTCCTTTGTACAGAAGACGCTAGGTAGAGTTTTCGATACAGTTAAGAAAATTTAAGATTTTACTATTTGGTTTGCATTATTGAAACATAATCTGCTAATAGCAATAGCGCTATTACGAAAAGAAGGACATCGAGGACATCGCATCTGAGCCGCTAATGGCGGGAATTCAAGTTCCTTTTAATCTCAGGCCCCAATGCAACTGCATTACTTATTACCGTTGCATTTTACTACGTTGTGCGGCAAAGACGCTAATTTATATATTAAACCTTGTAGTAAGTAAGTACAAGTAAAAGCAGTAATTGGACAAACAAATATTAAACAATTACTTTACAAACGATCTTTGCTCATACATTTCAAAAATAAATACGAGCAACTCAGGTTTAGCTATGAAATGGGATGAACCAGTTAGATTTTGTTTCTCGTGCGTGGACGATGTTTTATGCTCATGTTTAAAAATAAATAGGAAACTAATTATTAAAAATTAAATAAATTTATTACCAAATACTGGGAGCTGGAGTTACAATAGCAAACATGCTAGGAACAAACTGCTGCATTTTACACTACCAGTTCACATTCAAGAAGAAGCAACTGTAGTCGTGGGCTACGCCCTGCAGTTTTCTTAAAGTAGTTTTGAAAAATATAAGATCTGTTGCACGCCGCTTGGGCTGTATATTATCAGCTGTAGACGCATTCTTCTCAAGTTAAGAAAAATCGAAAAAATTTGTATTTAATGTACAGAATTACAGCAACCGCTATAGAATTCATAAAACTATGACCGCCCTCCTAGGTCCCCTACACTACCTACCTAATTTGCTTATTTATTAATAAAACACGAACGCGGGTTCAACTAATTAAAATTAATCGCCTTAATTTGAACGTCGCGTCACTAAAAGTTTGCTCAACCTTCATGTTGTTTAATTTCTTTTTAGTGTAAAGTATGTAAATTGATCGTATCCTTTTTACTTTCCCATACCTTCGGTATAAGAACGTATTGATTTCATGAAAATTTACAAAATCTAGATTTTAACGGAAATACACGTTTTGGGGCTCAACGAACACAAAAAAGTAGTTTTAAAAAAATGTCTGTCTGTCGGCGTGTGGGTGTGGGTGTGTGGGTGACGCCTCTACAGACGAAAGTACTATATCGATTTTGATGAAATTTTAAATCAAGAGGTATATCGAAAGTTGTAGTTCTAGTTACTTCTTCTTCTTAGTCGTAACTCGATTCCGAGTATCGTGACCCCTCATGTTACTCAGAGTTGATAACCGTCCGCCATGTTCCCCTGTCTTCTGCTGTTCTTATTACCTCAGTCATAGATAGATTAGTGATACTTTTTATTTGATCTATGAATCTCACGGATGACCGACCCCTTCTTCTTTTACCATCAACTTTGCCTTGTATGCACAATTTTTTCATCCCGCTTCATCTGACTACGTGACCAAAGAAGCGTAGTATAGGACGTTGAATTGTCGGTAGTAGTCGCTGGTTGGTGTCAATTTTTAAATCTCCTAAAATGGAGAGGTTTGTTCTCAGCGCAGTCCAAATCATCTCAAAAGCTTCAATGCTTCTGCGGCACGCTGCGTTAAGTGTCCAGGATTCAGAGCCATATGTAGCAATAGGAAATACTACGGAGCCTATCAACTTTTTCTTTGTATGTTTTGTAATATGGTGGTCTTTTCAAATTTTGGGTCAGTTGAAATAATGCCGATTTTGCCATCCCTATTATTCTTTTTACCTCTTCTTAGCAGTTACCGGTGTTCGAAATGCGTGTCCCGAGGTAAATAAATTCAGTTCTTTTTGGTATGTCTCGAATATTTTCAAAATGTTGAGGTAGGGTGTTTGCTCTTTTTACTACCAAAATACAGCTCTTTGACCGATTAAGTGTAAGACCAGCTTCTTCACGGTGTATTTCAATCCGCTGTAAGATTTCCGCCATATCTTCTTCTGAACTAGCCAAAACTGTTGTGTCGTCGGCATATCTTAGATTTGAGATCTTCTGGGCACCTAGCGATATACCTCCATTCCAATTCTCTGTTGCTTTGCGGATAATCCACTCTCCATATATTTTAAACAGGATGGGAGAGAGAAGGCAGCCCTGTCGTACACCTTTACTGATGGTGAAGCTCTCTGATGTTCCGTTGTTTATACGAACGAAGGCACTGTTAGAATAATATAAGGTCTTTATTAAATATATTAAGTGTTGAGGTACTGACATTTCCATTAAAACCATTCATAAGTGTTAGTTCTAGTTACGCTTTTCAAAAAAATCAAAAACCGGAAACGGAAGTTAGACATGTTTGTTTTTTGTAGCGTTCTTATTCAAACAAAATTTTAAAAATGTAAGCACGGAATCTGAGAGAAGAACTTAAGGCAAATCGAAAATTTTTTTACCGAACTCTAGCTTAAAAATGGCGGCCGGAACAGCTTTTCGAAAATCTCTACTTTAACGCCCATTTACTCAAAAAGTAGTTGTCTGATCGGGAACAGCTACCACTTGTTTACGAAGCCCTTCCTAGGTAGTATACGATAAAATAAAATTAATTTAAAAAATCCGAAAAATATCGAAGTAGTGCTGCTTCAAAGTTTTGAAAATTTCTCAAAAACTGTCTACGCGTTTTTTTAACTTTCTGAACCGATAGTGCTTGCATTGAATTACAAACTTGTTTTTTACCTATCTCTCGCATTTTACTCTGACGCCCTCCAGCAATTTTCGAAATTAAAATTTCGCATGGGAGATACAAATGATTTATGTTTAAAAAATTTTAGATTTTTTTTCCACTTTTTGAGTATTATAACAGCTAGGCTTCCGGGTTGGAGCCGCGTCATCGGTGCATGAACTGCCGACGTTTCGTCCTCGGTTCCACGGGACATCTTCAGGGCTGTGGTCACTTTGGGATCTGGAACACAACTGGCGAGACCGGTGCAGGCACCGGGTTTATAAGGGACGGGTGGGTAACAAGGTGTGAATGCTGGGTTTGTGATTGGCTGTCGGGCTGTAGGGGTTGAGCGGTTGCAGGGCGGGGCTTGGATTTACTCGGAAATAACAGTTTGTAGGCATTGTGCAGGGGATAGCTGTGGTCTCGGTTAATATTGTTAGGAGTTTTGTGTATTTCTATGGATTCACGGATCACACGGTTGAGGTAGGTGGAAGAACGGGCTAGGATTTTGGTTTTGTCAAATTGAATGTTATGGCCTGTATCGTGTTTATGTTCTGCGATAGCCGACTCTGCGGGACGTTTCAGTCGAGTGCAGCGCTCGTGTTCAGAAACTCGAACGCTGATCGGCCTCTTCGTCTCACCGATGTAGGCTTTCCCACAGGAGCAAGGTACACTATACACACCGCAGGATTGAAGGGTAGGTAACTTGTCTTTGGTCGGAGGAAGGAAATTGGAAAGTTTTTGAAAGGGAGTAAAAACGGTTTTTATGTTTTGTTGTTTAAGTAGTCTGCTGATGCGGTCGGTGGTTTTGTGTATGTAAGGTAGAAATGCTACAGAGGTAGGTGGTGTAGGAGTATTGGTACGTTCTGTGTGTGCGGGTTGGGCCTTTTGAGTAATAGCGTGTTGGATGTCTCGTTTGTTGTAGCTGTTTTGGGAAAGGACAGTCGTAATGTGGTTGAGTTCGTCTTTTAGGTGGGATGGTTCAGAAATGGCAAAGGCTCGGTTAACTAAGGAATTGATGACAGAACGTTTCTGGGCGGGATGATGATGGGAATGTGCGTTTAGGTAGCGGTCAGTGTGTGTAGGTTTGCGGTACACGGAATGTCCTAGTTTGCCGTCAGGGCGACGACTCACTAGGACGTCGAGAAAAGGAAGGTTGTCGTTGGATTCAATCTCCATAGTAAAATGGATGCTGGCATGTTGGGAATTTAGGTGAGACAGAAAGTCGGAAAGGGAATCCCGTCCATGAGGCCAGATAACGAAGGTATCATCGACGTATCTGAACCAACATTTAGGTTTTAAAGGTGCGGAGTCTAGGGCTTCCTGTTCGAATGCTTCCATAAAAATGTTAGCAACGACAGGAGAGAGTGGGGAACCCATGGCAGCACCCGACACTTGTTCGTAATACTGTCCACGGAATAGAAAATAGGTGGAGGCCAGGCAATTTTCTACTAGGAGGGACAAGTCAGTGGGTTGGTTGTGTAAGGAAAGTATGTCCTGGATTAAAGAAATGGAATCAGGGATAGGAACCTTAGTGAACAGGGATTCGACATCAAAACTGACTAAGATATCCTCAGGATTCATAGACAAATTTTGAAGTCGTTGAACAAAATGGTTGGAATTTAGGATGAAAGAATCAGTTTTGCCAACATAAGGTTTAAGAATTTTGGAAAGGTATTTCGAAAGTTTATAAGTGGGGCAGTTGATAGCACTAACAATGGGACGTAAAGGAATATTAGGTTTGTGGATTTTAGGAAGTCCGTACAGTCTTGGTGTCTGAGAATGTCTGGGAATTAAAGATTTTTGAATTTCTTTTGGAATTGAAGAGGATTTTATAAGAGCAGATGTGGATTTTTCGATGCGGGATGTTGGGTTGGAGGATAATGTGCGGTAAGCGTCATCGTCGAGTAGTGAAAGGATTTTATTATCATACTCCTCACGGTCAAGCACAACGGTAGCGTTGCCCTTGTCTGCTGCTAATATGATAATATCAGGATTGGTTTTGAGGTTTTTAAGGGCTTGGGATTCGGACTTGGTGCAGTTGGATTTGGGTGGTTTAGCAGAGTTAAGGATTTTAAAGGTTTCGAAACGTATGGGATCTGCTAAAAGAGCAGGTAATTTAGAAATGGAAGCTTCAACACCGCACACAATTTCCTCTACAGGAATTCGTTTTGGTGCTAAAGCGAAATTGGGACCTTTGGAAAGAATGGAAATTTCGTCTTGTTTCTGAACTTTTTCATTTGCACCTCGAACTCTCTCACATCCTTAACCCTTGTGACTGGGACCTCATTGACAGAATAACTTCCGAACAAGCACAGACTACTCACGCACTAACTACGAAAACCCACTTAAAGAAATACGATTTACTTTCTTCTAAACAAATTTCCAAACCACAAGCCATGACTCACACTGTTATCAACCACTCCAAACACGTACTGAAACAAGACGAAATTTCCATTCTTTCCAAAGGTCCCAATTTCGCTTTAGCACCAAAACGAATTCCTGTAGAGGAAATTGTGTGCGGTGTTGAAGCTTCCATTTCTAAATTACCTGCTCTTTTAGCAGATCCCATACGTTTCGAAACCTTTAAAATCCTTAACTCTGCTAAACCACCCAAATCCAACTGCACCAAGTCCGAATCCCAAGCCCTTAAAAACCTCAAAACCAATCCTGATATTATCATATTAGCAGCAGACAAGGGCAACGCTACCGTTGTGCTTGACCGTGAGGAGTATGATAATAAAATCCTTTCACTACTCGACGATGACGCTTACCGCACATTATCCTCCAACCCAACATCCCGCATCGAAAAATCCACATCTGCTCTTATAAAATCCTCTTCAATTCCAAAAGAAATTCAAAAATCTTTAATTCCCAGACATTCTCAGACACCAAGACTGTACGGACTTCCTAAAATCCACAAACCTAATATTCCTTTACGTCCCATTGTTAGTGCTATCAACTGCCCCACTTATAAACTTTCGAAATACCTTTCCAAAATTCTTAAACCTTATGTTGGCAAAACTGATTCTTTCATCCTAAATTCCAACCATTTTGTTCAACGACTTCAAAATTTGTCTATGAATCCTGAGGATATCTTAGTCAGTTTTGATGTCGAATCCCTGTTCACTAAGGTTCCTATCCCTGATTCCATTTCTTTAATCCAGGACATACTTTCCTTACACAACCAACCCACTGACTTGTCCCTCCTAGTAGAAAATTGCCTGGCCTCCACCTATTTTCTATTCCGTGGACAGTATTACGAACAAGTGTCGGGTGCTGCCATGGGTTCCCCACTCTCTCCTGTCGTTGCTAACATTTTTATGGAAGCATTCGAACAGGAAGCCCTAGACTCCGCACCTTTAAAACCTAAATGTTGGTTCAGATACGTCGATGATACCTTCGTTATCTGGCCTCATGGACGGGATTCCCTTTCCGACTTTCTGTCTCACCTAAATTCCCAACATGCCAGCATCCATTTTACTATGGAGATTGAATCCAACGACAACCTTCCTTTCCTCGACGTCCTAGTGAGTCGTCGCCCTGACGGCAAACTAGGACATTCCGTGTACCGCAAACCTACACACACTGACCGCTACCTAAACGCACATTCCCATCATCATCCCGCCCAGAAACGTTCTGTCATCAATTCCTTAGTTAACCGAGCCTTTGCCATTTCTGAACCATCCCACCTAAAAGACGAACTCAACCACATTACGACTGTCCTTTCCCAAAACAGCTACAACAAACGAGACATCCAACACGCTATTACTCAAAAGGCCCAACCCGCACACACAGAACGTACCAATACTCCTACACCACCTACCTCTGTAGCATTTCTACCTTACATACACAAAACCACCGACCGCATCAGCAGACTACTTAAACAACAAAACATAAAAACCGTTTTTACTCCCTTTCAAAAACTTTCCAATTTCCTTCCTCCGACCAAAGACAAGTTACCTACCCTTCAATCCTGCGGTGTGTATAGTGTACCTTGCTCCTGTGGGAAAGCCTACATCGGTGAGACGAAGAGGCCGATCAGCGTTCGAGTTTCTGAACACGAGCGCTGCACTCGACTGAAACGTCCCGCAGAGTCGGCTATCGCAGAACATAAACACGATACAGGCCATAACATTCAATTTGACAAAACCAAAATCCTAGCCCGTTCTTCCACCTACCTCAACCGTGTGATCCGTGAATCCATAGAAATACACAAAACTCCTAACAATATTAACCGAGACCACAGCTATCCCCTGCACAATGCCTACAAACTGTTATTTCCGAGTAAATCCAAGCCCCGCCCTGCAACCGCTCAACCCCTACAGCCCGACAGCCAATCACAAACCCAGCATTCACACCTTGTTACCCACCCGTCCCTTATAAACCCGGTGCCTGCACCGGTCTCGCCAGTTGTGTTCCAGATCCCAAAGTGACCACAGCCCTGAAGATGTCCCGTGGAACCGAGGACGAAACGTCGGCAGTTCATGCACCGATGACGCGGCTCCAACCCGGAAGCCTAGCTGTTATTAACAACGGCCGCGGAAGCCTGCAACTTAGATTTGAGTATTATACTTGAAAATCTAATTCTCTTTACAAAAACACTTTTTTAAAAAGTTTCAAATTTTATTAGTTTATATGCATGTTAAAAAAAATTCCATTCAATGTGACGAAAGACGAGTACAAATTGCTTGGTTCGAACTGCCTTCGTTTGGCATCCACAAGGCTTATTCGGCCACAAAAACAGAAGGAACAGGCCGACAATCGGTATATCAAATGCTTGTTGTTTTTTCTTATTTTATTGTTTAGTAGAGTTTATGTATATTTTTGTATTTAATAAAATCAGATGTTGTTAACTTACTTTATTTAATTTTGTATTAATACTTAATAAACTATAGATACAGTTAATGGTTTTGTTATTTTATAACTTTTAATTAATTGTAGTTGTGAGTAGTTTTCGGGTACAATTTAAGACTGTGTTAAGTTTTCCATCCTGGATGTTTCTGAGGACTGCTTTGGAACATATTTGAAAAGTTCCAAGAACGTTTTTGAAACATCTCGGCTGCAACGTTCTACTGAGACGTTTCAAAGATGTATTTGGAACATTTCAGTGGAACGTTCCACTGGAACGTTTCTGAGGTAGGCATTGTACTTTCTTAAGACGGGCTTTTAAACTGTGTTGGAACGTTCCATAAAATGTTCCATGTTCCAGTAGAACACATTTGAAGCTGTCCAGGAACGTAATTTTTCTACCTGGTAACATTCTAGGCTGTTTCGTAAGAAAGCGTTTTGGACCCACGTTTGTAAGAACACTTTTTCTATTGCTTTGATGTGTAGGACTAAGCCTCAAAGTTTGTACAAGCTATTTTCGCGTGTTGAAGAGATGTTCATGGCGATTCGATTTTTCACAAAATATTAATTATGTAATTCTAAAATTCTTGGATTAAGCGACTTTCTACAAGAGTATCTTTTATATGTATTGTTGTATTGGAATAATATTTTCAAGTCGCGTGTTCAAAAAGAAGAAAGAAAATGAAATAAAATATGTGTATTTTAATGCAACTATAATGTCAAAGCTATCGGCAAAAAATCAACTAAATTTTACCCGCAAGTCTTAACGTTTTGTTGCACGCGAGAAGGAGTAAAAAGCATTAATTTAAATTAAAGATTTTTGTCGTCGTTAAGGAGGTAGTTATTACATACTAAGTATTGCTAATTGCAGCTTCAAAATTATTGATCGTAATTACCAGTTACGTAATTATAGCTGCCAAATAATAAAGGATATTGGTTTTCGTGAAAGCTACAATTTCCTTTCAAAATATCTTTCAAGATCTCTTTCAAAAATTGTTTTTTTTTTAAATTAATTTAAGCATGTTAAAACAATGGGTAAATGTTACCCCCACGTTTTGTTTCTCGTCGTATCAATTCATAAACATGCATTTCTATACAAGTTCTGATAAATTTCTGTAGTTTTTTAATTTGTGATATCCTAATAATTTTAACGTTGAGTTGTTCCTCTTATAAAATACCTAGATTAAGTATTTATGATACTATACTATTTATTGCTTGTAAAATTATTAGAAACAAGTTTTACGTGGAAAAGCCATTTAGCATTTACCTTAATATGTAGTTTTGCAGTTTTTAATATAACCTACGTTACGTTTTCAAAAAATTGCTAAACATTTTTTACTTGTATTTTAAGAATAGAATCACGCATTTAAAAATTACTATTTTTGTAAATGCCGTGCAAGGATTACGTTTAAAAAATATATAACTGTGAATTTAGATTGTTTATTTCTAATAAATCGTTAAGGTTCTTTTGTTACGATTTTTCCAATATATACCATATAGTTTTTGACACACTTAACAGTAGGGGTTATTCAACGGAAGTTACACTAAAAGTTTCTCTTAGAAACATATTAATAAAAACCTTATATTTTAAATGTTGTGAAACTAAATTGCTTGTAATGGTTATTTAAAATCTTACATCATCATACTATACTCTTTAAGGCTTTCGCGGTTTCTCGAACTGTCAATATTATAATTTACTTTCGGCTTAGACCGCGTCGTCATTTGGGAACTACACCCAGCATAATCAGGTAAGGACCGACCTGTAGCTTGTCTGCTTTTACAAGCATTTGCTCTAAAAGTCTGAGCAGTATTTTTTCGTGAGCCCTGCCTGCCTAAACAGGATCATGTGCTTTGATTATTTAAACCTTGGGGCGGACTAGGATTTGATCTTAATGTATTTGTTTGCCAGGGCAATAATAATTAATCGGCTTATGCCTGTTCGCTGTTTATGAACCTATACAAACTAACGTTTCGCAAGACATTGCAGCTTGCATCTTCAGAGTTAATACAATACTGAATTCAAATCAGGGAAGCGGAGGTATTTAAACCTCTTTGAGCCAGCATGTTCAGCCACCGCAGATTTTGTGATGCGTTTGTGTTTGCAATCACCTTTGTGCTTTCGCAATCTTAACTCAATGGAACGACCAGTTTGTCCGATGTAGTTTGAGCCACAAGAGCAAGGGATGTTGTAGATCTCGGCTGATTTTAAATTTGATAGTTGATTCTTTGCGGATCTGAAACCGTTTCCCAAAGTTTCATTAGTCCTAAAGACTGTCTTTATGCTGTACCTTCTAAGAACATGCCCTATCTTATCAGTAATGCCTTTACTGTAAGGTAGAAAAGCTAAGCCTTCCGGAGGTGCCAGTTCCTCCTTAGCCTTGGGCTGTTCCGCATTGCGGATTGCTCTATGAATTTCTGTGGCTGTATAACCGTTTTGTTGTAACGACACCAAGAGGTGAGTTTTCTCTCGTTATGGGTGTTCTGCATCTGAGATTCTGACTGCTCTGGTTGTTAGAGTTTTTAGCACAGTTGCTTTTTGCATCGGGTTATGATGGGAATTTGCATTTAAATACCTGTCTGTATGTGTTTTCTTTCTGTAAACTGCGTTCCCCAAGCTGGTTTACGTGTAACATGTACGTCTAAGAATGGAATACTGCCAGTTTCCTCTCTTTAAGATCATTAAAATCAAATCTTTGTCCGTCCCAAGGTTTAAATAATCTAAGCACACGGCCCTGTTTAGGCAGGCAGGGCCTACGAACAAATATTCCTCAAACTTCTAGAACAAATGCTTGTGAAGGCAGACAAGCTACAGGTCGGTCCTTACCTGATTATGCTGGGTGGAGTTTCCAAATGACGACGCGGTCTAAGCCGAAAGTAAATTGTAATATTTCGCTCCATATCTCCGGAACGGCTGGACCGATTTTGATGTGCTTTGGAATGAGGGGGTATATCAAAAATTCACTGACAAAATAAGCTTTTAAAAAAAAACCGAAACCGGAAGCGGAAGTTAGACATGTTTTTTTGGTAGCATTTTTTTCAGAAACTGAATTTTGGAAATTTTATAGTGGAGATTAAAGAAAGCCTTAGGACAAATCAAACGATTTTTTGCCGAACTCTCTAGCTTTAAACTGGCGGCCGCTACGAATTTTTGAACATTTCGACTTTAACGCCCATTTACTCAAAAACCAGATATCTGATTGAACTACATCTTGTTTCGTAGCCCTTCTAGGGTACTATACCATGAAATAAAATTAATTTTGAAAATATAAAAACGATCGCAATGACATCACTCCAAAATTTTGGAATTTTTCAAAAAAATATTTCTCAAAAACTGCCCACACGTTTTTGTTTAAACTTTTTAAGCTGATAGAGCTTGGAATCTTCTACAATTTGTTTTTTTGCGCATTGCTATAATATCACTGTGACGCCCTCTATGCATTTTTGAAAATTGGTACCCTTTTATTTATTTAACGGGGGGCAATAAAATATTTCTGTTAAAGCAATATAGCTCATCATTGATAGGAAAATCCGAATATCATAATATTTTTTTGATACTTTAATATTTAGGGGGGCTACTGTTCCCCCTCTCCCCCAAAATTTTCGCTACAAAATTTAAAAATTGATTTCTTCTTTTGTTTGCTCTAGGAGAATCTTTTTACAAAAACTAAAAAAATCGAATTTTTTGCCGCATAATAATCTTTCTGCCCTTAGAAGAATTTCACATACTTTCTACAGCAGTTGTATTCTTGTACTAGTCGTTTAATGTTCAGTGTAGGCTAACTTTTTTATTTTAATAGATAGACTAGCAAACCCAAGAGTAAAGTTGTAGGGCAAATTCTTCTCGATTGTATTTAAGAAAAAAACTTGAGTTTCCAATTTTAATATGGCGGCCACGGTAAAAAATAACTTTTTTTAAATGGAAACGTGGCATTTTGGCTTTAAAATCAGAAAGGTTTTTAAATTCTAAATACAAATTAATAAAAGTAATTTCTTGCTAAAAATAATACTTCTCCAGTTATTAATATATTTTCAAATATAGATTTCCGCGCTTCCGTAGATTTCAGTCCGAATATTTTACCCAACCTTATGCTTGCAGCGCAGCGGTCGGTCTTTCTTCAACCGCTTTAAGATATTACAGCTTATAAGAATTATTTACTTTAACTAGCCGTGTCTAGACAGGTGTTAATCGAAAGTGTTGGAAAATATAAAACAATGTTATTTTTTTTTTAAGTATAGGAAAGTCCAGGCGAAGTGTTTCGCTCATTTTTTACTTTCCCATACCTTGGGTATACGGAAGTATTGATTTCATGAAAATGTTTGAAAACTAGATTTTAACGGAAATATACGTTTTGGGGCTCAAGGAACCCAAAAAAGTGGTTTTTGAAAAATGTCTGTCTGTGGGTGGGTGGGTGTGTGGGTGGGTGTATGGGTGTGTGGGTGGGTGTGTGTGTGACGCCTCTACAGGCGAAAGTACTGGACCGATTTTGATAAAATTTTAAATCAAGAGGTATATCGAAAATTGTAGTTCTAGTAGAGCTATATATTCTTTGAGGCAAAAGCAGACAAGCTACATACAGGTTGGTCCTTCCCTGATTATGCTGGTTGTAGCTCCCAAATGAGGACGCGGTCTAAGCCGAAAGTAAATTGTAATATTGACAGTTCTAGTTATGCTTTTCAAAAAAATCCAAAACCGGAAACGGACGTCAGACATGTTTTTTTGTAGCGTCTTTTTTTTCAAAACAAAATTTTGAAAATTTGAGCACGCAATCTGAGAGAAGAACTTAAGGCAAATCAGAAAAGTTTTTAACTAAACTCTCTAGCTTCAAAATGGCGGCCGCTACAGCTTTTCGAAAATCTCGACTTTAACGCCCATTTACTCAAAAAGTAGTTGTCTGATCGAGATCATCTGCCACTTATTTAAGAGCGTTTTTTAGGAAGTATACGATGAAATAAAATTATTTTTCCAATTTCGAAAAATATTGCAATGGCGCTGCTTCAACCGTTTGATAATTTAAAAAAAAATGCTAAAAAACTGTCCAAACGATTTTTTTTAAACTTCTTGAGCCGATAGAGCTTGCAATGAACTACAACAGTTGTTGTTTACTAATTTCCCAAATTTTCCCTGAAGCTTTCCAGGAATTTTTGAAAAATTTGAAATTGATTAATTATTTGTTCAAAAACGCAAACGCCGATCGTTATAAACTTTTATCAGTTCGATAGACTATTTTAGGCACTTTAATAAAATTTGCTAAAATTTTCAACTATTTAAAAAATTAAGAAAAAAAGCTTTAATCAAAAAATATATTTTTCGTTCATTACATATTTTTGATAACTTCCTAAATAAAGCTAATATAGTCAGTTTTGTCTGACATCCAAAACGGAATTTGTAACCCGCCGATAGGCGCGCC
This sequence comes from Ctenicera cuprea, assembly GCA_958336395.1. Lineage (NCBI taxonomy): Eukaryota > Metazoa > Arthropoda > Insecta > Coleoptera > Elateridae > Ctenicera > Ctenicera cuprea. The sequence goes on from OY284488.1 coordinate 28,582,039, forward strand.
GGCGGGCACTTACCTTGCTTTGGTGGTGCAGGTAGTCGCTGCTTCTGAGTAGAGCTTCGTGTATGTTTTGTGGGGTAGAGTTACGGTACAGAAACCAATAATTGAACAGGCTATCGCAAATTCAAATCCCCGCTGCTTGTTTTCTTAGAAATCTAATACTCCTTGAACTGTACACCGTTACACTTTTGCAAATACAACAACGGCAAGGATTAGTATCTAGTATTGGCTACAATTAGTTTTTTTTTGAAAGCTTTAATTTTACTGTGGATCTTTCTCTGAATTTGGATAGATGGAATGGAAGGTTATAATTATAAAATTTACACGTTTGCAAATATGATAAGTTTTAGTATGGGAAAGTCCGACAAGAAAACGAAAATTGCGTAGCAAAATGAAATTGCTAATTATTAGCGAAATATATTTATAATAAAGATAAATGCTAGGGTGTTAACGTTCCCTGATATTTTTACTTCCGCATATGGTTAACCTACTAGAAAATTAAAAGAAACAGATGCTTAACTGTTTTTCTTGAATCTGCGGTTTGCGGCCGTGTGTTGCAAGCATTGGCCTATTTAACCGTAAACTAAAACTAAGCCTAAGTACATTAGGAATAGAACCTGAATCGACGGGCGGGATGAGAGAGCGAGTGAGAACTGTAGTTGTTACGTTACCCTTGTTAAGTGAAATTATTACTTTGTTATTTAATGTAAGCCGAAACTTTTATTTTGTTGTAAAACAGTTGCATTTTTTTTTTTAAAAGAATCATGAAGCCGTGCGTGAGCACGACCCCATGATTCCTATCCCACCCCCTTACCCGGGCTCAGCGGACTTGAGCTCTTTCACCGGTCTATCATGCACCCCACCCCTGAAGACATGCAACCCAACATACACACCTACACACACCATCCATGGACCCGTCGGATTTAACTTGCTCAGAAAAATTACCGCCGAGCAGTGGATTCGAACCAGCTGCCATTGAGAGTCTAGTTTCAAAGCCTGGGACTTTAACCACTAGACCACCCGCCGGCTCAGTTGCAATTTAAAAACTGTATCTTTGGAAACAGTCGAAATAGGAATACCTTCTGGTTCAATAAAAGTCATAACTTCTGTATGAACATTGTTTGTTTCGATTAGTTAGCTTAAGATAGACAGAGACAAAAACCCCTGACAGTTAAAAAGGGTACAATTACAACTAAACTCGATAATTTGTAGGAACGTGTTCGAGTTACATATAAAGTGTTATTGTAATAAGTGCAGATATATTAACTTTTAATAAAACTCACTAAACTCAGCTACTGTTCTATTTATCATTTTTTCGATAAAAAAAAACGCAACTGGGGTAAAAATCAAAAACTTTTATTGATAAATGTAGGTATCTGACTGGAATTGTAGCACAATAAAAACTTTAGATTAGAAAGCAGCAAAAAGTAGGTACATACTTATAAATGGTTTTGCAATACTGCAACTTGACAATTGAGGTAGGTTAGTGATGACCGTTGTGTACGACTGTACGTGTTTGATCGCATGCAATAAAAATTTTGGTCACCTAATAATAAAATGCCGATTTTTTTCAATAATGAATTAACACGCATTGTCCTTGTTAATTGTGAAGAGAGCGGAAATACTACCAGAGCTAGGTCACTTTACGTGGAACGTTTTCCCAATCGCCGAATGCCCAATGCGAGAACCTTTACAAATGCGGTTCAACATTTACGTATTCCGGTTGGGGATACTTTGCCCCGGGCGTTTAGCCCCCACCGTTATGCCCCGACCGATCCGCCCCGGCCGTTTCGCCCCCGAAACCGTTTGATCCCCGGCCGTTTCGCCCCCATCGGCGAGGAAAAAAAAAAGATTATTATATATACATATTAATTTATTGTAATTGAAAAATCATACATAATACAATTGCTTAAGCATACAATACAATTAAAAATTAAAACTCAAAATTGTGTGCAATTCCACGAAGGTATTCTAAATTGTTTCTGTTTTCGTAATTGTACGCCAAGTTCAGAATTCGTTCTACGATGGCTGCATACCGTGCATTTTTTCTGGGCTCGTGGCCTCTTAGCATTTGCACAATGTCATAATGATGCAAAGCTTGTTGCTTTTTCAAGCCTTTGATGAACTGAAATATGTTGGAAAATAGATTTCCGCAAGTGGCTTGAAAACCACGGTGCCACTCTTCAACACTGTTGTTTGTTCGATGGTCTCCATTCAACGCCCTTTCGTAAACATTCCACAATTCAATAGGAAATAGTGGAGGTCGTCTATGTCTTCTAGCACGCCGGCCGTCCTATATAGGTATCTTCAAAGTAATCTGCTATTGGCATAGCGGCTTCAGGAAAATTCGGATCTTCTACTAAAGCATCAAATTGAGCAGCAACTTCCTGATGTGGCACAATTGCCAACGCTGCTATCATTCTAATTCACAGTGCAAACTCGTGCGACTGATTATATTGTATCTGTGAAAAAAAACGGCTATGAAAAAAACATTTTGAAAAAAAATCGCACTCGACTAACCTGCAGACCTTCTCTTTGTACCCTTCTGTATACACTTTGACACAAATGGAAGAAACATCCAGTAATAGATATTAACGGGAATTCTTCTTGGAAAGCTGCCATTGCTGCACTTTCGAAATCTGTTATTAAGTTTTGTGGTTGTAGACCTGGCGCAAGATTCTTCAGCTCCTGGAGAAATTGTTTGTAGGTGGTTTTAGTCTTATTAGGAAGCAGGGCGTAAACAACTGGGAAAACTGTATCATACATTTTCACGTGTATGGTGTATAATTGTTTAAAAGCGTTGGAGAGACACTGAATGTGCCATCTGCATACCAGTGTTGACTTCTTTCCAACAAAGCCAAATTGCCATTCGTTGAAAAAATCAAAATTCTATTTGGGATTAACTCCATACCAGAATCATACAATAGAAATAGTCGGACAACGCCGTCTATTGCTATTTCTTGGAATTCCTAGAATAAAAAATTACCATGTATTTTTCTTTAAAACAAATCGCATCGCAAAACGCATCTATCAAAAATGATATTTAGGGGTGGACTTACTTGGGGCAGCTGCAATTCTTCTAAATTTCCTGGAACTGCCGGAATGTTGCCTTGATTGCGTTTCCGTTTTAACACTTTTTTAATGGCACTCTTTTTCGGTAACACAGCCAATATGTTGCTATGACTATTTTCAACAGCCGCGGATATAACTTGTTGTGGATTGTCAAGGGTATTTTCTGCCCTGTGTTTTATATCATGCACTAATAATCGCAGGGCGTGAGGTCTAGCGGCCTGGGCGGCATGACAATGATTACGAACCATTTTAACCTTATCTGGTGTATCCCCCGCAGTCCATAATCTTCCTTGGCACTCGCTTCGCTTCTCACAAACCCATATTAAATGTTTCCCATCACTTGTTTTCTTGGAAAACACATAAATAAAGTTTTCGTCGTCTACCAACTTACGATGGCCTCTCTTTGACTGCACGAAAGACATGTCCAACGATTTACGATAAGCAAAATGAAATGAACCGAAAATCTCATTTTGCCAAAAATATATACCATAAACCCCCAACCCGTCCTGCCCCATGACAATCTACATTAGGGTATTATAACTTATCGGCAAAAGGTGATTAGCGTAATTAGCCCCATGACAATCTACATTAGGTTATTATAACCTATTGGCAAACAATAATTTCAATTCAATCTTAATATACAATCTTAATTACCTACACTTGATGGCTTAGTTTGTAATACCCTCATTTACTCTAATTGTTATTTGCAAATCGCTATCTACTTCTTAAAAGAAAGAAAAGAATTGAATTTTTGGGAGCCAATTGGCTGGAGGCGAAACGACGGGGGCGTAACAGTTCAGGGGCGAAACGGCCGGTGCCAAACGACCGGGGCAAAACGGAGGGGGCGAAACGTACCGAAATCACGTAATCATAGTTCGTTCGAACAGCAAGTGCAACATCGAGAAAGAGCACAAACCCGCTGACTTTGGGTGCCGAACCTCAAATTTTAGAAGTATTAGAAGCGGTCCCCACTGTTAATGTCTGAAGACTTGCCTTTCGCATTGGAATAGTAGTGCGCATGGACATATAAAACAATTGCCACCCTTGTAAATACTTTTGAAGAACTAAGAGCACGTATAGAAATTATTTGCGAAAATCCGATAGTTTTTTTTTCTGAGTTACAAAAAGGTTAAAATATCTGCACGTAACACATTGTATAATAACCATTCGTAACCACTTGTTGATAACGGCAGAATGTCATCTTAAATGTGATTTTAAGCCAAAAGTTAACTGTTTGGGAATTTCTGTATTTTAAGGTCCATCCCTATCTTCGCTCTGCAGCGTGCTCCGGTAAAAAATTTCAAACTCAACACTATTCTACTAATTATCGTAATTATAATCTAACCTACACCGACAAATATACGGTAGCAATTTGTATTTTATGTTTATAGCACATTTATTCAACGCTCCATAAAATTTCTACATTCAAATGCGAACAACTATTTTTATAACAGTCGATATTATAATAAAACGAGAAAAATGTGGTTAACAAGTTAACTATAATCCCTTGGTGAAAAAAAAGCATTTTCATAAAGGTGTATGAGAAAGTTTAGTTTTCGGTAGTTCCTTAACTTAAACAAAGCAGGTAATTACCAACTGCAATTAGCCAAAAAAAATGGCACAGCTTTATACATTTTTAAAAACAAGTAGTAAAATATTTGCATAAATTAAATAATTAATTAGGCGCTTGTTCCTGGCTTCTCAGGGGCATGGAAGTCATTGTCCTGCAGTAGTCCTCACGATGAACAAAAATAGCTATTTTGTCATTTAGTGCTTGAAAAACAAATAATCATCCAACAAACAAGCTAGCGTATTTTTGGAGCTATAATTTAGATTTTTAGATATTAACAAAATAACTACTTATAATAATGTACAACGAAAAGTTTTTTTTTGCTATGCGAGTAGACGTATGGTATTATTATTGTTACATTGTTTTTTTGACGTAAATTTAAGGTAAATACAGAAGCGAATAATTTTAATTATTTTACTATTAAAAACAAATTATTTATTGAATTTGCGTGAAATAGTTTATTTCAGATTATTATAACAAAACATATGTTTATCAATAATACTTCAGAAATTATGTTATTTTTTAACCAAATTGAAAACAATATGTAAAGTTCAGAAATATAACAATACTACAAACATTAACAAATAGTAGTGTAAAGATGTAGCAAATAACAACAAATACATATGTATATAAACAATGTAGCAAACCCGGATTTGTATTACGGCCAAACTGTAACGGATAGATAATAGTGAAATGAAATTTCCATTTTTGACAGTTATAGGAACCACTCTCATCCTCGCCATGTTATAAACAAATCGTCAGATAACCGTTAAAGCTAAACTGGTATAACGAAGCGTTTAGCACTTATCAAGGACAGAAGCTTCAACTCTATCACCTATGGTTAGTTGAATCCGTCTTTGCTTCGCATTTTTAACGGTTGGTGAGTCGGTGGTTGTTCATTAGTTCGGGTACACATGACTCATTTAAATTAGGAAAATTATTAACTAACAGCACCGCAATTAAAAACGTATTAAGATTATGTATATACGCCTTGTATTGTTTACACAAAATTAACCTGCAAAACCCGGAAGAGTTACCTGACTGAAAATTGTTCTCACAATTGATAACACGAAATAACAGTAGAATATATCACTTTAAGACAATACGTTTATTTGAATGACAAGGTCCCAGCCAAAGCGATATTTTACAGTTGGTATTTTAAATAGCGTTTTGTATGCTTTAACTTTACAGCATTTTAAAAAGAGATATGAATCCTTACTTGTAGAATATTTTTGTATATTTCATACTAGCTACAATGAACCTTCTTTTTTCCGTATTTTAAATTTTGTAAAAAAGCAGCTAATACGTTTTATATTAAATTTTCTTTCCTTTTTATTATTTTGATTCTATGGTACAATTGAAAACATAGGTGTCGACTGCGGGGTGCTCGGGTGCTTGAGCACCCCTGAGAGCTAAGTCAGAGAAAAATCGCGATTTATACTTAAAAATTGTTGAAATGCATACTTAGAATTATTCACTGTTCCCTTACTTAATTGTTTTAGAAAAATTAATATGTCTACTTAGATGTATTTGTTACATAATTGATAGGGATGCACCGAATGTTCGGCGCGGGCCAAATATTTGTCTACATATGTATTGAATGGCATGAGCCGAATATACAGGGTGAATAAAAAGTAAGGGACATCGATGCTACAGCCTTAAATAATAACTTTACGAAAAAAAGTTTCTAACAAGTTTCCTATCAAGTTTTTTGCCACAAATTGGCGTTTTTCATTTTTAATTTGTGGACCTGCTATATTTTTTATTTACAAATTTTAAAACAAACCACTGGTATCATAGTATTTATGAACAGTATATTATTTTTATTCGTAATTTCTATAATTATTTATTTTTTTAAAAGTTCATTATTTTGCTAGTGTTTACATTATTTAATTAATTTGTTATTTTAAGTTTATTAATATATTATGTTGGTTTTATTTATAGGAGGGGGGACATATTTAAACACGTTTAATAGCATCTGGCAATTTTACGGTGGAACACAATAATCTCAAAACATCAAATTTTATGGTGCAAATAATGAATCGCACTGACACGAAAAGAATCAAGAACCAACCACAATGAAGAGCGCACAGAAATTACTAATTACCAGCGCAACCAAAAAAATCTAAGGTATATATTTTTTGTGGGACTGATGAAGCAATGAACTCGATATAATTCATTTTCGGGCATTTTGAGCGCAGAGGCATTTTTGGCATATTTCGCATGGATGCATATGTTTGGATATTTAGGTATATAGGACATTATTTAATTAAAAGCATATTTTTATGGCATATTTTGCCAATTTTTGACAAATATTTGGCATCTTTCCAATTTTTCCTTATAAAAAACGAATTTGTCAACTGTCATTGAACTAAGCAATATAAATATAATTGCAATGCAAACAATATGTCAATCAGTTCATTCTATTTTGTTATTTTAAGCGGTTCTTAGGCAATAGATGTAAATGTTTAGGAAAAATTAGGCTTTTCAAGAGCACGCTATCATTTGTTAGAGCATATTTTCATTGATATAGAGGACCTTTTAGGCACTTAAGACTGTTTTCAGGGCATGTTTTAGCTGCTTAACTAATTACTGGTATCCCTACTATAATCAGCCTTTTGTGTTATGCGCTGACGTAGTCTAAATTAAAAATTGGGGGAGAGGTGTTTTATTTGTTTGAGTTAGAACCGTGACAAATGTGACAAAATAAAACATTTATTAACACAACATTTTTTAATAACGCAGAATTCAAACATGTGTTAGCAGTTACTTACATATTTAGGACCAACCCTGAAACCTAAGGATTAGAAAAATTGTACCAGGAAACTTACCTCATAAATCTTCTTACATTATTATCACTTTTCTTGTATAATTTGGAAATATCGATGTTTTGCTGTTCGTTTAAATACTTATGGATATAATTGCAGTGTATTTGTAGTGATTTTTGTCATGGAGAGATCTACAATTTTGTCAGCCTCCCTATTAAATCCGCCCTGCTTACATGCATAGATTTCCCAAACATATGTTGATTTATTGCAAATAAAACAATTCTTAACTTCAACAGTTTTTTTTTAAATTTTAGCTTTATACGTATTTCAACGTGTTTACACGTCATTATCGAAGGCAAGATTAAAAATAAACAGTTGATGTTGCTATAGGAATGACGTGTAAACACGTTGAAATACGTATAAGGTTAATATAAAAAACCTATTGAAGTTAAGAATTGTTTTATTTACAATAAATTAAATAGAACTTCAACGAAGTAAAGCTCGAATTTATAAATAATTTATTGTTGATATTTATTTTTCATTTTTTTTTGTCAGACTGACCTTTCAGAGATATTTCACCTCAAAGTGTTCCGCGTGTAAACTAAGCTGAAATAAAAATTGAAATAATTAAAATACTAAGCGAAACATTACTAAAGTTTGGTGTAATTGATAGTAGATATGATATTACTCAAATATTAAAAGTAACAACTAATTATACAATTGGAAAATAAAAAATAATTGTAACAGAATCAAATAATATGAATCCTAAATTTTTTGATTATTTCGATTTTAACTTAAGTTGCATTTACACACTTTAAGGCCGAATATATCTGTAACCATTGTTGTAATTTTACATGTGTTTGTTTAAGCTATTTAATGTACATAACCAGTTTTAGGAATTAATACAAATTAAAAAGAAATTAAAAAAAAACGCACTCTACTGATACGTAATTTGGGTGGTATGGTAATATATCTTGTGTAAGATCATTTTCTCATCGCAAACTTACAATTGATTTAAAAATATTAGATAAAACTGTTTAATCAACTGCCCCTTTACGACGCCTTGTTTAATTAATTGTCACTTTAAGACGCCGTAACTCTGAAACGAAGCACTTTTGTATATACAGGTAAGTTTAGATAAATAAACATGTTTTTACACTACGAAAATGACTACCTTTTTCTAAACACCTTTAATAATGATTCCATCTAAAAAATTCATTTAATTACTTGAAGTATTTTATATACAGATACTCATTACTTTAAGCATGTTTATGCCTGTCTTTCCGAAACGCCAATATGCCATAAAATATTAAATCTTCAAATTTAACGGTATATGTTGCAAAACTATTTATTTAAAAAGCTTATGTATTATGTTCGTAACAGTTGGCATGCGTGACCGTTCTGTAAATGTATTTTTTATTGCAACTAAACAACCTACAGCAACTTTAACAGTGAAAATATTAAATAAATCCGTTACTACCCATTATTCATTATATTAAACATTTAAATAATCTTAACAATATAACTTTTAGTATAGTAATATTGTAAAAATTTAAGTGCCCTCTTGCCTAAATTTAACAATTATGTTTGGTTCTAAACTGATTTTAATTAGATTTAAAATTTAAAAGTATATCAATGTGAGCAAATCGGTATTTGAACAGAACCTGTAAAGAAATACGTATTATTATTAGTATGTGACAAACATATAATTATAATGAACTTCATGCAAAATCTAGAACCATTAGAAGTTAAGCTGTAGCTACATTGAAAATGTAATAAAATGACAGATTGTCTATACAAGGGATTTCTACAAAACTACTGTATAAATTTTAGTTAAAAACGTGCGTAGTATCACACAAAACAAATAAATGCGTTATATGTTATCAGGATATTACAAAAAGGATCATCTTTCTCAGAGATGGGCGTGATTACCAGTTGAATAAATTCGGGTGCATCGTGATTTGAGCATCGATTGCTATGGGTGAAATGACCACAACTGAGTGTCCTATAGGTAACATTCAGTCATTGACCTAGGTAGTCTGACCAGTGCCAAGAATATTGAATAAGGTCGACTCACAAACAAAATAATGTAATTAAAAATGCAATTTAATACTGATTTACTGTAAATTGCAATACAAAAATTTTCAAACCGTCATCTGCTATAATGTAACGAATTAAATGATTAAAATGTAAAAATGTTCATTAATATGATAATGAATCCACAAGACTTACATGTTCTGCTTTGAACTTGACTAGGTGTTATATAGTGTCATGAGAATATTTATGCTTGTCACATATTACCTGATGACGACTTCCTTCGCAAATATTATATGCCATAGTGACACAGTCGCAGCATGAGAAATTACATAAAAGACAAATAGAATTTTAGGTATTGCAAGACTCATTCATTTTATAATAATAATTAAACAGTAAAAGAACTAAAAACAATTATATTAAAGTATTTTTAGCAAGTAATAAAGGTAAGTTTTAGAACAACATTCAAAATCACCGGTGACTGCAATGCTGGGAGACACGCGAAACCCTCTGTTTAGTCGCAATACTTACGTTTATATATTTTCCTTTTAATTACAAATTTAATAATTTAGAGAATGTTATATAATTACATGTTTTTGTCATTTATGAAGTGCATTAAACTTACCCGTAAAACTGTAGCTATAACCAGTAACTATATTGTTTTATTTTAAACTAGTTTATCTTTGCAACAAAATTCAAAGAAGTCGTTTTTACTGGTTCTGCCAACGTTATTGTTATATTTCTGATTTTTAAGATTCAAAACCAGTTGAATACAAAGACGACATAAGGTGAACCGACATCGACATTATTGTAACACGCTGCAAAAATCTTGTTCAATTATAGTCTTCTATACTAGCAATTTATCAATGCATAAATTATATACCATAAAATCAGTTCAGTAAAGTAGTTATAAAGGGATCAGGATTACACATGTTTATTGTTTCCTTCTTTGATTCAAACGACGCCAGAAACACCAATTACCCTGAAATGTACGTCTAATATGATAAATGACAATATTAGTGTGCTTATTGGTTTAAAATTGTGGATGTTTTAATTGCATGACTTTAATCGAATCTGCAAAACATTTTCTATAGTGTGCGGCCATAATGTTGTTAAAAAATTAAAAGAGATGTAGGTTTGATTCGAATAGTTTAAGAACGTTCTTTGTAAAGAATACGGGGCACCATTAAGGTGCAAAAGTTATTTTTGTTTGAGTAGAAGTTAGTTTTGAAATAAACAGTCGGATGCCTAAGGTGTTTTCCTTATATAAAATGGTATGCTTGAGACGGGCACTGCACCTGATTTTTTTACCTTTAACCATTTTATTTATTAATTTATTGCCAAAATCAAATTATCGTTTTAGGTTTATTTAGTCTTATTTGTGTGTGAATTATATCCATGCAGAAGTAAGCTCAGTGCATTTATACAGTTGATCTCTAATCAATACCGGAGGAAGCTGCCTGAAATCCATAATATTAATTAAAATTGTTCTTGTACCTATTAGCCATCTGCCTGTGTGAACGATGAACGTAAATAAGCGGCGGTTCTTGATCCTGAAGACCTTGGCTTTGCGCAGAATGTTCTTAATAAAGGAACCCATAATTAGTGACGCCATTCGAGCTATGCTTACTCATTGTGTCATTGCGTTTTCTGTTGTTCTTGACTTTGCAGATTCAAGTTTTTATTGTACCTATTTAATGGGCTGTCGTTACTTATGTGGGTTCAATCAACTATCACGAATCTGTTTAGACTTTCAACTGAAACGTCCGTGAATTTAGAAATAACAAAAACGACTTAACATGCCAATTTATAATTATCGACTTTAATTCGTGATCTACTTATGCTTTTTCATTGCATTAAAAGGAAATGGGTTGTTTTTATTTATAGGTTTACCTTGATAATTAGTATAAGTTCACGTATACCACTAGTGCTAATAAATGTAATTATGTTAAAACACAAGTTTTCGTTTTAACTCATGCCCTTGAAAACTTCACATATTAAGTTATTTGTATAACGAACAAAAAATTTAATATTAGGTTATTTCCTGTTTTGTTTTTAAATTGACATTGCATTTTACTGACTGTTAAACATTACACAGCTCATAATAAAATGTGATTATTATTTCATGTAGTAATTGATGTTACGTTTCGGTTTTTTTAAACATTTTTTTAAACTGCAACTACCCTGGATTAACACGCAGTAGGACATAGAATTGTAATCAGAATTTAGTAAGCTAAAGGTAAAATAATAATTATATAGACATAGGTCACACTAAACTCACATCAACATAAGTAGGCCATAGAGCAACTCCATGATGAAGGGTTTGAAAAGATTTGTTAGTGTTAACTAGCAACGAGACCGTTTTGTTAGTTACTGACCTACAGGCTTGCTGTTAAACCTATCTTCAAAGCCCTTATATAGATCCTAAATTGTTGAATTAACAGCATACCATTTTAATCAATATTGCATGTGCTTACGCACACAATGTATAGGTTGACAGTCGTCATTCACTACGAACCGTTAATTTGTTAATGAGTTCTTTTTAATATGTTGTGCAGCATTATAAAATTGTCGAAAACAGTTCCAAAAAATGTCTGATTGCATTTTTCTATAAGATTCGTGACAAATGTTAACAAAAGGAACTACATTTACGTTAACACAATGAGATAAAACACAACGCCTTAATCATTAACTAGTGAAACTCGTGGTCTACGCCCCACGCTTTGTTTTGAGCAACCTTATTTAAAGAAAGCAATAAATAAGCTGTGTTTAGATATAAGACATTTGCCGAATGAGTCCCGCAGTGTTGCATATACTGAAATTAGCAGTCATCCACTAAACTGAACATTCGTAACTACAAAGTCAGACGCGGACTTTCTCCATACCGAGACGTCCGGGGACACTTTTCTGGAAATTACTGTCAGAAGTGGAGGGGAGAAAAATGTTGAAACTTTTTTACCATGTTTGCTCACCGTCATATCCATGATCCTTTTTGGATAGAATATCCTCACCACAAGAACACAAAATAAGCGAATCACTTTGAAAATTGTCTTATCATATGTTAGAAGTATGTTTGTAATTTTATATCAACGGTTTGTACATGAACAGTGACTTGTAAGATCGCACCAGTGCTGCCACTATACCGGCTCGGAGAGCCGAGCGTACGCTGTTTACCTGTCAGTCGTAACTCGCTCGCAATACAACCGACCTGCCAGGCTCTAGAATGCAAAGCTTCATGTAATACAAAGGTATAATTTTATAACGCTAGTTAACTTCTAGTCACCCGCTCCATGACATTCGCCAACATATGCGAAACCGTCTATGAGTACGAGCATGTCTTAGACGTTTCAGTATATTTAGAACCCGATAAGTTTTTGATTTTTTTTGAAAAAATTTAATATTTGATTTTTAAGAGACGTTGTCCTTGGGATTATAGAGAACCACAAATAGACCGACAAATTCATCAGAGCAAATTTGGTGGGGCGAGAGGGGGACATAACTTTTTGATTTCCAAAATTTGCAGATAGCGTCACAGAAAAATTAGAGCACTGAGAGACGAACCAAATTGTAGCTTTAGACCCAAAACGATCACGATTTGTCGTATAATATGTTTACAAACATTATACAGGTTGTTTCACGGAAGACGGGCCATAGGGTTTTTACCATATTGAATTTGGTGAGGATCAAAGTAGTTTCCCTGCATAATTTGATCACATTACATGTGTGTCCTTAACATTCGTGTAACAAAAGCAAAACTTACGTTTTAGGTAGAAGTGCTTTTGAGGTAGAGCCCTCGTTTACCAATACATCTAAGCTAAGCTAATGCGCTACCCACTCCCACCAAACACGTGACCTGTTCTTATTTCATGGAAATTATGACATGTATCTAATGCCATAAAATTCTGTAAACAACCTATTTTGATTCTAACCAAATTACGATTACAGCATGGTTTTTTTTTAAAGCATCATGAAGCCGTGCGTGAGCACGACGCCATGATTCTTATCCCACCCCCTTACCCGGGCTCAGCACACTAAGTGCTATTCACCGGTCTAACATGCCCCACCCCTGAAAGACATGCAACCCAATATACACACCTACATACACCATCCATGGACTCGTCGGATTTAACTTATTCAGAAAAATTACCGACCAGCAGTGGACTCGAACCAACTGCCATTGGAAGTCTAGTTTCAAAGCCTGGGACTTTAACCACTAGACCACCCGCCGGCCCACAGAATGGGTAAAATGCTATTGTGATAGTTAGTCGTCAAACACCAGTAAATACAATTTGTAGTGAACCTTGGTAGGGTAGAAATCGACAGAGATTTTGGAAGATTAGAAAATCTCAATTTTTATTTAGGAGTTTCGGGACTAATAATATTGTGCTACTATTATTTATAATAACAGTGTGCGAAGTGCACTAAAACAATGAAGAAAGAACGTTTCAACACATACCCAAAAATGCTTCCTAAGCGAGCTAGGTGGCAATTCTATCGTTAGTTTATCTACAATTCTAAATTCTTTATATGGGCTTTGTCCCCAAATAAAGAGTAGGGTCTGAACTAAACTAGTTGCATCAGATGTCACAGGAGTTAACTCTCAATCCGTTTTCGAACGCAGCCATGGAGGAGTCACGCTATACCAGGGTATGAAAGAAATTGATTTACTTTAAAAATTCAAAAATCAATATTTTTATTTAAATCGATTTTTTGATTAATATCGATTTTAATTATTTTTCTTCATTTTAATCTCTTTTCATGATTTTTAAATTAAATTCATTATTTACATTTTAAGTGGTATTTTTGTATACTATTATAACTTATAAGAGAACTTTCTGTCGATATAAATCTTCAAATTAGTTAATTTTAAAGATTAAAATTGAATTATATTATTTAAGTTATTGCAGAAACTTCTAAAATTTTAACCTATAATACAATTTAGTTGCTTATTCTTTAACACTTAATTAGTTCTTTTAAAGTAATACTCTTTAGGTATATTAATAGGGGATTGTCAATTTTTTATCGAAAGATAACGGTTTTTTTTTTCTAACAATATAAAAAGTAAACGCCAATACAACCACGTGTAACCACATAGACTCCAGCAAATAAGACTATTTATTGAAAAAGGCAATTGTATGTTAGTGCTGCATTATAACTTTCGATGAGAATGTTTACTGACGGATTAAAAGATTAAAGTAATATTTGAAATTTTAAGCGAGGTAACCTGGGCCAGTTGATCATTTAAATTCATAATCATTTTAATCCTGGCGCCATGAAGAGTCTGTAGATTTGTACATTTTTGGTTTTGTACTTAATTTGCTGGTTTTAAAAATTTGATTTAAATCATGATTTTTTAAATAAATCTCTTGATTTAAATCAAGCATACCATGCGCTATAGTCTTATTATATATTTTGTAATCCATTATACTTTTCCAATCTTCTGCTAAAGTGTGAAAACTTATGGTTTCATGAACATTTCTGAAAATTAGATTCTTTCTCTTATATCTCCGGAACTCCTTTACCGATTTTTATCAAATTTAGTTGCAATTTTTTAGTAACAGGTAGTTCTTTGTAAGGTTTTTTTATCTGCAACCGGAACCAGAATTGAAAATATGACAAGACATGTTTTTTGAGCTCGATCTTTTTGTAACAAATTGATTGCCATTTTTAAAATATAAAATTCGAAGGAAAATCGAAAATTAAAACAGTTTATTAGCATAAAAAGTAATTTTTAACTATTTTACAAATGAAGACAAAATCTTTCTAAGATGAACAACTCGTTTACCTGAAGTCACGTTGTTTTAATTACGCTTATCAATTAGCTCTAGTAAAAAATTTTAATTTTTTGCATATTTGTGACGAATTTTTAAATAAACCGCTATTATAGCGATTTTTGGTCCGATATTCGAAGTACAATCTGTAATTAGTCGTAGGGCGCTTACCTTGTTTTCGTGCAGCTTAGTCGCTGCTATCATGCTTACAGCTACCACACGAAATCCTATTGCACAGGCTATCGCAATTTCAAATTCCCGCTGGGGCATTACTTTTTTTAATTATTTTTTCTGTTACTCATTTTTGTTGAAAGAATGCTATTCAGTCACTCATCTACCCGAAAATATTTAAAACGTAAAAAGTATCGGAAAGTACCTACCAGCGACGTGTTTCGCCCATTTTTGCTTTAGTTGACAGTTTTCCATGTTACAATACATCAAGAAAATCCAGAAATAGTGTTGTTACATAGAAACTCATGTTAAGGTTACCAACAAAACAATAACACAAGCAAATTACTCATTTCTTGTCAAATACAATTTAAAAAACACTTTTACTATTAGGATTATAGAATATCATCCCGATGAACTTTTTCATGATTAATCAGTGATAGTATACTAATTTAAAATGACCAACTTATAACTTCGCAATGGTGCAGTTGTAGATAGGTGTAAATTGGTTTCAATAGGCTTATTTTGTTCCCAGATATAAGCAATTTTTTACGGACTTTTCAAAGATATAGGAACTGAACTGAATACCTTCTTATACAGGTTCTTCAATTCAAATACAGTAAATATGTAAGATACTGCAGCTTTTTAGTTTAAGCTTACTTGGAGATCGTAAAAAGAACATTAGTGAAAGAAACATTATAAATTTTTCTTTATATAATAAAACATTCGATCACATAATTAATTTAAAACCCAACGAACAGTTAAATACAAAGGCGCTTTTTAAAGTTATTGATGAAATTGGAGCAGCCTAGCAGATGTGGCTACTGAGGGTCAGCTCGGAAGCTGAGAATAGTTTTTTTAGTGTATACCTGGATTGTGGTTTATTTGAGATTATATTAAAATGGTAAATTGGGGGTGGCCTGCTGTGAATTCGGGATGTATGCACCATTAAGATCGTAAGTGGAAGCTTACCTGCTCTTTTCTGCACTTATTGCCCATAGACAGAAACTTCCAATCGATCGTGGGAAATACAAACATTTTACGGGATATTTAACCTTTACTTTTTTTATAGAAAACCTAATTCATGTTTGTTCACATAATATTCATTAATTATGAAAAAGGGTGGTGGCACTTTGTCTAATCAAGGTTGTACATTAAACTACTGCAACATCTAATAACGTTACTAATACATACACATCTCATCATTTAAGATGAAAGATAGTCCTAACTTAATTAGAAAAGATGTTTGTAGAAAAAATAACAATAGAATGGGTTAAATCTTAAAATTGAAGAGACAGCTGTTCTAAATTTGATATCGTAAACCTTCACGGATCTGATAAGTTTTCAATACCCACCAGCTACACATTGTACCAAAATAAAACATAATCACTGCGTATTTCTATTATTACTGAACTAGTAAACTTTAAAATTGTCTATTTAAATTAACTCCTAGCGGAACCCATAAACTACGCATCACGCTTATTAGCAAAATTTAAAAAAAAAATTAAAAATAGTTTCATAACGATCCAGCAAACAATAGAGTTCATATTGGCAGTGAAGTGTTTTAACTCATTTTGATCTCTTAATTACAGAAATTAATTCGAAGAAGTATAAATCTTACTTAATTCTGAAAGGTTTTCAAAAAGTTGTAAAATAATAATCCGGAAGCACACGACGTTAATATGTACAAATTCGTCAGCAGTAACTTACGTTTTGTAATTACTTTTATTAATAGCGGACCAGCTAGGAGGAACATCATATATACCGCGTTTAATTAATAATTAAGTGCATCGCTTATAAAATTTAGCAGATACATACGAATTTTCTTCACGACAAAGTGTCAGCTAAATCGCGAGCTGAATCATTCTAATGATTACACTTACGCATGGGTAAGATAAGGCAGTCCAGCTGTTCTAATGCAATTTGAAAAGTGAATGAACGATGTAAACGTTCAAGAACTCGTCTAGAGTTTATAATATAATAACGTGTAAATTTAATTATTTCAAAACTGTTATTTTTAGTTAAAGCGAGGAAATATTTTATGTCAAACTACCACAGAATTAGTTAATTTACTTTGTAAACCATAGGATAAAATAAACATGTTAAAAGGTTTATCTCATTATTTTAACAAAATTCGTAGCAATCGCACCTTGTCATTAAGCTACCCGGGTTAAATGTGTTTTTCGAAACGCCACAGTACCGAGATGCGATAAACATGATCTTTACGCATTTGGCAGTATTTTATATTCCAAATATGTAAGCGCACATATAGTGCCGTTTTCGTTTTTTTATTTGTATGTATTAAACCCTGTATAAGAAGATAAGAACATAATACATTGAATTAAAAGCAAAACACTACAAAGTAGCGGTATCTCAGGGGTTAGGCGCTCAGCCTCTAACGCTAAAGGTCTAGGGTTCGATTCCCCGTCGAAGCCATGCAGCAATAAAAATCTATGCCGCAACCCGCCACTCACATTCCCCAATCCGGTGTAGGCAGCCGTAGGGTCTTAATGCCTGAAACCTTCTCTGGAATTTAGTCGTTCGAATTCGACGTTAAACTGTAGGTCCCCCGTACTTCACCTTAGCGCTAAGGGAAGTACGTGGCAGAGAAGAGTGCCGGTGCCCAGCAGTGGGACCTAAAAGCTGATTACGAACGAAAACACCACAACAGAAGGCTCACAGTTCTATTTTAACAGCTACTTTACACACTACAGTTGCAGAACTGCTCTGTCTTAATGTGCTAATGTGAATATCCGCTTGTTTTACACATATTGTTATTTATTTATTTTAACAACGAAGTGATTTAATTAACATCTTAGAACCATTAACCCGGCGCCTACCTTGGCCTTGAAATTCAGCTTTTTGGAGTCATGCAAAAAATCATTTTTTAATCACATGTTCTTTTCATAATTATGAAGTATAAAATTTTGTATACAGTACAATTTAGTAAAATATAACATAAGTTCGTAACATGAAACGTCGAGAGCAGCGTCCGTCGGCCGCTCGGTGAAATAATCCAAATAGTGAAAATAAAACAATAATAATTAGGCTGTGAGATGTAAGAGCATAAAAAAACATTTCTGCCCCGAGCTTGTTTCCGTAATGACAGCGCTTTCATCAGATTATGTACCATTAACCTAAACATCTAATGTTAAACTGAATTTGCTTATTTGCATTGAAAGTTGTAGCGGTCCGCTGTACAAACGAATGCGCGCTTTATATAATAGACACGTAAATGTGTGGTTTATAGTTGCGGAGACTCCACAGCACTATAAGTTAAGACAACTCGATCTGTAATTAATATAGAGAAGATTGCGCAACAGTTTTCCGTTTACTTTGCTAAAGTAAAACCAAAGTTACCACAATAATAAGCTGAATATCGTACTTGTCGTGCAGACAGAATTGTCGATAATTTAAAAGATGCCATGTTAAAAATTAATTTATCCTCAGAATAAAAAAAAGAAGGTATGTATTTTCACCGTACCTTTGGATTTATACCTTTTCACCTTTATAGTGTCACAGAATCTACCACATATTATAGAATTTCACACATTCCTACAATGATTTTTATTACCCACTTAGTAGAGCATTACCTATTTCTTGCAATAAAATTATACAGAGCCGCAAGTAAAAATCACTGAAGCGTGAAGGTTATAAAAACAGTTTTACAAAACCACGCTATGATGTTTTATACATACATTAACTTTACTACTAATTTTTTTCAAATTCCAATATGAATGTAGCCATACGAACAAGGTGCTAACATAAAATTAACTGTACTGACACTTAAAATTACTAATTTTTATTAAGGAAGTTGCCATGATTAAATATAATTACAAGTATATAATTTACAAAATTAAAGCAAGATAATTTTAATAGTTAAAATGATGCTTCGAGACATGTTAAGGCTTGCCTGTAGTGCATAATTCAGTCTTAATATACAGGGCTGGGCAAAAGTACGGAACAATGCAAATATCTTTAATACGGCAACCGCGATTTTTTTTTAAATTACATAAATGTTCCGATATACGGCGGATACAATGAAGATATTAGCGCTTTAAAAATACTTCCGGTTTAGCCGGAAATGATATCAACTTTTTTATTTTAAATAAAACACTCTGTATATTTTTTGATATATCGATAGAACTCATTTTTGCGAGTTCAGTGATATAAGGTTTTATGCATTTATTTTTAATAATTCTAGAGATATTGAACAATAATATTTCATAATTGTTATCTAGCAGCTCATGAAAACAAAATAATGTGAGAAGCCTAAACAGTTTTGTAAAGTTATCAAATATGCTTGGTTCGTGTTGAGTTTTGATGTTTGATAGATTGAGCAGTGTGGTTGTAGTAATCAATTAATTAACCAAAATTAATTATAACTGCTGAATTTAACATCAGAAATGGTTCAATTACCAGAAAGAGACTGAATTCAAATTTTAATGATGGTTGGTTTTGGTGAGTGTCGTAGAACTCAGCAAGAAGTTTGTACTTTATTTAACAATTTGCAATATTTCTGTTAATTGAAACATTTCTGATGTTAAACTTAGCAGTTTTAATTAATTTGGTTAATTAATTGATTACTGCAACCACACTGCTCAATCTATCGAACATCAATACAACACAACACGAACCAAGCATATTTGACAACATTACATAACTGTTTAAGCCTCTCACATTCTTTTGTTTTCATGAGCTGCTAAATAACAATTACGAAACATTATTGCTCAATATCTCTAAAATTAATAAAAAAATAAAGGCATGAAACCTTATATCACTGAACTCGCAAAAAAGAGTTCTATCGATATATCAAAAAATATGCAGGATGTTCTGTTTAAAATAAAAAAGTTGATATTATTTCCGGCTAAACCGGAAGTCCTTTTAAACCGCCGATATTGGAACCTTCATGTAGAAAATTTTGCCAAAATTGCGGTTGCCATATTAAAGATATTTGCATTGTTCCGTACTTTTGCCCAACCCTGTATCAAGACTAAATTGATTTTACGTAGTTTTTCTTCTCCAAATGTTTCCTCCACTGAGAGAGAAAAAAAAAAGAAAGAACACCCAAAAAACTAGAAGAAACTTTAAATAAAGTTTGAAAAGCAGCCCTTAAAAGCAATTTTAAGAACGAAAAACCCTCGTAAAATAATCAAGATGAGCATCCTCCTAAATAAATCCATTTAAAAATTAGAAAAGATTTTTTAAGAACAGTGAGAAATATGTTTTCTCATTTCCAGGGGAGTTCCTTGACAGAGATTTTCAGAATGTATTTGGAACAAATAAATACGGCCTAAAAAAATTTTGTTAGACACTTGCATATAGTAATTCCAAAATTAAATTTGTTTTTATTCATATATTATATAAATCCATCAGCAAGGAAAACAATACGTATCTTTTTCAGGGCACGCTCTTTCTTAATTATACCGTGATCCCCCAGCCTGAAAATACAGGTGCTTTTGTTTATAGGATGCTTTTATAGTTTTTCTTTTCTTCAGGAAATAACTAAACCGGAGTTGTTTTTACCGTAACCATTTTTCAGACGAATTCGGCTGGTGTTTTCTCCATCAACTGCTTTCTCGGCGTTTTTGTTGTAGACCCCTTTTCAGAGACGTTTTCACTATAAACCGTAAATGACCGCCAAAAGCAGAAGTTATGTTTTTCTGTAAAATGTTGTGGCTGTTTCGTGCTGCTACTGACCCCGCGGCGAGGCTGGGTTCTCGACAGACAGAACCGACGTTGAGAGCATGTCTCGGTATTTGGTGGTACACGATGTTCTGGTATAACGTCTGTTCTAAATAAAATAAGACGCGCTGATTTGTCTTGCATCTTTAGACGGCAAAACAGCACGAGGCGAATCGTAGGTTTACTTAGTTAATTTTAATTCATTTTCACGTTTGTTATGGCTCCCAAAAGTTAAACCAGTAAAGTGTGGTTATTTGTAAACATGACCTAACATTGTCAAACACGCGGTTACATTCTTGTATGTCTTTTGAATGTAATACAACTGTTATTTTAAACTACCCTAGCGCGGCTCCTTATCTTTAACAACAAATAATGTATAACTAAGACACTGTCGTAGAAGTGGCCGCTTATACAATTTATTACCGATAAACTTAGCGTTTAATATATAAATAAAAACAGGATGTTAATGAATTGTAGGGACAAACTTCTAGGGCTTGCAAAACACAACAAAGCAAACAACTTTTGTTAATAAATGTGTGGTCAAAAGTGTTTCCTTTAGAAAATAGAGCCTCTTAAAGATTCTTTAAGAAGTACATACCTGAAAATAGGCAACCCAAATTGCCTTTTCAATTATTTTGCACAGGTCACACGGAATTTTGAAAAAAAAAACGATCTAGACATATTTGCATTCAAATAACGTCAATTTTGACACAATTCAATATTTTTGTGATATTTTTTGACTTTTCTTGCATTCGCTTCTTTGTGTGCCTTTTATAATTCGTTTTTTTTTTTCGTTCTGTGATTTTTTGATAATTATTTTCTTCGTTATTGTCGATCTGTGTTTCGTATTTTTGTGTTATGGCGAATTAATCTACTTTTGCCGAACAGCATAACATGATGTTCATGTATGGAGCTGCTAGGTGTAACGCACGTGAAGCTGCTAGCCTGTACCAAGAACATTTTCCGAATAGGGTAGAGTAGGGTAGTTTGACTTCGGCTGCGGGAGGAAGGTACATTCGTTGTCAACAGACACAACTGTGGTGCTACCAGAACAAGGCGAACGGTGGATTTTGAGGAAGAAGTTTTGGAGAGAGTGGCTGAAAATCCTTCTACTAGTTCAAGAGCCATCGTTCATGAAATGGGAGTGAACCATGTTTCAGTATGGGAGGTACTACATGAGCAGCAGCTACATCCGTACCATCCACAGAAGGTACAAGCCATGGTTCAAGCAGATTTTCCCAGAAGGGTAGAATTTTGCCAGGAATTTCTGCGGCGGTGTAATGAGGATCTAGAATTCCAAGTAAACGTTCTGTTTAGTGACGAGGCATCTTTTACGAAAGAAGGGATATTCAACAGTAGAAACAGCCACATTTGGGACGATGAAAATCCCCATGCTGTTGTTCAAAAAGGATACCAGCAAAGATTTTCAGTGAACAATTGCGCCGGGATTGTTGGCGATAGACTCATTGGACCATATCTGCTACCCCAAAGGTTAATAAAAGCAATTTATTTAAATTTCTTGCGCCATGTCTTGCCTGAACTTTTGGAAGATGTTTCACCTCAAATGTGGCTGCAGCACGATGGTGCACCTGCTCATTTTTCGGCGGAAGTCAAGAAATTTTTAAATAACATGTTTCCCAACAGATAGATAGGTCGAGGAGGGCATGTGGCGTGGCCTCCACGTTCTCCTGATTTGACCCCACTTGATTTCTTTTTGTGGGGTCATGTTAAAATGTTAGTGTATGCTACCCCAGTTAAAACTGTAGAAAAACTTACGGCGCGTATTCTTGCTGCATGTGAAGAAGTTCAACAGACTCCTGGTATATTTGGAGCGGTGCGCAGGAATTACTTCGTAGATGTGCTTCGTGTGTAGAAGCTGGGGGGCGACATTTTGAACATTTACTATAATTTTGTTAATTTTTGAATTAGTTATTGTAAATTTTTCAAAAAGTTGCGTTTTGATTTGTAATTTTGGTTTTTTCTATTGCTTAGTTTTGAAACATTTTGTTAATTAATTTATTTTAAATTTTAATTTGAATTTGAAAAGTGGGAAGGAGGGCTTTATTTATCCTGTATTAATTTCCGTCGTTATGGAAACAAATAGTAGTTAGTAAATTGAGTTGCCTACATTTAGGCGCTTCTTAAAGAATCTTTGAGAAGCTCTATCCCTGAAAGGAAACACTTTTGACCACACATTTATTAACAAAAGTTGTTTGCTTTGTTGTGTTTTGCAAGCCCTAGAAGTTTGTCCCTGCAATTCATTAACACCCTGTATATAGATTGAGATAAATGAAGATATGACTGAACTGCGTCTACGTAGTAGAGACTTTAGAACTAGGGCTTGAATGTTATCCAAACGCTCAGGTCAGTCAGACTGGACAAGCAAATTTTCAAACATGTCTATATTTTAAGCTGTCCAATAAAAAGGTCTATGCCTATGCTGTTATGGTCTGCACAATCAAGCCTAGAAGTAACTAAACTAAAACGTGTGATTTGTATATTGTAAATAGAAACCCATTGAACTTAATGACGAAAAATCAAGCTAATTTAGGTTGTTTTAACTACATTACTGCGGTTTATCAACATGGGTTTAAAAAAACTTTTTCTGTACAACGCACGTATCAAGAATTTTGTACAATTATAATTCGTAACCTAAAAAAATGGTTTTATTTTGAATTAGTATAATAAAAATATGAAAATTGATTTTATTCTTCTACTTATTGTGCTTTGCTCTACTGTGGTTTTAGAAACTTTTAAGTTATCATAAGAACAAGATACAAGTTGCGGCAAATAACGATAACCCTAAGTGAAATTATTTTAAAAGATCATAAACAGCGTTACTTTGAGGTTATAATAAAATATTTGAAAATTAGCAAGCAACCTTTTTTCATGAAAAATAATCTGAATCAATCAAAATGTTATTTGTGTTAAGATGTGATGTCAATATGAATTTGAGAATATCGTAGAACCTTTACAACAAAATTCTCTATATACTATTTAAATTTTATCACATTTCTAATAGCAAAAGTCCGCCACCAGATTGACTTACATCATGCATTCTGTTAATCTAAAAACTAAATTCGTAACTATCTCACCATAATACACGACTAAATCGTGTATCTCGGAAATATTTATCACTATAACACAGGACGGAACGGAACCTTATATGTCGGCTCAGTTTGCTGATTGTTTACAATTAAACTTTACATTGTTGTCAATTCTGTTGGTATAGTTTGGTTATTTATAGCTAATTTACTTCTAGCGGATTGTAAATGTGTATTTAAAGCGCTGACAAAAAGCAAATGTATAGCAGAAGAATTATATTATTCATCACCTACAAATTGGGATCTGGATTAGGTTCCGCTTACTATTACAAAGTGTTTACTACAAAATTGTTTATTACAAATGGTAGATAGATTTATCTGAAAGCACTACACCTTTACTGACGCATTTATTATCATTTCCTACATCACGAAACAACTTAGTTATTTATTGTTTGTGGGTTCCGATATTTACGTTAAAATCACGTAGGCTGATAAAGATTTTGGAAAATCTCCTTTAAGGCACTTACTTGTAATTGAGGAGAAGTAATAAGTTTAACTAATTGTTTTCTCGCTTCTTTTTAAGGAATTTCCTAGGACTAAAATAAAATTTTTCTGTCTTTAAAATTGTTTACGGAACTGTTTTACCGGTCTTTTCTTGGTGTTTTTTTTTTGGTCTGTTTTTTCTCTTTTCGTCCTACTAGTTTCGATTAAAGTAGCAGTAGCAGTAGCACAGCAGTATTAATTCAAGGAGTATATGGCCCGTGGGGTTTTATCTAAATCCACCCTTCTAGTTACCTATATGGTTTTGTTAAATTAAATATAAAACAACAAAGAAATTATAATTAGACATATATTATAATAAAAATAAACTAGCAAAACCCGTGGGCTACGCTCGATTTTCTAATTAAATTTGAATGTTTCCTCCACTGAGTCGGAGCTCGGAATTAACAGCCGCTCCCTGATAAAAAATTCTGTAGTAAAAACTGGGAAAAACCAGTAAAATCAGAGCCGTAAAAAAAATTGAGACAAAAAAAAGCCGTAAAATCTTTAAACCCAGAAAAAATTCCTAAAAAGAAAGCCGGGAAGAAATTACAAACTTATCACTTTTCTTTATTTCCAGGAGAGTGCCTTAACAAAGATTTTCAAAATGTTTTTGTAATTAATACACACGCCGAAACAATCCTGTTAGACATTTGCATCTAATTCCAAAATGGAATTCGCACTTATTCATAGAAACCGATCAACAAGGAAACAACACACATCCTTTTAAGGTAAAGCTCTTTTTGAATGATGCAGTAATCTACCGGCAAGCATTCATTAATAATAACAACATCTCTAATAATTTAGGCTTATAGTAGTTGCTAGTAATTACTAAGGGTGTATGAAACCGCGTACTTCACAATAAAGAATGCGTCTATGTAACCATGTATTAATAGTGGAAACCAAAGCAATCTGTATGAGAACGACCCCCACCGAAGCTGTTCTCTGGGCTAGCTTATGTCAGCGCCCGCGCCGGTCGCTCTGCTAACATATGCCTCAAGTCTGTTTACGTTATGAAAGCTATCAACAGATTATGTTACAATACCACAAACAAATATTTTTTACAAACGTGTCTGAAACAGGAAGTTTTTTTAAGTCGCCGCATGCAGCCTCGTCTTTAGCAACAAAGAATATATTACCAAAACACAACCGATAAACACAATTTATTCCTAAAGCACTGCCGATAAAATGTGTCGAGATGTAAGGGCTTGTCGTCTTTTGAGGGTGAGACAGTTAAGGATTTAATATATAGGTAATTGGCTCAGCACTCATTTGGATATTCTTATACTTTAAAATAATTACTATTTTATATCGACAAAATATACCCAATTGGTTGCATGACGGAGAACTGCGGATGCCGGTCACACGGTTTGAATTTTAGTTTTTAAATGTTTGCAGTCAATATCACACAATGAATTATTACAAAATAGTAGACAGTAGAAACAAGTG
Organism: Ctenicera cuprea; assembly: GCA_958336395.1. Classification (NCBI taxonomy): domain Eukaryota; kingdom Metazoa; phylum Arthropoda; class Insecta; order Coleoptera; family Elateridae; genus Ctenicera; species Ctenicera cuprea. The sequence continues at coordinate 28,608,137 of OY284488.1, forward strand.
AACGCATTTTCTTACATGGCATTCACAATCCAAAATTATTTTGCACGGACATCGTACAACACCACTAAATTATGAGTACACAAGCAACAACTGTTTTCACACTACTACTTCGTGTACGTGGAAATCCCGTAAATTAGGCGGCTATTGGCATGCGCTTATCACGGACAGCTGACAGCATAATTCTCGGAAGTTGTGGGTTCGTGACCCTGAAGTCTTTAATAGGCAGATACTTCTATCCTCTTTTAGCTTCTGTAATATGAATTTTACCGCAATGAGCTTTTTATTCATTTCAAGGTTTTTTAAGCTGGGACGGCTTTATTCGGTGGCGTATAGCTGAATTGGGGACTGACAGCCAAATGACCCTCGCATAGATTCGTTTAATGCGCGCGAAATACTCCAACATTCAAACTATTTCGGATCCTGCGGCAGCTCTTACTAAACGTTCTCGCATATAAATCTCATACAAAAGTTAACTGTAAAGCATTTTTAAAATATTATAGTGTATAATATGTTATGTACTCAAACAAAAAGTAAGTATTTATTTTTTCTTATTTCATTGGGAGGTCAATGACCATTTAACCCAATGGAGAAACCGCCACTGGTTGTGACGTTTGATATACAAATAGTTCGTGCAATTGTATTTATAATTTTCGCGTAAATATATCCATTTATTATGCATTTTCAATTCTGCTATTTTTGGGGTAAAAGTAAACGGTTCCTTTAACTTCGGGGTCCCGCACCATCAGAACATAACCGATCGCCCGATAGGTTGATCCGCCCCTGACGACTCCTGACTACGTCCCACACCTTCTTGAAACTTAAGTAACGATTTTTTTATCACTTATCTATACAAACGGGGAAACGCATAAAAATGAAACAAATTAACATATCTCTATTCTAAAGCTTTTCTGTAATTATGAATGAAATATGTATCAACCAGTCAAGGTTTATTAGCATGCTATTATATTAGTTGATATCAGTTAATAAAGCTTGTCGACACACAAAGTTTGATCAGAAATTATATCAAAATTTATTCCAAATAAATCAACGACAACAAAATTCGTGGTAATAAAGAAACAACGAAGCAAACATAGGTATAATACGTAGCAATGCTCATACATCGATAACAATGGTTTATGTTAATATTTATTCCGGTTTATTCCTAGTCACCCACAAATCTGCATTCTGTCTCATTTGAAAGTGCAAAACATAAATCCCTTAAGAACCCACATGTTTTGACAGTACACTCGGACATTATGCGACGAAGCAAACAATAGGTGTGGGTGGATTGAACGGTACTTGTCACGTGGGTCACGGTCATTCAAATATCAAGAACAAACGTCGCCTCGCCAATAACGCCTTGAATTTCTTCACCACTGCTTTTACACATTTTATAGAGCTACTATTTATATATTTATTGCAATTTATTAGGTTCTTTAATGTTTTTAGTACCTAATTTACATAAAAAACAAAATTTCTCAAAAGAATTGAAACCAATGCCAAGAAGCGACGCATACTGCTTGATATAATGTTATAAATGTTATAATAATTTATTGAGGTGGTTATACTATATAATTATGTAAGCTTGCTGTAAAATTTAGTATACAACAATTTTTTATCTAACAATTACCATTAAAACTTCATCTGCTTCTTTCTTGTATCTAAAAAATTGCTAATCCGTAAGTTTCCACGTTGTAAAAATAGAGAAAATGTAGGTAGTATGGAATTTCTTAAAATGTTTAAACTTTATTTTTTAAGAACTGTGCAGGCCACCGAAGTTCTAAAATATATTCCACATTGAATCCAGTTCCCTTCCCTTAGTTACAACTTTTAGTGATCGCACATTCAGTAACATGCCTTATATCGACACAGGTTATATCATCATATTCCTTTCAATAAATTTGCTATCATTGTTTGTAAGAGAAATGCGTGAGGCGTAGTCCGCTGGTTTAGCTAATTAAAAAAATTAATTTGCGATTGTTTTAATTCTTGTAATCGTAAATTTTAGCGTTTGTTATTTTAACTGAAGCTCCCAATATTTGAGTCAACTGTAGATATGGTTACAACGTTCTAAGCAACGTATAATTAAGTTGTTTTGTATACTGTAATTTTTTTAAACTGTAGACAATTGTTTTACTGGACTTTCATGGTACAATTAGAGTTATGAGTGGGTCTTTAAGCACAAATTCAAATATTTTTTTCTTTATTATTTTTAAAAATCAGAATTCTTTTTTAATATTTTGTTTAACGGCATTTCAGAGGGTCCTAAACAAGATTATGCAATTAGTTTTTCAATAAAAAATTTCTAATATAATTTTGTAATTTTGCAACGAACAAATTGCAGTAGGCTAGGCTTTTACATCTTGTAATATTTAATATTCTCTCAATATACAACTTTTTATCCTACATACTATTTAAAGTCCGATTTCAAGTGAGCTACTTATAAATTTTTTATAGAGGTGTCTCCAAGCAAAGTGAGACACACTGTATGTGTTAAAATTTGTTCATTTAATTGTTATTTTGTTGCTTATATGTTTGCCTTTTTATTTTGTCCGTATGAGTAATTATTTGTCCAATTATTATCTCTACTTGTCATATCATTTTAATCATACATACATTTGTATTCACACAACAAAATTTTAATAATGTTCTAATGCTTTTATTATATTAATTGTCTGTTATTCAAAGAAATTATATTAAATGTGATGTGTAAAATACCTAATCCTTCAGAATGGAAGTAAACAACATAAACATTGGCGGAAAGCAATCAATACATTGAACGGAAATGTTGTGTTATGTTGATAAATGTTGTAGAGATGCACGACCCCGTCGTCGTGTTATAGTAACGCAGATTTAATATATAGAATAGAATAAAATAGAACAAAATAGAATACAATGGAATAGAATAGAATACAACACATTAGAATATAATAGAATAAAATAGAATAGATTAGATTAGAATAGAATAAAATAGAATCGAATGGAATGGAATGGAATGGAATGGAATGGAATGGAATGGAATGGAATGGAATGGAATGGAATGGAATGGAATGGAATGGAATGGAATAGATTGGAATAGAATGAAATAGAATAGAATAAAATAGAAGAAAATTCGTATTTCTGTAGCGCGTTGGTTTTTGCAAAAATGCACAGACACTTAAATTGATTTAAATATAAATGCATTTTTATGTGACATTTTTTGTTTTCCAATGTCAACCTCCGCACCCCCAGCCACCTTGACTTAATTTTTTACTTTCCTAGCGCTAAGGTGGAGTATAGGGGACCTACAGTTTACCCTCGGATCCGAGCAACTACATACCAGAGAAGGTTATAATATTAAATATATAGTCTTAAGTACCCTCAGGAGCTCATAGTATAAATGTATGAAACCGAATACCAAAATTTTATAAGTTTATCGTAATGGGTTACTGGGATATTCAATAAAAAGTAACTTTTGACATTCTCTTGTAGGGGTTGAGGCTCCCCTAGTAAGCATTTTCGGAACTGTGATTACCGGTAGTTTTCTTTGTAGTGTTCGTGTATAATCGGTACACAAATTTTTCGACGGCAATATGCAATGCGTGTTGATGGCCGGCGTATTTTTTTTTCAATAAACCTTAATGTTCATTGCTGACAAAAAAATTTGTAACTATAATATAGATATGTAACGCGAAATTATTAATTTTCTAATACATTAGTTTTCTGGGAACAAATATAATAAAGAAATAGTCAGACTTATTCTAAGTTTATTATCTTAAATACAATCCAGCATTAAATAAACTTTTTTCGGACACTCAATGGAAATGGACTACATTTCCTTATTACAAATCGTAAAGAAAAGTATCTCTTTTCTTTATAGCAACCATTTCTTTATAGCAACAAAATAAACAATAGTTATGTGTATTATAAGTAAAGAAAAGTATTGTTTTTCTTTACGAATCCGAATCGAATTGTTTAGTTGCTGCAGTGATGGAAACGGCAATTTGATTCTCGCGCTTGTCATGTATTTTTTAAATAATTTCTTATAAAATGTAATCCTTATGTAATCCATTTCCATTAAGCGTCCGAAAAAATGTTGGTATTATTCTTAAAGGAAAGTAAGTTTTTCTTTACTCATCTTGTTTCTAATCGAGACGCAGATCGCGATTCGTAAAGAAAAACAATACTTTTCTTTACTTATAATACAAATAACTATTAATTGCCTTGTTAAAGTATTTTTTCTGTGGTCTGTTCAGAATGAAATCTAGTAAATGTACATATTATTATTTTAATAGTAAAGACATTACATTCAATATAAGCGTTTCTTTTAATATGGCATAAGTATATGACTTTTCTTTTATTTTTTTTTAATTAAAGCATACTGTGATAATTCTCTTTAATTTATATGCTCTTAATGATAGATTAATAAAATCTGCTTAAGACCCGTGCTTAAGGCGATCATTACTACAATGTTCTGTTTACCTAAATTGTCTCAACATTCTAAACATCAATATTATTATTGTGCCGTTTGATTTAACAGTAATCAGTGAAAAAGTAACTGACCTGGCTAACAGCAATATAAGACCCAAGGGCACACCGTACATCGTTTCAGTTTCGTTAGGAGAAACCGTACGACTACTTGAACTCGTTCCCTACATTAAAAGCCATAAGCAACGGATCAAAGAAAGTGATTTAATTCTGTATTCATTTGTAAATCCCTTATTCCTGTTATCTCCGGCAATACTACTACCGTAATCATACTTAAGCCACCTGCAATGTTGATTAGGGGCGGGCAGCTGCGGCTTAGTGCTTATTTCGATTTGAATTCGCCAAAACGTATTTATTTACAGAAGCTATTCATTTCTTTCTTTTTTGGTTCAACTGTTGTTTAATAGGGTGCACCATTTCTTCTTTGCAATATTGAATGCAGATATTCATGAGTCTCAATTTACCCTGGAACAACTGCTAGTTCTGTGTTTAAAATATTCTACAATGAAAATGGTTTCCTGAGAAATTGAAACCATCTCTTAATTTGAAAATTTAGAACGTCTCCTGGTTGTAAATTGTGGTCAATTACTGCGTGGAGTAAAACGGAAATTAGAAAAATAATCTGGTAGTTAAAATAATAAGATGTGTAAAATTATACACCCACTTCCTGAGACATTTTTCATGGAATAATTTATCACAGTATTATTATGATTCGTAGATCCATCATAATGGCCCTTTACCAACACAAAAAAAACGTTTTTTTACAAGGAGGTGGTTTACACTTTAAGGGATGAAGTGAAAATGAAAGTAATGCGAAACCGAGAGGAAGCCATCTTATTTCTACCTGTTTGAGATAAAAAGAGCTTTCAATAATAACAGTGAGGTTGCAACTTTAAGTAAAATAGTTTTCGTTTTTTACTGCCTTGTACAGGAAGCTCACACAGATTAAAATTCGATTTTATTAACAGGTTTCAATAGATTCAAGTGTGGCTATACAGGATGCTGTATTAAAAGAATTTCCGCAACGTTATAATACGACGATTTATTAACTACTTATATATGAACATTCATCGAACATCTGGGAGTATGTGTAAGAACCTGAAACATTACCAATATGTTTGAATCAACCGAAGGTACGTAGACGTAGTCTTTGATAAAATAACTAATTTTATTGTTCTTACTTTCCCATACCTTCGGTATAAGGAAGTATTGGTTTCATGTTAATTTTCGAAATCTAGATTTTAACGGAAATACACGTTTTGGGCTTAAGCAACCCAAAAAAATGTTTTTTAAAAAAATGTCTGTCTGTGAGTGTGGGTGTAGGTGTGTGGATGTGGAGGGGGGTGACGCCTCTACAGACGAAAGTACTGGACCGATTTTGATGAAATTTTAAATCAAGAGGTATATCGAAAATTGTAGTTCTAGTCAAGCTTTTCAAAAATATCCAAAACCGGAAACGGAAGTTAAACATGTTTCTTTAGTAGCGTTCTTTTTCAAATCTAAATTTTCAAATTTAAGCACGGAATCTGAGAGAAGAACTTAGGATAAAACAAAAACATTGTTACCGAACTCCCTAGCTTTAAAATGGCGACCGCTGCAGTTTTTTGAAAATCTCGACTTTAACGCCAATTTACTCAAAAAGTAGTTGTTCGATCGAGATCAGCTATTACTGTTTGAGAGCCCTTTGTGGGTAGTATACGATACAATAAAATTAATTTTGAAAATCCAAAAACAATCGCAACGGTGCTGCTTCAAAGTTTTAAAAATTGTCAAAAAAAATTTTTAAAACTGGATACACGACTTCTTTTAAACTTTCTAAGCCGATAGAGCTTGCATTGAACTACAAATGTGTTTTTTACTAATTTCCCAAATTTTACTCTGACGCCTTCCAGGAGTTTTTGAATAATTTGAAATTGATTAATTATTTATTTAAAAACGCAAACACCGATCGTTATAAACTATAAACGTTAAATCGTTATAAACCTTTATCAGTTCGATAGACTATTGAAAGTACTTTATTAGGATCCGCAAGAATTTTTTAGTATTTTTTTAAATTAGAAAAAAAAACGATACTTTTTAATATCAGCAACGCGTTTTCTGGCAATTACGGTAATTCGCCGAAAGGGCGCGGGGGGCGGGCGCTTACGGTACCGAAAACAATTAAACAGACTATCGCAAATTCAAATTCACGCTGCTTGTTTTCTTAGAAATCTAATACTCGGTGAACTGTACAACGTTGTAATTATTAAATGTTACATACGGTAAGTATTAATATCTAGTATGGGAAAGTCCACTATTATTTTTTATATTATTTGTATATTTTTAAATTTTAGATTCTTTTGCTGATGTTTTTAAAATTGTCGGTTCCGTGGGATTTCCATGAAAATCTCAATCTAGGCATCTTAAACTTGTCTAAGACCTAATTCGGTTTCGCAGGTAAATGTCTATACATTTTAAGTGCATTAATAATAGTTAGTTAATTTACAGATAGTTAACGCTTTGAACACAGAAGGTGACATTCGAAATTGAAAGAAAACCTTAACAAGTCACTTCAAAATACACTAAATGCGGTTGCTAAAATAGCTCATAAGAAATTAAACGGCGGCTTAACAAAAAAATCTTAGCTTCCTTTCCTATGATAAGCACAAGCACAACATAGTTTTATGTGGCTTTGAATCGCCTGAATGAACAATAAACGTAGAAGACTTATCAAAGCATAAGTATATGCGTTAGTAAGATTCTGAGACGTTGAATAACGTTTCTAACTGACAAAAGACCAAGTTTTTATACTAGATAACTCAGAAAAATATCTCGTTTGAAACTCTATTAACAATTAAGCAAACATTTAAATACTACCTACTTAATCTAATTTATAACACTAAATTTTTGTTAGCTGTGTATATTCTAGTTTAATTCTAGCGTATCTAATCTAATTTAATGTTGTAAAATAAATAAATATAAAATAAATAAATAAGTCTTTTGTTCTACTTGCAGTACTATTCTGGGGAAGTAATGATTTCATAACAATTTGCAAATTCCGGATTTTGATAGAAATACATGTTTTGAACTACAGGAACTCAAAAAATGTTTTTGAAAAATGGCTGTCTGTGTTCTGTGGGTGGGTATAATATTTGTATGTACGTATTTGCGTCTCATATCCCCCAAACGGATGGACGCCTTATTACTCAAAAACGAGTAGCAGATTGGCATAAACTTTAGTTATAATAATAGCCTTACGGGAATACAATGTCTAAGGGAATTTTTGTATCGTCAAAAACTGTAGAGTGAAAAATATTTTCAAAATGTTGTAAATTTTCAAAACATATATTACTCAAAAACTGACAGCACGATTTTCTTACATTTAAGAGCTAATTTTACTTAGTGTTCCAGTTGGTTAATTTCTCCATGTTTAAGCTAAATTGCTCATGAGTGATAGTACAATACGAATAACATTCACAACTTAATTTTTAGGTGCAGCAATACTTACGGGGATAAATCTTCCCCCTCTCCCCCCAAACCAATTTGTTTTGGTTGGGAGGGTGGTTTGGTTTCTGGCGTTTTTTATTTCCAAAGAATATTCTTCAACAAATCCAAATATTATTTTTTACAAGAAACTATGAAAATTCGGTTAGCTACAGTACGGTATGCCTCTGACCGTGCTCGCGGTTATACTGTCCCTGATGTTTGTACCGCTGGCTCTTTGGTTTGCTCCCGCTGGAACAGTAAAAGTCATGATAAAGCCAGTATCGGAGCCTAAAACGTCGATACAATAATACTTTCGAAAAGATGACAAGCAAAAATTTGTAAAGTATAGGAAGTAGAGATTCAAGCGAAGTGTTTCGCTAATTTTTATGTGCACATTTGCCTATATATTTGAGCTCTTTTAGTGTTCAATTCCGGTGGTTAATAATAACTGAAATATTATGAATTTTCGCTAACTTCTTCAACAAAAAAGAATTCAGGGAAAATTAAATAGCAGAGTTTTGTAGTTAAATTTATATCTTTTAAAATTAGTTTGTTACACATATAAATATTGAAATAACTAGAACCAATAAGCTATATTTTGATAAAATTTGTAGGTAATATTATATTTAAGGTCCAACCCTTACATTTAAAGAGTGTATCTCTTGTAAGCAATTCATGGGCAGCTTATTATTGAAGAGGTGCGTGGGGAGTTTGCATTCTTTCTTAAATATTAATTTTAAATTTATATTTTTTTGCTACCTATCCTTTCTGCATATTTATCTCATATTAAATCAAAAACGGTATATAGTATATTATGTACCTTGACAAAATTGTATTTTATATTTCTAAAAAACAGAAAACAAATGTTTCTTCAAAAACACTATTGTATATTTTAAAATTGTATTTTTACTAGAATTCATAAAATATACACTATTTACATAAGTATTTATAAATCATAATCTACGGGTCACGACCAAAATTTTATTTTATATAAAAAATAGTATTTTAAAACCTATGATATTTTAAATTATTGTGGCTTCCTTATACTCAGTGCATCCAGGGTTATCCAATTTTGTTGAGATGCAACTTAGCTGCAATAAGACAATATGTTTATTACAATGCATAATTATTACCTAACTAACAATTACAATATTGAAAATACATTGAGTTTATCGTCTGCTACAAAATGTGTTAAAAATATCCAACTCCTTTGCCGTAATTTTAAGATTATTGTAGGATTTTCAGTTTTTGTAGGGATGATTGATTTTACAAGGACGAGCAAATACCTGGGCTATAATAAGTGTGAAATTAAAAAAAAAAGCTTGCTGCCTACGTCATTCACGATAGGATGGCATATAAAAAAACATTTAAAAAAATGCAAAAAACAAAGCTTTAATAATTTTAAGAAAAATGAATGAATTATTACCAGATATTTTAAAAACACCGCACCGCGTGAGCCTTCCTTTATAATGATACCAAATATAGAAAAGTTTGTAAATCTATTTAACAAGCCGTTTAAAGTTTTTATAATTCACTGTTTAACACAAATTCGCAGCTAAAATAAATTATTCTTAATTTTTCCAATATGTTTGCAAAAATATAAAAATCGCTTATAGTTAGTTTATCGACAACAGCTGTAGTTCAATGTTCATTATTATTTAAAACTTCAGATGCTTAATATGACACACCACTGTTTGTCATATAAAAAACGCTATTAATGACTGATACAAACAGACAAAGAAGATTTTAAATACTTAGCGGAATATTCTATTAAAGAAACATTTTCAAGGAATTTCAAATACACTTTGGAATTGCTCTAATTTAGCGCAACTTGCTATTGCCTTTAACAATGTCGGCCTGAGCAAATTAGTCACGGTAGTGCCCAGCTCTATTTCCGCATTTATGGAGGTCGGATATCGGCAAACAAATCCTTGCATACCTATTAACCGTTTTTGGATTTTATGAGTGGGTTTTATTGGGGCCATAACTTTCGGTTTTCTAAACCTGGAACTTTGGGGATTGTATAACTTCTTTTGTGAACGTTGACATTTTTCAAAATATTTAAGGGAAATATTGGCCCCAATCTACATAAACCTCTCGGTAGACCATATTTTTCAATCCCTTTCCAAGAAAGGGGTTGTTGCTCTTATAGATCCATTTTAAGTCTGACCTGATTTAACTTTTCAGCATCCTCCAATAGACAGCACCTCATTTTGTGCTTATTTAAAACAAACATTTGACATGGACTAATTTATTACAACCACGCTGTAGCGTTATTTTACAAGGATTACTCACTAAATTTAAAATATAAATAGGGTTTTTTGTTTAACTAAATTTTTGAACAGAGCAAGCGGAAAAAGGCAAACGACTTCAAGACATGTGGATTTTTTCATCTCCCTCTTGACTAAGAATTGTTTTGCTCGCCCTGTATTAGCAGCTATATATGAAACTAAAGTTTAATTCTGTATTAAAATATTAAACAGAAAAGTATGTGTGTACATTATTTTGCGGAAACTGAATAACCCGTTCAGATAATTGACCAAAATTTAACGTACCAGAAATATATTTTTTTAATAAAATGTTATTCTTGCTGTTATTTCACACCTTCATGCCCAATTTAAATGAAAGTTTATACAACAAAAACGAAGAATATGTAGTGATAAGCATAAACGGATAATGATAGTAAAATCGCTCTTGCACCTACGATTTACTAACCCGAAAATACGAATTTACGTGATTTTCACGTACTAGCTTTTACTGAACTAATCGGATTTTTCAATTTTTGAAGTTCTTCAACATAAATCGTCATTTTCCTTGTCCCTTGTTTGACAATTATTCGTGTAAGATATTTAGATAATCGGCAAAAACAAAATTTCCAAAAACTTAATTTATTTTTATACATAAAAAAGTTGTTCCTAATTGACTATTTTATACCGTAAAATACGTATCCTTGTTTCTCTATTGCGTGCTCTGAGAAAATAGAAAAAGAAAATAGAAACATTTTTTTAATCTTTTTGCACCCTCCCATGTTTTGGAGATTTTGTTGTACCTATTGTCCGAACGAAACTCGTGTTTTCTAATACCAAATAATGGTCAAAATCTTCATGTCATACTTTTCTGAAAGTTTAAAGCCAAAAATCTTAATTTTACTTGATAGATCGGTGTTGAGCAAATTAAATAACTGTTTGATAATTATAGTTTATAGAATACGAAGCTTGGTTTTTAGATGCGTTAATACTTAATCATACCACCTTTCCCCTTTTTCCCTGTTTTTAGGGAACAACCCGGTTTCTCTGAGGTTTTATCAGAGTGCAATAATAATAAATGACAATCTTTTAAACGTAGATAGGTTTCCCATTGTCAATGTTTTTGGGCTGTTATAACATACACACTACTCAAGGTTTGTACCTTGCACACTACTAACGTACGAGCGCGTATACTTATACTCACACACATCCGCGCTTACACACGAACGCACGCACACAGGAACACATACGCTCACACGCATTATAATTTAACGTTTTGACATTTATATGGGTTTCAGTCTGGTAGATACGATACCAGATACAATATGTGGTCATATAATTATACATAATTTTTGTAAATGATGAACTATAACTAGCAGAACCGGTGGGTTACGTCCCGATTGCGTTTTTGTAACTTCATTCCCGGCGCTCGCCGTTTCGAATGTTTCCTCCTCTGTCGTTCTCGGAAATACGAGTTATTTTCTGAAAACAAAAGCTCGTAAAAAAAAAACTAATAATTCTTGAAAAAAGCAGCCCGAACAAGTATTTTAAGAAAGAAAAGCCCTCGCAAAAGATTGTTATCACAGCCTCATCAGAAACAATTTCTTAAAGAAAAGCAGGAAAGAAGTTAGTTAAACTCTGTTAAACTAAGCATTTTCTTCATTTCTATGGAAGTGCCTTATATAACGGATATTTTCCAACTGTTTTTTGAACTTAAAGATACGCACTAAAGAAATCTTTTTAGACATTTGCGTATATTTCCAAAAATGAAACTCACCCTTATATAAATCGATCAGACAAAAAAAAACGTATTTCTTTTTTCACAGAAAACTCTTTCTTAAGTATGCAGTGATTTACCAGCAAGAAAATACACGTTCCCTTTTGGGGAGATGTTTTTTTGGTAATGTTATTCTCCGGGATATTACTTTTGCCGGTTGGTTTGTTCTGGGAACTGTTTATATTGTAGTATGTCTTTAACACAGCCTTTTCTCAGCCGATATTTGTCGGGGGGTGTCTTTCCCATCAATGTTTTTACCAGCAAATTTGTTCTCGGACTTTTTTTAGGAACGTTTTCACCGTACGCCATAAGCAAAAGGTTTTTTTTTTCTTGCATGTTATTAGTGTGAACGCCTGTCAAAAAAGCTAATGTTTGGTCTATCTGGCGCCACATCTCAGACTGCAACAGCCCGGAACCTTGCGAGCATTTAGTGTTCTTCTGTGTTTACGAAATGTTGTGTGATGCAATAAATTGTCGATAATAAGGTTGATGTTCTTGTTGTTAGTGAAATATGAATATTATACTAACAGGGGCGGATTTAGGGCAGGGCAAAAGGTGCAAATGTCCAGGGCCCACCGCTAAGGTGAAAATGTCCAGGGCCCACCACTGGCGATTCACAATAAAAACCTAAATCGAATATTTCATAGGAAATGCGAGATATAAACCAGATTGCCAACTCTAAATAATATCAAGAATTATTCTTATTGTTATCTATTCCAAGAAGTCTGTTCGGGTCGGGAACCTGTTGCAATTAACGTCCAGCAGGCAGCAGCTCCTCTTACGTGAGGTACCTAATAAAAATGATAATTTACGAGTGCGATATGTTTGAATGAAGCCGCGCTACCATGCACATGCACGTGCGGGTTATTTTGTGCAATAAATAATGTATACAATGAAATCTAGGTATTTGCCCATAACACTGAAATAAATTGAACTGTGAACAGTGTCAGTGTAACAGAGCTTCATTATTTAGAAATATATTGATTGACCTGCTACTTTATAATTGGTCAATTTTAAAAGGTAACAAAATGATTTTATTAAATTTATTTTAGTTATTAAGAATGATGTGTGTAGTTAATAGTTATGGCTCCTCCTAAGAAGAAATACAAATCAGGCGCGTGCAAAAAGAAAACGAAGATGAGAAAAGAAGCCGTACAATTGCAAATTAAAGAAAACGCTACTAAATTTTGGACACATTATGCAAATTTAAATCCTTCAGCTTCAGTACCTATAGCTATAGAAGGAGGCCCGGAAGGAGGAAATAACAATAATACAGCAGCTGAGTCTGATTTGAGTAGAAAAATGACAGAAGAAGTTAACGTTACCGATATTGGACTTAAAGAAGACACCTTAGAACAAAATACGAACATTGTATTATCCTGCGAAGAAGAAAGCAGCTCATCCGATGTATCTGAAGATTCTAAAGACTCTGATGTGAATAATGACTACCAAAATCAAAATAAAGATGACGATGACAGTGATGACACTAATGCTTCCTCCACTAAAATGAATTTTGAGGAAATGGATATACAAATCGAACAGCCCTCTTATCAATCAACCGACCCAGGTCTATGGCCTTATGAAACTGATAGGAATTTATTACAGGAATATTGGTGTGAGAAAGGCTCGAATTCATGTAGAAATTTGGAAGACAATACCGATTTCAGTGCCTCAAGAAATGTTGATTCTTCAGCAACTTCGCGTACTTTTACTAAAAGTTTGATGTATCGCGTAATGAAAAATGGAGAAAAAGTTCAACGAGAATTTATTTTGTATTCTCCATCGAATGGGTCAATTTACTGTTTTTATTGCCGCCTATTTTCTAAAAATTATAACTATGCTCTGTCCACTCAAAGGGGATATAATGATTGGAGACATGTATCACAACGTCTCGCTGAACATGAAAGTAGTCAAGAACATCAGCAATGCATAAAAAACTATTTAAGAAGATGCCACACCAAGGGTCGTATAGATTATCATCATGAAGAAGAGATTCGAAGTGAAAGAAAGTACTGGTGTGACGTATTACAGCGTGTAGTAGCTGTGATTAAATTTTTGTGTGAACGTGGCCTTCCGTTTCGTGGAAGTGCTGAACGATTTGGTTCAAAGACAAATGGAAATTATCTTGGTTTGCTTGAACTGTTAGCCCAATTTGATCCATTCTTGAGCAAACACCTTGAAAAATATGGAAACAAAGGTTCAGGTACGCATTCTTACCTTTCCAAACAAATCTGTGAAGAGTTTATCGGTATAATGGGGAAACAAGTTCAAGATATAATTGTTGGTCAAATTAAATCGGCAAAATATTTTTCAATATCCGTTGATTCAACACCAGATGTAAGCCATGTTGACCAGTTAACAATTACCATACGTTATGTTGACAAATTAAAGGGTGGTCCCGTGGAAAGGTTTCTAAAATTTGTGCCAATTCATGGACATACAGGACAATCTTTAGCTAATGTTATAATCGAGACTTTGGAAGAATACCATTTAGATATTCAAGATTGTAGGGGGCAATCTTATGACAACGCCAGTAATATGTCGGGGAAGTATAAAGGTGTGAAAGCTATCTGAAAATCCTCTGGCTGATTATGTACCGTGCGCGGCCCATTCGTTGAATCTAGTTGGTCAATGTGCTGTTAAAGCTAGTTTAGTCGCTGTAAAGTTTTTTGGTGTTGTACACACTTTATATAACTTTTTTTCTTCATCCACTCATCGGTGGGAGTTACTGCTTAAATATTTATCTCCAAATGACAAAGGACGGGTATTGGAGACACTAGATGGTCAAGTCATGCCGATGCAATAAAAGCCTTGCATACAAACTACAAGGACATCATGGAATGTTTGAAGATTATTGCAGAAAACTTGGAAGAAAATCCAGAGACGCGGCATACAGCTCAATCGACCCTTAATAAAATGATGGAACTAGAAAACATAATTCTTTGCATTGTGTGGAATAAAATTTTAGGAGAAATCAACAAGGTGAATATTGCCTTACAATCACAATCAATAGTTTTAGGAACTGCTGTCAATTTATTAGAAGGCCTTGAACAATGTGTTCAAAACTTGAGAAATGACTTTGAATCAATAGAAAATGCAGCAAAAGAAATTTTCCCAGATAGCATTTATAAATTTGAAAGAACACGAAGACGGAAGACTTTTTTTGATGAAGATGTAGGAGGTGGAGATATGTTGTTGGAAGGAAGCAAAAAGTTTGAGGTGGAAACGTTTTATGTGATAATAGATACACTTGTTATTTGTTTGAGAGAGAGAAAGGAAAAATATGCTATTTTAAATGAACGATTCGGATTTTTGGATAGGCTTTTGAAGATTGTTCCTGAAGATTTAAAGATAAGTGCTAAGAGGTTGCAAGAAATTTACCGAAATGATTTAGAAATATCATTTGTAGATGAAGTTCAAAGATTTCAAATTTTATTACTAACATCGGAGTCGGAGCCGGATGTTAATCTTCTGGATTCCGCTTCAACATGTTTGGAGAAGATGAAGAATTGGAGCCAATCAAAGAAAAATGTTAAGGACAGACCGATAATAAATTGTTCTTATTGCTTCAAGTTTTTGCGTGAGCAAAATATCGTTTCTGTTTTTCCCAACGTAGATATAGCCCTCAGAATTTACCTAACTTTACATGTGTCGGTTGCCCAAGGAGAACGTACATTTTCCAAACTAAAGCTCATTAAAAGCAACCTACGCTCTACAATGACTGAAGATCGCTTAAATTCTTTGGCTATAATGTCGATGGAAAGCGACATTGTAGACGTGCTTGATTTCGACGAAATTATTAAGCAATTTTCGGATCAAAAATGTCGAAAAGTTTCATTTTAATAATTTATTTTTATGCATATTAATCATTTTGTTTAATTTTTCTGGTATGTAGTATTTATTAAACAATATAATATGTTAATTTTTATTGGGTAAGCAGTGTAGTTTCATTATTGTTGACCCGACCTTGAAATGTGTGTTAAAGATATAAATCTGTAATATAAGTAATAGGCATATACTGTGAGTATCTAAATTGAAAAGAAAATTGGGGCCCACTTATAGTTCTTGTCCCGGGCCCCTTGGAGTCTAAATCCGGCGCTGTATACTAAAACCAACCACGCGTAACAACTCCATATCACACCATCTTTTCACGAGCTGTTGAAACCGAGTGCTGCTGCAGCATTTTAAATAAACAACCGGGAGCTGCATGCTTCATCTTCTGTGTTTGTGATTAAAATGACAGTAGCAGATTATATTCCAATTATACAAAGAAATACGATCCAATTTTTATGGAATATTAGAGCGGTTCACTCTACAAAGAAAAATAGTGTTTATATAATGCCCTTGCCACTGAAAGTTTAGTATATAGATTATAGTTCGGATTATACCTCACATGATAATATTCTTCAAATCATGCTAATATATGTGCATATAGTACGCGTCACGAAACGTGAGAAAACTTCGAACCTAGTGCAGTAGTTTAGGGAAGAGATGGAGTAAACGGTACACTCCGAAAATTAAACAATTTTAAGACACTCGGAGTGTACCGGTTACTCCATCCCTCCCTAGTCGCTAAACAACTGCGCTGGGTTCGTATTTTTTCCCAGGTTTCGTGGCGCGTACTGTACATATTATGTATGAATATAGCAAAAACGGTACTTAAAAATTAAAACTTTTATTAAACATACGAGGGAAATATAATACAATAATAAATAAAACTAAAGAATTTTCACCTGCCTCTCCCTCTAAATATATTGTATTTCTGTATAATAAATAATAAACAATTATGAAGTGTGTGTGTACACATTTGGAAATAAAATGTTTCTCTTCGCAAATTACGAGTATATTTTGCTCATAAAACATGTAGAATGTTTTATATTTTCAATGAAATTTGGTGTCTTATAATTGTAATGTCAATGACGAACTACTTTAGAAAATTACAAGTAATTCAGGTGTGTGGCAGGAAACTCATTCAAAATTACCTTGAAGATATTTACGCGTAAAAATAAAGAAATAAAGTATATATTATTTAAGTGCACGTATTAAATAACTGTATCGCCTATACAAGATAATATAATTTAGTATTGTTTTTAATGTATAGATATTGCCTTTGTACCCAGGTATGCAATAACACTATGTATCTGCTGTTAGATCAATGTAATCTTCAATTTAAAAAAAACATACGCATTCATTAGAATATTATGAGCATAGGATACTGCATAGGTGCAGTAAATCATTTGTTATTGATCTTCCGCTTTAAATTGCAACATATTTAGTAAGGAAATCAAAATTTGCATATTCCGCCAACAATATAATTATAACCGCAAGAACGCAAATGCATGTATAACAAATACCTGCCTATACCGCATGTGAAGTTGCTTATAATGTATAATACAATAATAGCGTAATAATAGCAAAGTTGTTTGTCCACGGTTGGCAAAGTGGCCATGCCGCAACAAATGACTAAAAGAGACTCCTGCAAAACCGGGAAGTAAACTTGAAAAGGCCAATAACCTGAAGACATCGTCGGTCAAGCTCATTCCAGCTTGTTCATTTAAATTTCAAACTTGGTTTGTCTTCCATCCTTTTACCGCTTAAAGATAGAAGTAAGAGGTGTTATGTTGTCGGGTATGAAGGTTGCTTAGTACAATTTCAATAACATTAGTTTTTCACAGCTATTTTTTTTCAGCATGTCTCCTGAGCAAACAAGTATTCTTTCGCGGGTAAATGTTTGCTTCCTATTCCTCAGTTAAAGTGGTAAATGTTTGACTTGGACAGTGTAAACAGAACAGACCGGATCAACAAATTTTTGTACTATTGTTTTGCTATTCAAATATTTTAAGTAATAGAAATAGATAATTAAAATTAAGCCAATCGCTGTTTCAAACACTGCACACACTTTGCATCACTGTTAAACGTAGTACTTTATGATACAAGTACATTTAGAAAATATTTTAAACGGTTGTTAGGGGGATGTAGGTTAAGTAGCTATTTCTACTGACACGTTTTCAAAGCGCTTACACATAAAATAGTTAACAAAATATTTTCTTTTTAAATATAGAATTTCTCAAACACAGGTACCTTAGAAAAGCTATTATTGGAATAAAACTAGTATTATTTAACGCTTAAATGGTACTTTAACAAACTGCTTTTTTAAATACTTCTATCAAAACTTTTGAAGTAGGTTAGCACCCCTCCCCTCTCTTTTAAAAAATGTAAAAGTATATATACTGACATATATACCACACAATTTCTGGATTATTCAGCATTTTGTTTATGTATTTAATAGTCGTATTTTTTTGTTGATATTTATTATTTACTAATATAATAATGATCTATTTTTTGGGGGGTTTATCAATATTTTCATACCGGTTTTTTAATTTACGGTTGCGGCAAAGCTGATGATTATGTTATACTTCATGCAGAGCATGTGAACATGTATGTTCAACTTCCAAGGAATGCATTAAATTCTTCCTGATTTAAATTCCAAGTACATAAACTTGCACTCTGCATTTTCAACATGCTTTATCCGAGTCCCGTTATGCGGTTAAAATTAACTGTTGAATTAGGGCACTATATCCTTTCTGTATACTGTTTGCAACTCTGGGGTACTCAACTATGTTTAGTAATAGTAGCCTAATTTAACCAAAGTATTTTTTATCTGTATATCACAAGTTATACGTGTTGTACTGAACACTGATACAATGTAACAACTTTATCAAAATACTTCATCAGATACAATTAAATACGCTTCGATTCCATATTTTAGCAATAAATCGAAAAAAGCTGCTAGAATCATTAACAATGCAAATTAATATAAAGTAATTTTTACAACTAAAAACATTTTAAACACATTGTGTAATGCTAAAGAAAAAGCATACAATTTACTAAAACCAGGCATTTATAAATTAAATTGCTCCTACTGTCATTCAGTTTATATAGGCCGGAAAAGTCAAAATTTTGATATTAGGTAGAAACAACACATCAACAACTTTGCACTAATCAAAATTATTTCACTTTTAATAATAAAATTTATTACCAAACAGATGGTTTACCCATGGGAAGTCCAATTTCACCTCTTTTAGCTAACATATTTATGGAAAATCTAGAAGTTCAAATATTCGAATCAAATCAATCTGAGAAAGTTATATTTTAGTTTCGTTATGTTGATGACATTTTAGCATGTTTAATAGTTCATTTGAATTAATTAATGAATTTTTAATTTTTACTAACAGCTTGCATCCAAACATAAAATTTACACTAGAAACTGAACAAAATAAGTCCATTAACTTTTCAGATTTAAACATAAAAGAAAAATTCAACTAATAAATTTGAATACTCAGTTTATAGAAAACCTACACAAACAGACATTACAATACCACACGATTCTTGTCATCATACAACACACAAATTAGCAGCATACAGGTCTAGGGTACATAGACCTTTGACGGTCCCTTTAGATGAAATTAATTATAATAGAGAAATTTCAATTATTAAACAAATTACATATAGTAATGGTTATAATACTAAACTTATATATACATTAATTAAAGAAAAAGATTATAAATTAGCCATTCAAAAAATTTATCCGAATACGTCAACTTCATCGATACAGTTAAATATGCCTCGATCCCATATTTTGATGACAAATCAGAAAAAATTGAAAATTAGAAACCAAACAAATAAATATAAAGTAAGTTTTAAAACAACTAGAAACATCTTAAGCACTTTGTTTAATGCAAAATCAAAAACAGATGATTTGCTAAAATCAGGCAAATGAAATTGTTCGCATTGTAATTCGGTTTATATAGGCCAGACAATTAGAAATTTTGATATTAGGTATAAAGAACACACGTTGTTATCAATACAAACACCCACATAAATCCAATTACGCTAAACACTTACTAGAACACAACCATTCAATGGCATCTAATAACACTACAAAATGTTTACACTTTTGTGATAATAAACTTAATTTAGATATACTAGAAGCTTTTGAAATTCACAAACATTTAAAAACTGTACCGTTAATAAATGAGCAAAATTAATCTCTTAAATTCTCTTCTATTGAACATTTTGGAATAAGAAATCAAGTCATCTGCAGACAATTACCGAGATAAAGTCACCAAGTTCTATTGCTATAACAACACTAACTGTTTACTTTCTAATATAACCTCTGACAATGGCATGTAAACATGCCGAAATATGTATAAGGTCAAAATAAATAAATATTATCAAAGTAATTAAGTATTTTATATAGCTACTAGTGTTACCCCAGCACACAATGCACTGACAGACAGCGTTGACAGAACCGGCTAAATGTCAAGTCACGTGATGCATTAGTTCCAATAATGACACTCGACGTTATTGTAGATGGCGCCCCAAGTGACGCGCGTCTAGCCGACCTTCATATATATTATAAATTAAAATAATTATTATTAAAAAATCGACGTAGAATAAAAATATAAAAATGTTTCATGTTCCATCTGTAAATAGAGACCTTTCATTTTAAAAAAAATGGTCCAAATTGGTGAAGCGGTAGCCGCTGGAGGAACCGGAGAAAAAAACCCTTTGTGCTTTTATATATGTATGGATAATCAATAAATATGGACTTCAACGAAGTAAAGCTAGAATTTATAAATAAAATATTTTTATTTGTTGTTAATTGCAATTTTTAGTTTTTATTTTGTATTGAATTATTTGTAATACCTTATTCTTATGCAAAACAAATAAAAATTTTGGTCTTTGTTTTCGTTTGTTTACTTTGTGATTTTTCTTGCTTTTTTCTGATTTATCAAGCTTATTATAAGCGCTTATTTTAAAACATAAATGCTTATAAATCCGCGCTCTGTACTGTACAGTGAATAAAAGCTCCTTCGTTGTCCCTTTTCATAAGAACACTGCCAATCCACCACTGTTCGCGTTGCCGATTTTCTGATGAAAGCTGCAATTAGTTTTCGGTACAAACTAAAAGAAAATGCAGAAGCAAACAGCATGTCGACTCTTCACAGCATCTTGATGAAATTTCTATAGATGTGCAAACCTATCTTTATAATGCGTATAATATAATACGGTAATTAGTTAAATGAAACGGCGAAGAAAGCTATACTGTCAACTCACACCAACTCACCAACAGGTTGGTTTTGTACCAAAATAATATAAAGACTGTTACATGTCATTATGGAAAAACAGTTGGTTAGCAATTCTAAGAAGAATCCAAAAAGAAAACAAAACTAAAACCATGTTATTGGTAAAGTGCGCTGGGAATGTTAAGAAATACGTAGCTGTATGGATTAAAACATTATTAAGTCAGAACTATATGAATAATAAAGAATAATTCTAAACCAAATAGACGCATAAAAAAACAAAAATAATTCTAGTCGTCGGTATTTCAGAAATTTCAGTAGAAGTTTCAATTAGAAGAGAAAAATACGAATTTAGGAATTAAAAGTATATAGTCAGACTTTATCAACATTTAGTTCTTGTCAGTCTCAAATCGTGGAGTTCAAAAAAATTGCCTTTAAAAAATTTCTGTTTGCGGGTGGGTGGGTACGTGTTAATCCCCCAAATTTTACTTCGACGCCCACCAGGAATTTTTTAAAAGTTTGAAAATGATTAATTATCTATTCAATAATGCAAACGCCAATTGTTATACACTTTAAGCAGTTCAATAGACCATTTGAAGTAGTTTATTAAGATTAACAAGAACTTTCAACATTTAAAAAATTACGAAAAAAAACGATACTTTTTAATATCAACAATGCGATTTCCGGAAGTTATGTGATTTTAGCTATTTAAAAAATATACTTTTTATTCTTTGCATTTTTTTGATAAATTTTCGAATCAAGTATTTATCGAGGTTTTTCGGTTCCGAAGTCGTAAGCGCAATATCTAACTGGCGCCTTTACCTGAGTAGCCATGCCGTGCCAACGGATTAAGTTTGAAGCGGGTGGCTTGTACTGGGTGTAGATGATTTGATGTAAATTTTAATTACCTATCACTTATACGCATATTTAAAAGGTAAAAAAGTATGGGAAAGTACCAGAGACCTGTTTCGCCCGTTTTTACCTACTACCTCATACTTTTACTTACTACCTCATACTTACTAAAGTATAGGAACGCAAATTTTTGAATTTTAGATTTTTATTAAAATTCACGTTTTGAGGCCCAAGGAACTCAAAAAAGTGGTTTTTAAGAAACGAGCGAAATGCATAAAGTTTAATAAATGTTTTAACTGTATATTTAACTCTTTTCCACTACAAGTGATGTGACTTCTCCACTTTTCTCCAATTGTAGTAAAACTATTTACTTCATTTTATGCATACGAGCCAATGTCTGCTGTGGGTGGTTGCGTGTGTGAGTGAGGGAGTGCGTTCGTTTCCGTATATCTCCGGAACCCCTTTACCTGTTTTTATTTTTTATGTGGAAGAGTTTTCGTCGCAAGTAGTTTTTTGTAAGGTCTTTAAGCGGAACCGGAATCGGAAATGCAAATTAGATATAATTTTGGTTTAAATTTTAATAAACCTTTTTTTCAAATTTTCAACATCAAAATTATTCACATTTTTCAAAAAATTATTCCTCAAACACATAATTTTTTTTTAATTTTGTCAGCCGATAAAGCGTCCAATTACAAATTTGCTCTTTACTAATCTTCCTAATTTTACTCTAACGCTCTCCTGGAAATTGTAATAAACTAATTATTTATTCAAAAACGCACACGCCAATCGTTATTAACTTTAAACAGTTCAATAAACAATTAAAAGTTGTTTAATAGGATAAAAAATAATATTCAACTATTTTATAAATTGGGAAACAAAACCCTACTTCTCAATATCAACAACGCGTTTTCCGGCATTTACGTAATTATAACTGCACCTATCAATTAGCTCTAGCTAAAAAATATATTTATATTATAAGGCGGCTACCGTGTTCGCATGCGGCTTAGCTGAAGTTATCATGGCTTACTATTCTTATACGATATGCGACATCGTATTGCACAGGCTGTCGCAAGTACAAATCACCGCTATGAGACGTTACTGTCTCTTAATTGTTTAAGTCTTTTTTTCTTCGTTGAATTTTTGTTAAAACAATGTTATCAGTCATCTATTGGCGCGAGAATAGTTAAAATGTAAAAAGTATGAGAATGTACGGGCGAGCTGTTTCGCCAATTTTTTAAAAAGAGTTGTGCGTAGCCCAGGGGTGCAGCTAGCGTGCATTAAAATTCTAAGAATATTCACTTAAATACGCACTATAATACTAACAAAAAAATGCTTCTCTTATAAATTGCAAGCCATAAAGTAATTTTATAACATTCATAGATATTTATTCTCTGTGCAAAATACAGAAGACAATATCAAAAATTACATAATTATTGAGGTTTTTAGGCCAACAATAATAATTAAGCAAAGTTTTTTAAGACAATAAAACAGCGAGAATACGTTTATATTCGTAACAAATTCTCTTAACTTCACAGGACACCATCGAAACATTACTAAATTTTCAGTATCATTGAAGGCAACTTATTATTGTGATTGTTAAATTTTACTTTTTTTACAGATTCGTCAGAACTTTTTATTAATGCTTAATTTATGGTCGGAATAACATTATCACTTTTTAATATTCATTGTCATTCCTAGGCAGTTGAGAACGGGCGATTTTGCAAATAAATTGTAACATATTTCCATATTACCATTGACTGACAGGAAGTATTGTATGTCCAAATTATACCCCAAAATATGCATCACTGCTAAAATAGTTAAAATATACATTTTTAATCAAAAATGTCTAAAACATGCATTTGCAAGTGCATAACTATCCTAAGCCTAGTTTCTAGTGTTATATTGTTCACAATTATAATAACAAGGGTTAACAACGTTGAAAGTATTTTCCCAAGCATGAAAATCAATACGCCAGGATAATCTTCGCCTGATGCTTATGCAACCCAATTGTTAATGAACCGGCATACTGCTAACGCAAAATACCTCCTCTTGTATCTGCGATTCCTATACAGCTTTTACAACAGCAGCGACGACGCACTTCCTAATTAATAATTTCCCTACCTCTAAAACATAAACTATGTTTTCAAAGGTCTCTGAAAAACTCTTTTGAACAAAAATATTCATACTTTTACTGCTCCTACGCTAGCAATTTAAATTTGGTTTCGAAAAAAAAACAAATGTTTAGCTTTTGACGAAAAAAGACAATTTCAAATTAAAGAACACCGGAATTCAAGAAATAAAATTCGTTCTTTGAGATACGGGGAAGGGAGATTGGTCTCTGAAGTAATAGTGCACCTAAAAAAGTTTAACATATTATTTTACGGTAGCCCGAACATCTATCTAGCTTGCACAAGAAATATTTATCGTTTTGAATTTAATTAAAAAAAATATTTTCTGGAATATTCAATTATAAATCTTTTTGATTACTGCTGTACCAGTAGCGTCTTCAGATTTTGCCCTCCCCCCGCCGTTTGTTTCCATACCCCGTTTGTTTAAAACTACTTATAATACCAACAATCTTAATAAATATACACGTCTTAATTGCTTTAATTTACTTTTTTACATAAAAATAAATATATGCTTCGTAAGTTACGTTTAAACTCTTCTCTTATAAACATAAAATAATAAATATAAAACATAAACATTTGAAAATTCAACGTATCAGACACAAAAGAAAACAAATGAAAAGAAATAAATAAGGAGGGAGTGATTCACTGGTAAATGATAAGTACTGAAAAATAATAACATACAAGTGCTTGACAGGCTTATTTTAAAATCATCCCTTTTGCCCTTTACGTTTCACTTTTTTGACCTTCACCCATACTTTTGTGATTCCTACATTTTCCAGCTACGATGTAATCAAAATAGCATGAGAAGACTGTTGCATAATACATTTTTGTTCGCATACAAATTCTTGTGTTCACAAAAAATGTAGCCTGTCGTCAATAATTAGAATAATTTTTGCGACTTTAAAACAGAGACACTGACGTTATTTTTGAGTTGAGCAATCGACAAATTTTAGGACAGATTGACAGAATGTTATAATGTACAAAAGAACTCTAAAAATTCTCAATATGACGATATATCAAAATTATGGTAATTTTTAATTTTAAGTATTTAAAACAATTAAGTGATTAATTTTGAAATGTGAAGAATAAGCTAAATTTTCTTCTTCGCTAAATGTCCCGGCTCCACAATTTTGCCACAAGTTTAAATTTACAGATACATACAAAATACGTATTCTTCGTGCTATGCTATATTAAAACAATTTGGAATTGTCATAAATTTATTATAGCATGCTTTTTACAATTTTTTTTCCGAATTCCGACTGATTTTAAAACATTAACACATTTTTCAATTCAAGGGTTGTAAAAAACGTTTTCATAATGATAAAGTAAACATATTTAATATTAAAGTATAGTAAAAAGCAGAATGCATAAGGCAAAAAAGCAACTTTCTTCGTTTTCAATAGAACTTTTCTAGCAGTTAGCTTGAGCTCTCGATAATTCCAGAAATTAGTAGGTATGGTGCTAAATTCGCCTGATGGCTATGCCACCCTAGTAACAAGAGCGTATGGGTGTAACTAAAGCGGACTGTTCAGACAGAAAATATCTCTTCCTGAATATGTGCTCCTTTTACAGCTTTTGAGATAGGGAGCAACGACGCACTTCCTAAGTAATAATGAAATGAATCGTGTAAGTAGCTGCAAGTTTGTAAAAATCTTACATTTTTCTGCAAAAAAAGAAACTACGCCGCTAGACGTAGATCTAGAAAATGTGGAGGAGTCATCAGTTTTTTTCTATCACGCAAGGATTTCTCACAATTAATTAACAAATGTAGCTTAAAAACAGTATCTATTCATTTAAAGTTGTACAAAGTTTAATACAATACTTTTATTTAAATATTTAGACTAAAAATAACTTAAAAAAAGCAAACATTGTTAGATTACAGCTAATACAGCAGTAACCAAAGTTACAAATTCTCGTTTCTGAGTGTACGTTTGATAGATTTTCGTTTGTAACCAAGTTGTGGTAGGTATTTTTTTCGGAAACCAGCAATAGTCCACCATTAAACTTTTATTCCAACGTGAATCGTCCTTGATATCTTGTCTCCATTTCTTTAGTATCTTGATGGAATCTCTCGCCTTCTTCTTTACTGTGCGCACCTAGGTTTTCAGGGGAGTAATCTAGGCGAGAAAATAAGAAATGTAAATTAATGCTCATTTTAATTTTTTTTTACATCCAAGAAGGAGAAACTTTTCTAGTATGTCTTTACGATTTTTTCAATAATGGAGACGTCACAATTTTCAAGAAATTTGGCAGCAACTTTTACGAATGCATCTCACGCCTCCTTTTCCTCTTTATTCATCGATTTAATGAAATCTAAATCAGGCAGATATGGCGCGGTGTTTTACTTTGTAATATACACAGTAAGTCGTGTAATCACATCATAGGTACGGATAAAATATAACATCAAGTAAAAAATCACCGGTTGCCTACATGCCACCTAACAATCAATTAATGCACCACTAAAGCTAAAATTGAATAATTTAAGATAACTGTAATCTTCACTCTCTAAACGAACTCTAAACTCTTGTCCCAGGCGCCACTATAACAACACATTTTTTAAATAGTTGTAAATGTTGTCGCTCTGAATTCAATTAGATGTGTGTTATTGGATTATTTTGCTATCATACTAAATCTGTCTTATGCCAATTGCAATTTGGTGCACATATAAATTAGTTCCAATAATAAAATAATTATTGGATGTTACTTTAATATAAATAACTACTAGCGGCCTTATTTTCTGCAAATTATTAATAAGTTGAAGCTTGGCTTTGTTGAAGTTTAATTAATATATTATAAATAACATGATTGATAAACAGTAACAAATTAATAATAACCACCCGTTGAAGTTAGTTTATTATTATTTTATTATAAGAATTATATTCTTCTCCGCAGATTCAAATACACTAGCCAATTTGCCCAAAATATTGTTATCCGAAAATTCACCCCTGAAAAGTTATAACCCCCCAAAGCTGCAAAAGAAAAACAGTATAACAGCAAGTACTACAAAACAGTTTGAAGTACAGCGATTAAATTTGGTAACAATTTTAGGACATATTCCATAGATGAATTGGTGAAATCGAGGGGTGAATCATTTACGTATTCAGGTGTACACTAGCAGAGCATTCGAATACATATTCATCTGCATTCACATCTTCCTGTGTATTCAACCATATTCGCGTGAATTCCTAGTGTACTCGCGTATTCATCGTGCATTCTCTTGTATTTGTGCGACCTTGGATAATCCAATCATAACTTTTCCGGCCGATTTTAGCAGATTAGACTAGACTAGTTCTGAAGAAATTGAGGATAGTCAGACCTTACATCAGCTGCAATGGTGAGTAGAGGGAGTAGAGTGAGCAACAATGCAGTGAACACTCGAGTGAACAACAATCAGTAAAAACCGAGTTAAAAGCATTACAACCGTAATATGCGAAGTATCTCTAAATCGTAAATGAAATAACGTCGGACTATGAAAATATTAGAGATAAGGCGAGCTACCGGCAAGCTTTCTGTAAAAGGAAATCATTATTAATATATTTTGTTTTATGTAATTGGATTAGTGTACAACTCGAGATATAGCACCCTTATCTGAGGACAGTTGCGAGCGTCATCTTAATAAAGCCAATAATAATGATTCAGAAAATGACTTCTGGAAGCGTCTCCAATATTATTTAAAGTGCACGTTTCCAAGGTATGCGATCAATTTAATGACATTTTGCGAATTTGATACACCCGTATCGATAAAGGAATAGAAAATCACGACATCGAAGCCATGGAAGAGTTTGGCAGAAAAGATATGGAGTCTTTCCTTCAGGAAAATGCATCTCGGTCGGACTTTTATGGGATTTATCACCAAAATATAATTTATTTCAAAATTTTGCCAGGTCATATAAAACTTACTAGTGTTACGCCAGCGCACAATGCACTGACAGACTGAGCGTTGACTGAGCCGGCTAAATGCTAAGTTATGTGATGCATTAGTTCCACGAGGAGACGCGGCGTTGGTGTAGATGTCGCCTCAAGTAAAGCGCGTTTAGCAGACTTTCATATATATTATAAATTAAAATAAATATTATTGAAAAATCGACGTAGAATAAAAATGTTTCATGTTCCATCTGAGGATAGAGACCTTTCATTGAAAAAAAAATGGTCCAAATTGGTGAAGCGGTAGCCGCTTGAGGAACCGGAGAGAAATACCCTTTGAGCTTTTATATATGTATGGATATTTGGTATGAAAAACTATTTGCTACATAATTCATTTGATTCATTGCCCAAGTCTGTTGCAACAGCGTCAAAAACGCAAATAAATACATGTGATCATCATGATTCAGAGGTCTCTGATGTAGGCTTGGAGGAGATTGATGATGACGAAGCCCACAACGAAGACTGTGATTTTCCCGACAGGGAAAGCAACAGTGATAACTTAAAATTAAATTCACCTAATGATATCGCTAATGTTTTTCGAGAAGTTTTTCATACACATTTTTGTGTTTGTTTTATTTGTTTTTTATTTATTTTTTTTGTAAGATCTATAATTTATATTTGTTTAATAAATATATAATACACATTGTGACAACTTTAAGTTGTATTGCCAAGGTCAAAGTTTTATTTATTTCTTTGCAGAATGTATAATTTATTTTTTGTTCAATAAATATATATGTATATAAAATATTGTTACAACTATATTGTACTACAGCATTTACCTGTACCTAATAAATATTATTACATAAATGTTTATCGCGATTGTAACTGGATTGCAGTAATTTCTGCTCTCGTATTTAGGCGTACTCTATCCAATATTTCTATGTATTCTCTTGTATTCCCATATATTCACGAGTATTCATAGGTATTCTTGAGTACACAAACGAATTCTTTCCTGTGTATGTACTTAGCCAGGTATTCGGTCGTACTCATTATGTACTTGCTGTATTCATGTGAAATCTGTATTCGGTGTACACTCATTTTTGAAATGATTAACCCCTCGGGTGAAATATGAAAAAAATTGCGAAACGAGAACAGTGGTTTAGGGGTGGAGCATCACCAAACCAAGCTTAATTTTTTTTGCCTTTAATAAAATTAAAATAATAGTTTAGTATTAAAAAGTATGTTTTAAAATAAGCATTTTGTGTCTCTTTCTTTTTCTTTGTAAGAGTAGCCATTTTAGAGAAAAATGGAAGAAATGCTGTACATAAAAGTTAGTGCAAATAGAGATACAGTTTAAATGTATTAGCCAATATTCATTTAGTTTATGGTGAATGCAATTGCAATTTTTGTCATCAGTAAGGCGATACACAAAAGTTATGACTATTAATTGCTTTTATTTTACGGCATCCGCGATAACTGGATCTGTATTTACATAATGTAACTTATAAAGCAGTAACAGTTACCTGCACCACCCCTAAACCACCCTTCTGGTTTTGCAATTTTTTTCATATTTCAATTAATTATCTATTATCTATCTTTTTGATGTAATTAGTTTTATTATCGGCATATTTCAAATATCCCAAATCGGGTACCATTGTCAAAAAATATGATGTACATTATTTAATAAATTGTAGCAATTGATATGATTATTATCGATACTATTTTTGAGTTGAAACCGAGCTGCAGATTTAACAAGTGCAAATGCACGAGTGAATGTGCTCCTCCGGTCTTAACGAAAATAAGTTGTTGTTAATTAATCATAAAACTAGTTATATTTAGTAAGAGAATATCATGAATAAACCATTATGGCGAACTGAAATTATTTTCCTAAGTGTCATTTTATTGTACTTGCTATAATCGTAAATGGTTACCAACGCAACATACGTAATTACAGAAATAGAATTTTTTGTCTTTTATTACCGTTGAGATAAAATGGAATTAGGCATATTATGCATTTGATTGGTTTAAATAGCGTCCCGTGACATATAAATTATATTCTCACGATAATAGTTGTGATGTAAGCTGATCTTTTTGCAAATAATTTTTATCTCTTACAAAATTTTGATATCTCTTACCGTTTAATTGGAAAAAAATAAAATTTGAATTATTGTCGTGCCGCGTCTCTGCAAATGTGTGTCTATAGGGAAAAATTTTTAACCAAAGCGCCACCCGTGTTGATAATTTGAATTACTGTAATGGCCGCCAAGAAGAGTAATAATTGAAAACAGGTATACGCGCGTACACAAGTATCGAGGTTTTTTAATACGAGTATTGCTAATAGCTGTAGTTGTAAAATGAATATTGAAAGCTCTAAAAAAAAATACAATACAAATTGTTGTGTGTATGGTTGCCATAGCCGAAGAGGCGCGAATCCATCGCTTAGTTTTCATACCTTTCCCAAACCTAAATGTGATTTTGTTGAAATCGAAAACAAAATAGGTGTTGTGGAAAGTGTTGACCGACGCAAGGCATGGGAATTGAAGTTATTAATGGGAAAACCAACAACACCAACAATGTTAGTGTGTTCCCTGCATTTCTTGAAGGAAGATTTTTATTTACCAGGTATGTTAGGTGCACAATTACTGTTTATTTTATCCTCCATTTAAAATTTCATGAAATTTTACTGTTCTTATTTTTTACTTTGTAGATGTTAAAACTTGAAAACTAAGGCTCAGAAAAACTGCTGTACCATCCCAAAACTTACCGCAGAAAAAACTCTACGAACACAAATCGGAGGCTATGAAGAGCAAAAGGCGCAACAGATTAATAAACAGGAAAACTCTCAGAAATGTTAATACAGCCTTAGCAACTACATCAAGCTGTGTAAATAGTAGTTCAGAAAAAGATTTTGAGGAGAAATGGACGGAAGAAGACAAAGATGCTGCAGAAGTTCTTCTTAGCATTTCCAGTATGCCACCTTTGTCTTCACTGGAAAAAAAATTTGTAAATACGGGAACACAAGTGAAAAGTGGAGAACTTATCATACCTTTTATAGAAAACATCAATAGCGATGCGAGATTAAGTTCTCTAACAGGCATCCCAAGTTTAAAAATTTTAGATGTGATTGTGACTCTGTGCAAAAAGTTTTCTGAAGAAAAAAGACAGCGAAAGTTGTCGCTCAGAGAGCAAATTATTTTAACATTTATTAAATTGAAAACTGGATTAAAGTATGTAGTGATTTCGGTATTGTTTAATGTTGTGACGTCTAATACTTGTAAAGTAGTATTTCATGAAACAATTTGTTTACTGAGCAAGGTATTGAGTCCATTGATAAAGTGGCCTTTGTTAGAAGAATGCAGAAATAACTTACCAAAGTGCTTTGAAAAGTTTTCTAACGTGCGAGTTGTTCTGGATTGCACAGAAATTCCTGTAGCAACACCAAAGTGCTTGTGCTGTCGATTGAAAACTTACTCGCAGTATAAAGGCAGACAAACAATTAAATTTATGACTGGTGTGACTCCCGCAGGACTCATAACATTCATTAGTTTAGCTTATGGTGGTAGAGCCTCAGATAAAGCTATATTCGAGCAAAGCGGCATAATAAAAAAGTTAACTATGTGCACTGATGCCGTAATGGTTGATAAAGGGTTTTATATAGCCGATATTTGCGATAGTTATGCAATAAAAATTATTCAGCCCCCGTATTTATATAAACCCAAAAAGCAGCTTACTAAACAAGAAGCTTTATTAAACATCGATATTGCTAGAGCAAGAGTTCACATAGAACGGTGGAACCAGCGCATTAAACTTTTTGAAATTTTTAGTAAATCTTTGCCATGTCTTTAATACCAGTAATTAACAAAATATTTACTGTAGTTTGTGCTATCGTAAATCTTTCGCCGGCAATATTAGCAGATGATAAGTTTTTGCAATAGTTGAAATTGTTGTATCAGGGCTGCCACTGACGTCATTAAAATCGTTAAGTCATTTTTTCCAGCGACCTGTTTCACAAGGGAAGCTGATTTTGAATTTCTTACATAAAAATTATCATTATTTCTTTTTTAAAATTGAGTGGTAGCCGTTATATCTGATCCAGTAAAAAGTTAAAATCAAATGTTTTAGTTATAATAAAATTGTATTGCAATAAATTAAAATTAAAGACCCTGAAGTCTCAAGAAAACCAAAGGAATTTCGTAACGAATGGGTCAAGAAAACATATCCTTGTTATTATCTAATAAAAACAAATGTTTATGTTATAATTGTATTGCAACAAATTGTTTTCGTTTTAAATTATGTATTTTCACAAATATAATGTAACATTTTGTTATAAAAATTATTTTGTAACGTTTTTAACATATTTTGAATAAACACATCATGCCGTTTAACAATTACATTCAAAAAATTTTTCCCATGGGATGAATATACAACAAAGTCGCATTCAGTTAGATTCAGAACAGCCATGCCTAACTGTACTTGGCCATAAAACTGGTGTTTTTTCTTGAGTACCAGTTCCTCGTTCTCAAGTTTTAAATAATCACAATGGTGAATTAAATGCACCGCCGTGCAACTCTTACCTGAAATAAAGAGAGATACAGAATTACATTTTTTTATTACTTTAATACCTATCTGAATAAAATAATACACACCTGCATAAGGACATTTTATTTCCAGTAATTTACTTGGTACTCCATCTTTAAATACAACACCATCAGGTGTATAGGCTAGCCATGGTTGCTGTTTAGATACAATTAGCCCAGTTTTCACAACTTTGTATTTATTTACATCTTTATATACATCAATAGCCTCATATTCTGTGTTTATTCCATGTTCAGTGTACTTGTTGCTGAATTTTTTAGGCCAAAAGTACTTTAGTGACTTTTTTTCCCATTCACCAACACTGTATGTAAAAAGACTGTAACATCGGGAGCCTGTTATCCGAAACTGTCTCTGCTTCTTCCAAACTGTGTCATCTTCTTTAGTTGATGTTGCAAGTGCTGCTACATCAACATTGCTTAAAGTAGCACAAACATTTCGGCAGCATTCGTTATTCGGTACAATGTTTTCAAGTTCGTTTAATAACTGTGAACGTTCACAATTTTTCACAATTTTGTCTAAATCGTCATCAGTGTTAAACGAACTTTGGAGTACAGGTTGTTCAGCAATATTTCCGAGAACAGTTGTACGTCCACATCTAAAACACATTACAGTCTAATTGTAAAGAATAAAAACATAACATTATTGTTTTTCAATTCTGAATTGTACAGACATACCAGCAATCAAGCAACTTATCGGAGATCTGGTCCATATATAACAGAATTAGAAATATGCTGTTTACTATCTTCCTTCCACTTCGTGTATTACAAGTTGGCTTACGTGTACATAAATAAAGTGATTACTCTACTACGCAGCCATTGTGACATCGATAGCAGCGCCACCAACGGTAAAAATTTATCCCTGATAGGGTAAAGTAATTCTTCCTTCTGCCAGCAAAACTAACGTTACGTAACCAACAACTAAAGAAATACATTGTAAGCGAACAAAAATTTCGATTTGCCTTATAGCGGTGTCGCGACACTTACCGTAGTAAAATTTTGAACAGTAAAAAGAGTCGAGTGATACATTATTAACAAGCTATTTTCATACTGCATATCATTATCTATTTTCTGTCCTAATTTTATCTACTCAAATTAAAAAGTTAAAAAAATTTGTGTTTTCCTTAATTAACATTTAACCATCTATGATTTTAATTTGAATCCATTAAATTAAAAAAAAATCACACGCAAAATGAAAAGAGCTTGTAAATGATGTCACTCGACCTGTTTTACTATAAAAATGTTTGCGTCGGTTTTAATTTGATATAGTGTTCTCAGAACTGCACTATTGGCTCATCGCTGTAAGGATTTTTTTAGAATTTAAAAACGGAGTTTTAAGTTTTCGAGCTTTTAATTTACAAAATTCTTGTTTTACTTTTTGAAAGGGTTTGGTTGCACTTGCCTCGTGGCTGTAAATAAAATCTCAAATACTTCTAGTTATTCTTATTAATATATCCAAAAATATACCTACTGCCATAAGACAAGTGCAGCTAAGATCTGCCATGAGGAAAAATAAGATTTTTTCAAAAACTCTGAAAATATAAACTCTTTTTTACTTTTTCCAAAATACACCTACGCCGGCTTACTATTTAATACAACCGCATTTACACGACTTACTGTGTATATTAAAAAATAAAACGGCGCGCCATATGCAGAGCTCTCGAGTTTTCGGTCCAGCAATAATTCCCTTTTTAAGTTTTGCCTTTAAAAAGACTGAATGAGATACTGGAAACAAGGGCCAGTTTTAGTCAGGTTTGTTAGCTTCCGCCCACAAAGAGGTACCGCGGAAATACTTGTTTTTAAATTTGAAGACTTATAGAGATACAAATGAGCTATAATTTGGTTTGTGTCCTATTCTATATTATGATACTTTATTATTGAAAATTCACGCGTCATTATTTAATACATATTGGACGGTAAGACATTTCTGCCAAAGTGAATGCTAGTAGCATACGATTTGAAACTTAATTTTTAGGTGCAGTCATCAGTTAATCAAAATTTATTTACAAAAACCTACAAAGTTAAATATTGAACAAAAAAAAACACAAACACTTAAATATAAAATTAATATGAAATAAATAAGCTTGAGAACTGCAGGTCAAGTACAACTGAAATACTCGTTCATGGTATAAAATGAATGATAACATATTGCTATGTAGTACCCCACACTTGTGGAATCTAGCAATTTAAATATCTGTTATTACAAATGGATCTATTTTATAACCTCGGGTTGAGTACTCTCTTAAATTTCTCAGGGTTCTTTTACTTGTATAAGGACAAAACGTGGCTTCCCTTTTAGATTGCAAGATTTTGGTTCTTTGTTTTTAAGTTGATATTAAAGTTTCATGTATAAACTTTTACAATTAATACAAAACAATTTTGACAATTAAAATTAAATTATATAACAAAGCTTTATTTTCAGTCACTTCTCTTCTTGAATACACAGTACCTTAATTTTTGTAGATCTTCCACTCTATGTAGGTCGTCCTTCTCTTCTTTATAGTAATTATCTTCTGCTTACGTAGTTCTTTCTCTTAATATTCTTTCTCCAGTTGTGAATTGTGTTTGACATTTAAAATTAAATTTATCCCTGTCATTTCGTTCAATCGAAGAATCACATTATCGTAGCAACTTGTCAACTCAGCTTTTAATGTCAAAACAATTGTTTTTTTTATAAATTTTACTATTACCTTCTTCGTCGTTTATCTAGACTTTATTATGCTTCACTTCAAGTAAAACACTGTTTATTTAACAGGCAAAAACTTTTAATTAATAGTAACAAATTATTTTAAACAACTTTTTACATTTTTCTAGGAGCGTTTCAAATTTACATCTTTTCACTTCGATGTTATTTTTTAGCTCTCCCTTTCTATGGTAACCTGCATTAAAACTAAATTTTGAGTTCAAAACAACTTGATTACTTTTATCATATTACCAAAACAACTTATTCTACACTTATAAAAATACAAATTAACAATTACTGCCCTCCCCCAAGATTATACATGTTTTATTATTATATCCAACTTACATAAATAATTCCATAGCTCAAAGTGAAACCACGCCAATTTATTATGTTTTTATTTAATCCAAATATTTAAGTTAAATTAAAGAATTCCTGAACTAGAAACGAGTCGTCATGCCAAGGTAACAAAATAATAATTTTAAAATTGATCTTTTTATGAATATTTCCCCAGTGTGGTCATAATATCACAGCAATATTTTAACTCCTTTCTAAATTTAAACTAGTTTTGAATCGTTTTAATTTTATGTGGTAAGTGATTGTATAAAATAATGTTCTTGTATAAGAATACTCACTCCCGCAAAGGTCAAACTTTCAGTCCCAGAACAGCAAAAAAAATTGTTCAAGTTCAAAAAATAAACTAAAAGAATGGGCGTACTCAAAGCCATTCCATTACACGCGAAACATGTTGCACGATTTTGCAATGTTTCTACAACTACAACTGCATTATTTGAGATACATCGTTTCGTTCAGTGTTACTTTATTGTTAAAGTAAGCCAGAGGTTCTACACTCAAAAATGTTTTTGCAAAGTTTCATAAAATTGTTTCGTGTATTACTTTTGAAACCCTTGACCATGCATATTCTACGCTTATTAAGTCCGTTATAAAATAGCTCGAGATAATAAACTAGCTGGTCAGATGAATAATACTTATCTAAACAAGCTCCTACGGTCATCATGTGGGTGTGTTGCTATTTTACGCACGTAAATAATTTGGTTAAAATTGAATATAGGTACCAACCACATACTTAAAGGAATTCTGCCAGAATTTATTAATAATTGATTGTCCCGTAATTTAAATACTGAGTAAATACTAGAATACACTAGAAATCCGAACACTGATGAACTAGTTAAAAAAGTACGTTGTTCGTGGAAATTCGAGTTTAATATCTCTAATGTTAACTAGCTTCTAGCCCCTTGGACTTCCAGCCGATCCTGAATTGCGCAATATCATCTAATATTGGCTCGCATATGTGCGAGTGTGATATTTACATCGAGATTTGCATTGTTAAAGCCGATTTTTTCATTGCTAATAAATTGCATTCAATAGAAAACAACAAATCCATTTTTTTAAATTTATTACCAGACTTACGTGTTAGTATGCGCCGTCACTCAGTGAGTGAATGCAAATTTGTCTTCGTATTTTTTCTTTAGAAATATGACTGCTCTTAACAAATAACCTCACGTAAACAGCAAAACGCAACAACAGTGTTTTAAAAAAAAACTATAAAATAAAAAAAAATTTTTGGTCCCAACCGAGATTCGACCGCGCAACTACTTATGCAGTAAAAAAGTAGTACGACCGAACACACCCGCATATCCATCTGTGCCACTACGAAGTTGTGGTTTAGACACATTTCAGCTGCATGCAGAGGAGGTGCTGAAGTCATGTGAGGTAGGATCGGCTGGAAGTTCAAGGGGCTAGACGCTAATCTAATATTACGCATAGAATACTTATTGTAGACTTATATTTTGATTCTTCTAACAAATTTGGCTTTCTGTGTATCAAAGTAGCAGCCTCTATTAATAAAATATCAGCAAGAGTATGTAATCTGCATTTTTGCAAGATGGTGACTGTGAGCATTGTTCTAAGATTCTTATACTCCTTTTCTGAAGATTAAACATAGTCAAGAAATTATGCATAAAAGTAAACCCCCAAAAACATATACCGTAACGTAAAAGAGACGCAATGTAAGAATTTCAAACCAATTGTGCTGCTTAGAGGCCCAACTACGAACGGAGTATCCGTAACGCAAAACTAGTGAACAAAAGTTTTGTGCATAATTCAGATATGTGCCGATTCCATTTTAAATTATTCATATTAATACAACTAGAAATTTAGCTGATTCTTCAAATAAAATATTTGCAATACACGGAAGAAAGGGAAAATTGTAAGAACTTAGTTTTTTATATATTTTATATATATTGAAGAGCTTAATTCTCTCCAAAATTTTTGTCTGATGAATTTTACAACGTATTTTTGCTCTCAAAAATACCTGGTTGTAAAAACAGGGTCGTCACTAGAATGTTCATGTTTTCTGATAAAACCTAAATTCCAAAAAAAGGAAAAATACTTTGTACGTCGTTTTGTTGCGTACACCACTGGGTCCTTTGGTGTTGGGCAAAGCTAGTAAACAGTGTCCAGATGTGGAGTTACATCTCTACCAGCGAGCATTCGTTCTCAAAACAATAACTCACACACACGTCAAATCAAACAATATAATGGGTTTTAACTATTTATAAAATCGACTTAAGTATTTGAAAATTAGCTTAATATGTACAACTTCATTCTATTCAAAAACATAAACAATAAATTAATGTTGGTGTCAAAAATGGTGTGGAATAATTAATAAAACGTAATGTACCTTCATGGCCGGTCCGATTAACAGGAATGGGTCGGGCAGCTCGAAGCTAATCTGCTCAGTCTTTGCAACAACGGTAGGAATTACGCTGATTATAAAGAAAATCAATTAAATAAACATACAATCAACAGTACGAATTTCAAGTACTTAAACTAAATACAAACAAATTTCAAGTAAATGAAGGTTTAACTTATAATTTTATAAATAAGTACCTCACCACCTAGCTTATCTGGAAACCTTATTTAAATGTGACAGCATTACATTTATAACGCTTTTGTGTGGTTTGTTCAACTAAAATAAGTATTTATATTTTAATCAAACTGATCGTTACTTCGAAAAGCTCATTCCTCGTCTAATTATCACAAAACAATAAATACGGATTAGATTTACCAACATTAAATTCGCATCATTTAACGCAGAGCCGGAATAAACATTAGCAAATCTAGTAACGTGAACAAACTTTTGCCAATTTTAATAAAAATATAATATAATTTCTAAATTTGCAATAAGCCACTCGTGGAAGGTAAAAGTAAATAAAACTACTTTATACGGTACTTGTGACTTATTTGCTGGGTTCCAGTACGTCTCTCTTACTTCTTAGAGTTGATATATCACTGAGGTATCTTAAGATAACGTCTTAAGCATTGTTTTAAACAATCTCAGGATTCTTATTTCTGTACTTTACCACTAACTTCGATTGCTACAATATTCAAATTAGCAGTAACACACAGCACGAGCAGGGCGGTTGATTTCAAATAATTTTCAAAAACATTTATTACAGTTTGCAATATGACCAGATTGGGAGGACAAGTGAAGTCGGCGAAGTTCAAATGAGAACTTCTTCACAATATCTTAGCAACTCTAAGTTCACAGGCAAATGGCAAGGTCGGTAACTTTTGGTGGATTGAATACAAATTCAATGATTTGGACCATCGGTCGATGAAAATATTGCAAATTTATAAATCACGAGCAGACGGAAAGTTTTTGACTTTCGGAATAAATATAAATTCAACGGGTTCTGACGGGGCTCGGGAAAAATATCACAAGCATATAAAAGTTTGTAAATCACGGGCGGACGGTAATGTTTAAGGAATAAATTCGAAATTAAAAGGCCTTGACGGGTCCTCTATAATTATTACAAACAAATTATAAAAATACACAACCCTGTTTTAATTTTATAGATGAGGTATTCTTACAAAATTATTTTAAAAGAGACCTTTGCGAAAAGTTGAATGATACTTAAATAATATATTTGCAATGTCATTCTTTTTGTAGTTTTTACTATAATTTTGTATTACATTAACTTTCTAAGTAGCTATGCGTTTATTCCTTCCAAAAAACAAAACAGTCAATTATTATATCTAAAAAGTTAGCACGGTCGACACAATTAAATATTACTATGATCGACAAGAGAAAATGATCAGTCAAAAATTAACGGTATTAATTTACCATAATATGGCATAATGTTATTTACTGTAAATTTTAAACTGATTGGATAAAAAACGGGAGAAGTTGTGTACACAGCTTGGGCACTTTACTTTCACGTGCGTACTTTTGTACTAGGAGCAAATTTAAGACTACATCTGGCAATACTACTCTCCATAAGCCCAATACTGAATTTTAACTATGAAACGTACTATAGGTTTTTGCTATTTTCAATGATCAACCAATTACAGTAAAAAATAGAATCCATGTTGTTCGTTTTTTATTCGTAACTCAAAAACAAATTAAGATCC
Organism: Ctenicera cuprea; assembly: GCA_958336395.1. NCBI lineage: Eukaryota > Metazoa > Arthropoda > Insecta > Coleoptera > Elateridae > Ctenicera > Ctenicera cuprea. The sequence goes on from OY284488.1 coordinate 28,647,732, forward strand.
CCATAATGTGCCACGAAAACAAATCATCTTGTATAAATCTCTAGTTTCGTTTCTGTTTTTTAAATTGTTTTAATTTCTTTAAATTAAATATTTGCACAAATGCAAAAAAAAGTTTTTTTTCTCTCTCAAAAATAAACTGAAAAACCACAATCTGCTATATCCGGCCAATTGTCCAATATCTCCCTTGTCACACTCATTAGTTGAATATACCTTCTGTGTCGCACTCCTTAGTTACCCACGTTGCCTTCTTAGTATTTGGGGTTAAACGTCTAAATATAATAAATAATAATTTATAAAGTATAGGAACGTGCAGACGAAGTGCTTCGCCCACGTTTAATACTTTTCCTGAGAATTTTTTTTGCGTATTTGCTTAAGTCTGAAAATGTTAATACTTTAGAATTTATGAAACTTGTTATTGTTGTTGGTCTACATTTTATAATAGTTATTTTTAATTCCATCGTTTTAAGTTGCTCAAATTTGCTTGACTTCTATAATTTTTATATTGTTTTAAAAAACACAAATTAACGACGAATTTCAAAAATTGCGTAAACGTAATAAAAATAAACACATTTAATTAAGAAATAATTGTTAATAACTAATTAGAATGAATAATATAACTGTAGTGTATAGTTTCTTAGGTATAATATCTCCAATGCAAAAATTTCAGACATTTCATTTCAGGTAAATACCGACGGTACGGCTACTGCCTGAGGCAAATCCGTACAGTATTCGCTACTTACCAGTGTGCTCGCGCTGCAATTGCAATAAATAACAATATCTAAAATATAGGAAAGTCCAGACGAAATGCTTTGCTTATTTTAGCTAAATATTGATATTCCATTAGTTATAATGTTCTGAAATTTAAATAATCCTCTTCCAGTCCATTTTTTACAAATTCTTGGAATCTCCACATTCTAGCCATAGCAGTAACGTGAGCAGTGATGTACTTACCTACCCAAATTTTAGGTAAACTTATATTTAAAGTTGATCCTTCGTTCCTTCGCGTTGGAAAAATATTCTATTACTAGTTCATTAAAATTGTCAATGTTTTTAATTAACGATTTTTCGATGCTTAACGTTGCTAACGCACTTAACCTCTCTTGTATCGAAAAATATCCGGGTTTTTAAATGTTTCACTTTCATCGTGTCCACGCAGTGCATAGATCGGAGGCTCTGCAAAACTTTACGCAATCTATAATTTTATTTAAAATGTACCTATTTTTATCAATATTTCGTTAAAATTTTAAATAGATTTTCGATAAGCATTGTCTAATTGCAATCTGATATCCACATTACCAAGTGTGGCTAAATTCATAGAATTTTTGCATTTGATTTGCCGATAAAAATGTTTTTAAACTTTAATAATTTTAAATGTTTTACGTCAATCACACCGGTTTTACACCACTATGCGCCGTCACAAAATAACATACACGGGGAACAGAAGAAAGCGTTTTTTATATCGTATCCAGAAATCCAATTCGACAAATCGTACATTGACTGATTAAAGTACCTGTTAACCTTATTTCAATACATGGTTATTTGTTTAATATTTAGAGTTGGTTTTGGACAGCAGTTTTCTTTTAACATTAAACGTTATTCACAAATCCCATCTACGAAAATACCCCGATCAATTATGATTTACACAAAGAACGTTTGTCACATCAACATAAAACCCACTTGCGAAGAACTTCACCAACTACACGTGATTAGCATGCGGTGTTAATCAGAAACTGGGGTCACTGACCCTGAAGTTTCTAATACGCAGAAACTTATCTCCTTTCTTAGCTTTAGTACTCTGTATTTTACCGCGATGAGCTGTCTATTTCACGCTTACTCATTTAAAGGCCTCTTAAGTCTGCCGCATTATTTGGAGGCGTATAACTGCATTGGGGACAACCAGCCAAGTGACCCTCCCATAGATTCGTTTAATGCGTGCGAAATATTCCAACATTCAAACGTTTCTGATTCTATGGTAGCTCTTTAATAAGCGTTCTCGCATAGAAATCTCATACAAAAGCTAACTAAAAAGTATTTTTTAAATATTATAGTGTGTAATATGTTATGCACTCATACGAAAATTAATTATTTTTTTTATTGCGTTGGGAGATCAATGACCATTTGACCCAATAGAGAAACCGCCACTGAATGTGAGCAAAGGAATTTGAAAACAATACGTTAGTAATTATACCCATCATCATGATCATGCACGTTCTAATGTACTATACGGAATAATGCGAAATTTAATTATGTATATGGCACATATGTGCGTCTTGCTCTAAAACCATTCCCAATTTTTTTATACTATTAAACTTATGTTTTGATGTACAAATGTTAGTCTTAGAAATTTCGATAAAATTAATTTTTGGCGTAAGTTTTCTCAAACTTTTAAAAAGTAAAAGTATTGGCTTTAGTTTCACATGTACTAAAACTGCAGCTACATCATAGTATTAGTTAAATTTTATAAACTATTTAGAAACGTTTGTTTTACCTACAACGAATTATTATGAAACGACACGGAGACGATTTTATATAGATTTCTCATTTAATTAGGTGTTCAACGTTAGTTGCTACGTAACTATGTAATTATTAATTCACAATTAAACTACTATTTAACTAGATATTTTGTTCAAAGTTAGAGCCATTGTATGTCAAGTTGTAGCTAAACCAACTGGTTCAAAAGTTAGCTTCTGTTCCAATTACTAGATGTTTAAGTTTTTAAATAGTTATACCAATAAATGTTTATTTTTCAGATGACACAAAATGTTAGCAAGGAGGCTTTTAAGATCCAAAGATATTTTTTGACTTCAGCCGGAATCTGGCCAATCAAAAACCCAAGCTTCTTATACAACTTCTACGGATTTTTTATGACCATTTTAATACAAAACATATTTATTTTACCGAGCCTACTATTGTTCTTTGATACCGTTGATCTTTCCCGTGGACCATTTATCATCTACTGTAATGTTGCTGCAGTTTGTTATCAGTTAAAAGTCGCAGGATTTTGTCATAAAAGAAGGACGCTTGCTAGGATTATAGATGAACTAGAACAACCGCTATTCAAGACCACTGAAAAGAAATACAACGATATCATTAATCAAGCAGTTCTGCTTGGGAATAGGGTTACGGCAATAATGTATATCCCTTCGATATTTTTTGGAATGCTGTTAGCAATTTTTCCCATCTTTGACCATACTACTAACCGCCCTTTACCTTTTCCAACACCATATGATGTCGAAGAAATTCCGTTTTTTCTCTACTTGATTATTTACTGCGGGGGGGCTATTGCGGGTGCTGTAGCTACTGTCACTAACACCAACATGGACACTTCAGCTTGTACTTTGATGATATTGGGTGCTGCACACCTAAAAGTGTTAGGGAAAAAACTACAAAACCTTTTACCGACTACTTCTGCTAATTTCAAACCATCTATGAAAGAGGAACTTGAGAAGTATGGCATGTTGGACAATTTAGTAGCTGCTGAGGTTCAAAACTGTGTAAAACAACATATCGCAATTATAAAGTAAGTAATAAGTTGTTAATTACTTGTATATTTCATATATTATTTACTATATGGTCATATTACCATATTAAATGCAGATTGTTTTCATTGTATCGTTGTAAGCTGTATGACTAAAATCAATGCATTTCAATTACATTTTGACTGTTTCTTAAATTATTATATAATATTATAATTATTGTTTCGTACTTATTAAAAATAAAACATCTTGTAGATACCTCGAGAATGTTGAAGAAATCTTTTCTTATCAACTTTTAGCCCAATTCATTGCTAGTCTTTTTCTGATTTGCACCTCGGCTTTTAGTATTGTTGTGGTAAGTATAGAAATATCATCGGTTTCTTTGTGCATAAACAATTTATTTTATTTTAGATGCCTATAACAGACGCAATGTTTGCAACATCAGTATCTTTCTTTTCACTTGCTACCATCGAAATCGCTATTTACTGCATTTTTGGAAACCAAGTAATTGTCGAGGTAAGAACAGTAATATTAGCTTTTCTTGTCATCTGTTACATGTGTATGTAATATAAAGGTAAGTTAAAACGTTGACTGCCTACCATAGTCAACAATACGGATAGTCTTAATGTCCACGCAAATATTCCATAAGATTTTTAAATTTCCTACGAACCAAATATAAATGAGCATTTACTGAAAAAGTAAATGCAAACCCGATATGGGTGCAGGAATCTGGAATAATCGGGCCTGCGGCCCATATCACAAGAACGTGCATCAGACTAAAATAACGTTTTCGTTTAAACTGCAACAAATACTAGTTACGGTTTTGGTTAAGGTTTGATTCTACTTCACATTTGGGTTTCGATTGCGGTTATCGGTAATTACCGATATGTCTTTAATGTTTTATAAATGTAAAAATATATTGAATTCAAAACATGACAGAAAACAATTGATAGATTGTGCACCTCTCTGAAAATTCAAATTTTTGCAAAGTAGGGGTTGACCAATAATTCCAAATAATAAACCCCTTTAGTTCTCACAAGAACTGTTTGTACTATAAATGTATATTTCGACTGTTAAACAGTCATCATCACTAGATAACAATATAGATGAACCATAACAAATTTGAAAATTACAGCAACGAAGTAGAAATTTCTCTTAAGCCTGGTAAAAGGAAATGAAGAATTACTCATAGGTTAATCTCAATTTATAGTTTCGGGATTCCTCCCCTCTCAGCGTGCGTTAAATTTATAGTTTTAGGATTTCTCCCCTCTCAGCGTGCGTTAAATTTAAGTAATGAGAAATTTGGAATAAAATAAGTCTTGATTTGAAATGTTCTTTTGTAATTTGTAGATAAATCTGATTTCCCATGCGTTAAGTCCTCTGCTATTTTTTTGTAGATTTTAGAAATTTTAAATCACACAGTATAGGATAGGAACCTAAAATGTGTGCTGCTACTCTTGAATTCTCAAGTTTGCAAAAATGAAATAAGTGTTCTTTAAAACGTGTACGTGTTTGTTGGCGATTGTTTCGGAAGTTCCATATATTTTTCAGTTTCAGATATTTTCCTCGAGTTTGGCTCAGATACGTTGACGACATTTTTAATATTTTTAATAAATCTGTAAATTTACAAAATTTCTTGGCACAGGTAAACGATATGTATTCTTTCATAAAGTTCACAATTGAAACTCGAAAATCCATGAAACTTCCGTTCTTCGACTTAAAAGTTATTAGAGCCGTCGACAAAATTATTAAATTTGATATTTATAGAAAAAGCACAAACATCGACAGATACATTAATGATGCGCACCTGCCCATAAATGTGCCGCATTTAATTTACTAATTTATAGATTAATTAACATAGTTTTGCTTCAAATACGATATGGAAAAGAATTAGATTACATCCACGAAATAGCGAGATTCAATGGCTACTATCCCTCATTAGTTAACCACATTATACAGAAACCAAAATTACGAAATTTTTGATCAAAATCATTACGTAAACCTACGGTTAAGGTATTGAACTAAAATAAAGCTTAAATATTTCTGGGCAAACAATAGCCAAATATTTTTGAGTTTTTCTTTAAATAATTAATTTTTAAAATTTCTGCAATAGATAGTCACTTTATAAGTATTTTCCATTTGATGCATTATTTATACAGTATTGGGTAAAAAGTATTCGAACTGAAATTGTCTTAGCTTGTTTTTTTTTACAATAAAGTACCTACAGATTGACAATATAAAATAACTTGCGAGCAAAAAATCAATTAGAGCAGGTCATGGTCACGTCTTAGTAATATCCACATAATAATTAGACATTTTAATGTCAATCTTCACTGTAGTTTTCTGAATAGAAACGTAACGCACGTTAATCAAGGGCTGCTCCAATTGATTTTAGTTTTGATCGCACGTTATCACTCATACCAGCGACTAGGAATTTTTAAAATAAAAATAAAAATAAAAATAAAATAAATAGTGGTACTTATTAATGGAATTGTAGAGTTCAAATGTACGTGATTGCTGCTATATGTCTGAATGGAATCAGTGTGGCCCAAAAGTATGCAAAGCGTTATTTATTATGATGGAACGAACCAAAAAACCTGTTGTTTTGACTGCTGGAAAATTCGCAGAGCTTTCCCACGACTCTTTAATTGCGGTATGAAGTAACGCAGCTGATTATTTTAATAGAAAGTTTTCAACATTATTCACTTTTTCAGATTCTAAAGTCTTCATTTTCATATTTTCTTTTAATGAAGAAGCTTTACGGTGAAGATGCTGCATCGAAATGAAAATTGCAAGTCTAAGAGAATTTTACGTTATTTTATATATTGTACTGTCAATTACTGCAACACAATTTTTAGCTTATTTGCGATTTTTTAACAGCTATCCAGAAGAATCGATAAAGAAGTTACCGAATCTGCGTAAGACAAGCAAACGAAATCGTATGGCTAAAATTCATCAATATGTACACCAATATAATTAATATTAAACGAGATTGCATATAAAATTTATTAACTTATTAAATAAGATAAATGAGAAATTTACAACTTACCGGCAAACAATGTTAAAATAGTTTTCCATTATTTACTAGGCAGAGACGAACTCCCTTCTTCATATTTCCAAAGGCATTAACTAGCAATTGCATCGACTGGCACCGTACGTTTTCTCTTTTAAAACCTACGCTGATTTGGTTACTTGTTGCTCGCTTTGTATGTAAATTTTATTGTTTAAGATAGCTATCATTTTTTGTGTATTTTACTGTACATTATTATAGGATAGAGTACACTAACACAGAGCACCTCTGACCTGTATTCACATATCTTATAACGCAATAAATTCACAGATATTAAGGTTTTGAAGCTTTATTTAATAACATAATTACATTAATTTTAAAGTTTTTTGTATATGAAAGCAGCCTTATTAAAATATATTCTTCTATATTTTACCTGTACTAAAGTTTGAATAAGAAACCTAATTGTTTAGAAATTTCAGATGCACTACTATTTTTTAAAAATTGCTTTTTCCTAACGGTCGTCCTGAAAGTAGTACAATAACTGAAAAACTGTTCGGAATTGATTACATTTTTAGGTTTAAAAATAAGTACATTTTGCATGTAACCCTTGATAAAACATAAATGAATGTTAAAACCCGAACATACAGCCAGCATACTGATATATTATAAATTGTAGCTGTCGCGTGACCCTACGTCGCAATTATATGTATGAACATTCGCTCAAAATTATAAATAAACTGTGTCGAGATGTAAGAGCTCGTCGTCGCATAAAGTTGAGACAGTTCTGGATTTAATACATAGACAGACAGATGTTTAAATGTGTATATTCATACACCTATGGCTTAATGCTTCATAAGTTAATAAATCATTATAAATGAAAATAAGTCCTTAATATTTATTTCAAAATCTTTCAATATTTAATAGATGTTTATCGATTGGAGTAAATCCTTAAAACATATATTTAAATATTCTTATATTGAATAAATCATTATACGTAGATGTTAACAAACAGAAACAGAAACATTTATTTTAAATCATCGAATGATTAATAAATCCAAGAATAAATCTAAACGTATTTACATAAATAACACTTCAGTTCTTGCATCACATGGATCAGCAAGGTTACATAAATATGACAGCTAAATATTCAACAAATCGTTTTGGGCCTTAATTTTTAAGCAACAGAGTTCTTCTAAGAAAGGGTTGGATTTGCCCCACAGTTTTGTATCCGATTCCGTTTTCAGATTTATAAAATTCGGTTTAAAAAATAATGCTACTAACAAAATAGGTCTAGTTTCCGTTTCCGGTTTTGAATTTTTTTGAAAGTTTATTTAGTAGATGATTTTTTGATATATCTCTGCATCCGTTCGAGTGATGTGAGCAAAACAATTAAAATAGATAAAATGGAATAAGTAAGGAAGGGAACCTTACCTGCTGCCTATTTTTAGAAGTTACATCACTGTTCGAACAGCAATAACAATTTTAATAATATTCTCGGTGCAATTTGTTTTAGTATTATATGAATTGTTTGTTATTAAAAGAAATTATATAAATTTGTTTTATATTTTATACCCGCCTCATGAATACCTATAAAAATAAATGTAAATAAATAAAATAAAATAAATATGGAAGGGGAGTACTAAATTGGTGCCTCCTTTTGGTTTTCTGAAGTTGCGCCACTGTTCTTACATCGTACAGCACTATTAACTTAATAAGTGTAACGTTGTAAGTGTTATTGAAACATGCTCGCAACTTATACGTGTTTACATGAGTTCATCCTAACAACCCAGCAAAATAGAAATAAACAGACTTGCTCGATTTAGTTTACTACTATGAAATATTAGCGTTCTGCACAGCACAAATTTAAAAAGTCAACGTAAGCTCTCATTAGAGTACTTACGTAATTAATGAGTATTTGTATATAAAATACTTAATTACTTTAACAATATTTATTTATTTTAAGCTTATAAGTATTTCGGCATGTTTACATGCCATTGTCAAAGGTTATATGAAAAAGTAAACAGTTAGTGTTGTTCTAGCAATAGAACTTGGTGACTTGATTTCGGAAATCGTCTGCAGATGACTTGATTTCTTATTCCAAAATGTCCAATAGAGGAGAATTTAAGAGATCAATTTGCTCATTCATTAACGGTACAGTTTTTAAGTGTTTGTGAATTTCAAAAGCTTCTAGTATATCTAATTTACGTTTATCATCACAAAAGTGTAAACATTTTATGGTGTTATTAGATGTCATTACATGATTGTGTTCTAGTAAGTGTTTAGCGTAATTGGATTTATGTCTGTGTTTGTATTTATAACAACGTACGTGTGCTTTATACCTAATATCAAAATTTCTAATTGTCTGGCCTATATAAACCGAATTACAATGCGAACAATTTAATTTGTAAATGCCTGATTCTAGCAAATCGTCTGTTTTTGATTTTGCATTAAACAAACTGTTTGAGATGTTTCTAGTTGTTTTAAAGCTTACTTTATATTTAATGAGTATTTGTATATAAAATACTTAATCACTTTAACAATATCTATTTATTTAAACCTTATACGTATTTCGGCATGTTTACATGCCATTGTCAAAGGTTATATGAAGGTAAACAGTTAGTGTTGTTATAGCAATAGAACTTTTTTACTTATCTTGGTAATCGTCTGCAGATGACTTGATTTCTTATTCCAAAATGTCCAGTAGAGGAGAATTTAACAGATCAATTTGCTCATTCATTAACGGTACAGTTTTTAAATGTTTGTGAATTTCAAAAGCTTCTAGTATATCTAATTTACGTTTATCATCACAAAAGTGTAAACATTTTATGGTGTTATTAGATGTCATTGAATGATTTTGTTCTAGTAAGTGTTTAGCGTAATTGGATTTATGTGGGTGTTTGTATTTGTAACAACGTACGTGTTCTTTATACCTAATATCAAAATTTCTGATTTAATTAATGAATTTTTAGTTTTTATTAACAGCTTGCACCCAAACATAAAATTTACACTAGAAACTGAACAAAATAAGTCCATTAACTTTTTAGATTTAAACATAAAAATTAATTCAACTAATAAATTTGAGTACTCAGTTTATAGAAAACCTACACCAACAGACATTACAATACCACACGATTCTTGTCACCATAAAACACATAAATTAGCAGCATACAGGTCCCTGATACATAGGGCTTTGACGGTCCCTTTAGATGAAATTAATTATAATAGAGAAATTTCAATTATTAAACAAATTGCATACAGTAATGGTTATAACACTAAACTTATTGATACATTAATTAAAGAAAAAGATTATAAATTAGCCATTCAAAAAATTTATCCGAATATCCTAACTTCGTTCGATACAATTAAATATGCTTCGATCCCATATTTTGGTGAGAAATCAGAAAAAATTGCTAAAATTATAAACAAAACAAATAAATATAAAGTAAGCTTTAAAACAACTAAGAACATCTTAAACACTTTGTTTAATGCAAAATCAAAAACAGACGATTTGTTAAAATCAGGCATTTACAAATTAAATTGTTCGCATTGTAATTCGGTTTATATAGGCCAGACAATTAGAAATTTTGATATTAGGTATAAAGAACACGTACGTTGTTACAAATACAAACACCCACATAAATCCAATTACGCTAAACACTTACTAGAACAAAATCATTCAATGACATCTAATAACACCATAAAATGTTTACACTTTTGTGATGATAAACGTAAATTAGATATACTAGAAGCTTTTGAAATTCACAAACATTTAAAAACTGTACCGTTAATGAATGAGCAAATTGATCTGTTAAATTCTCCTCTACTGGACATTTTGGAATAAGAAATCAAGTCATCTGCAGACGATTACCAAGATAAGTAAAAAAGTTCTATTGCTATAACAACACTAACTGTTTACCTTCATATAACCTTTGACAATGGCATGTAAACATGCCGAAATACGTATAAGGTTTAAATAAATAGATATTGTTAAAGTGATTAAGTATTTTATATACAAATACTCATTAAATATGGACTTTAACGAAGTAAAGCTGGAATTGATAAATAAATTACTTTATATTTATTTGTTTTTTTATAATTTTGGCATTTTTTTTCTGATTTGTTACCAAAATATGGGATCGAAGCATATTTAATTGTTTCGAATAAAGTTAAGGTATTCGGATAAATTTTTTGAATGGCTAATTTATAATCTTTTTCTTTAATTAATGTATCAATAAGTTTAGCACTATAACCATTACTATATGCAATTTGTTTAATAATTGAAATGTCTCTATTATACTAAATTTCATCTAAAGGGACCGTCAAAGCTCACAAACATTTAAAAACTGTACCGTTAATGAATGAGCAAATTAATCTCTTAAATTCTCCTCTATTGGACATTTTGGAATAAGAAATTAAGTCACCTGCAGACGATTACCGAGATCAAGTCACCAAGTTCTATTGCTATAAAACACTAACTGTTTATTTTTTCATATAACTTTTGACAATAGCATGTAAATATGCCGAAACACGTATAAGGTTAAAATAAATAAATACTGTCAAAGTATTTAATTATTTTGTATACAGATACTCATTAAATATGGACTTTAACGAAGTAAAGCTGGAATTTATAAATAAACTTACGCAATTGTTTGCTGAATCTAGTATGGTTTATTACTATTAAAACTATTAATGCAGTATACACCGCAAGTTAATAAAATACCGCCGTGCTTTGTCCGCGATTAGAGAACAGCGTAGGTATGTTAATTAAAAGAGCGGCATCAGCTCCGTGTTTTAAACGTTCACTGTAAATCCACTTTGACCATATTTATTGGAATAATAAGAAGTTGTAAATGCTGTTTCTATGAAAGTGTTTTCGCAATGATGTAATATATAAAGATGCCTAGACTGTTTATTTTAATAATTATTATCCGTTTGTCTAATTATTGCATTTACTTTTTTTAATGAATGATTTTAGTATTCTGCAACTGAAGTGTTTAGTAACCGAGTTCTGCACGCGTCCGCACGCCCGCCTTGGTCTTCTATCGCAAGTAAATGTTTCCGGCCTTGTTAAACCATTATTGTCTAATTAATATCTATAGCTGCAGCGATATAACAGGCATTAGCCACAGCCGCCAGACGGCTGTGCATTAGCACATGCAAGTATGCGCCCTATGTAATCGATGCCTACAGACTTGGTTTGCTGCTTGGGGGAGCCCGGCGACAGTAAAAGCTGAGACAGATGGAATGGATCCGGATTTACTATACATATAAAGATAAAATACGTGAAGAAGTGTTATTTATTGTACGCATACTTAATTCGTAAATTAAAGGGTTGCCATCTTTTTCTGTGTTATGCTACAATAATCTAAATTTGATTAGCTACTTTACGGTTTTGCTCATAATACTTTGGTAAATTAGCCATCACGAGCAATAGGTAAAAATATTGTTTACAGTGTTTAAATTATTTAGAAAATTTTTTATAATAAAATTAAACAGAATTACTACAAAGCAATAGTTCACTATAAGGAATTTATTCTTTTAAATTAAAGAACTTTCTGAATACAGATACAGTAAGAGCAACTAAAGATAGATGAAAATCGTTCGTACAAGGTAATCCCGCAAAACCGATATCATATTTTTTTGCCTATATTTAATAAAATAGCCTAGTGGAAACCGTGGACTATGTCTCTTGTTTATTTTCTTTTAATAATAAATAAGCAAATATAGTAAGTAGCGTTGTGGGCCGCAGATCAAAATCCTAGTCTACATTCTATATGTTAAATCCAGATGCCTTCTCCCTGTCTCAACTTTTAGTGACCGAGCATTCAGTAACATGCCGTATCGTTATATCTCTTACAATAAATTTACTACCATTCTTTTTAGGAGAAAAGCATGAGGCGTAGTCCACGGGTTCAACTAGTTTTATAAATGAATTTGCGATTGATTTAATTATTTTTTTTGTTATTTTAACTGAACTTCCCAATATTTAGGACAATGAAGCGTGAAATTTACAGTCTCCTTATTTGTAAATATGATCGAAACCGCCTAACAAATATTGTTAAAAGAATTTGCTGAATGTAATAATGAATACTCCTGTGAGATCCGCTTAGTTTTAGTATTATAAACAAACAGACAAATAGACAGACGATATTTCATAGCCAAAACAAATTGTGTTTCCCTATAAGTGCTTAAATTAGACGCGGCTGGTAAAGGGAGGGAAACGGGACACTGTCCTCCTAGCTATTTGTTACGTATCTGTATTGTTTTTCTATTATCACTGTTTAAAAATGTTATGTAATTGAAAATCAAACAAAACTAATTTTCTTAAGATCGCTAGTAGTACTAGCACGAGCATGTGAAAATATGACATCTAAATTAGGGTTTAAGAAGATTTTTTTTAAATCTTTAACACCTTATTACTAAAAAAGAGTTACCAGGTCGGCATAAGCATTAATAGTGATAATAGCCTTAGAGAAAGTAACATAATGTTATTATCTAACAGAGTTTTTGAAAAAAAATATCACGTCACAATTATTTACACATGATTTTGAATTTTGTAAGCTTATAGAGCTAAGGATGAGCTACAGTTTGCTTGGCGTCCCAGTCCGCTAATATTTCTGTATGGCGGCTTCTATGAATTTTTGAAATCGACAGTTCATACCCTTTTATTTAGTTAACGGTGAACGATAAAACATTTCCGTTTAAGCCGAATCACTCGTGACTCATGAGTGATTGTAGATTCATAGCAAAATCTTTGGGTGGAGCTATATTTAAAGAGCTTCATTTTCACTCCCTTACCCAATTTATTAGCTGACGAATTTCTACTTTGAATTGTGGTTTTTTTCAATCTCAAGCTATTCTTTTTTTTAAGAATAAATATGTGGATTATTTTCTAACTATAGATACAATAGAACATTACCATCTGACATCTTTCTGAAGATATTGTGAAAGATAAAGGCTACCGGTGGATCACCAAATTACGTAAAGGCGCGTTTAGACTAGAACGGCCACGCACACGCACGTGCGCGAACGTGCGCGAACAGCGTGCGTTGCCATTCGTTGCATCATTTTGGTTTTTAACGATCCCGCGCACAACGGCGCATGAGTTCTTGTTTTCAGTGCTCTGCTTGTGCGTCAGTGTGCGTTAATAGTATACGACAAATCAGCAATAAAACGATGAGTGCCAAAATGTCTGTGGAAACTGCGAGTGCAGCGTTTATTGTTATGTATTCTTTAATTAAAAAAAAGGAAATATCTAAAAAAAGAAGGGTAAAAAGGCGTTGGTGGATTCCAAAGTATCTCAAATTTCCGATATTCTTCTATCAATTGAAGACAATTATCACCACTCCAATCCATATGTAATAAAATAATAAATAATGCTAATTAAAGACTGTCGACGCACAACGATGTTAAAGTAACCACAAACACGTTCGAACTGAGCATTCACGACGCACGTTCTTCCTTTGAGCAGCGCCAAGAAACCGACAACAATCGGCTCGCGTTCGTGGCTGTGCGCGCACAAGTTATATGGTTACGCATGCTCACGCATGTTCGCGCACAGACGTTTACACTTGAGCATTTATCAAGGCTCAGCCCGTGCGTGTACGTGGCCGTTCTAGTCTAAACGCGCCTTAAGCCACGCTACTGTTAAAACAAGACATTTGCTTCAGCAGTTTCTCTGTTTATAGCCAGCAATTGAAACAGATGAAAGATTCTAAAAAGTTTAGATTATTAATTTTACATGAAAGCTATTTTCTATAGTATTTACACTATTTAAGACATCACACGACACAAAATATTTTTGAAAACAACTGAAGAAATGTATTAAAGGTCCAGTTAAAGTGCTTCACTCATTTTCTGCCATACTTTTTTAAATAATCAGCAAAATAGAATTTTTATAAAACTTTAGTTTTAGTTGTATCTGTTTTTAAAAACGCAGTCAAATTTGTGAAAGAAAGAAAATAATTCGCAAATTTGTGTAGCTGCCAAACACATTACTAAGCTTAAAATGTTAAATAGAGTTTAGTCTTCCATTTTCGTAAACATAGCCACAAGGTCTTAAAAAGTGTCAGCTGTGTATTAACTCAAATCAAATGCTACTTTTACAAATATAATGATTCATAATCATAATGAAACATTTATCCTATCCCCTGCGTTCAGTTTAATTTGAAAGTCTCGTATTAAATTAATATTGTATTACTATTGGTACAAAGTTAGTTGGGGTGTGTAGGTAGAGGTACTTAAGATTTTAAAAATTGTAAAAAATAATCTATAGTACTGTTGTGTGCCACATAATTATATACTCCTAATAACGGTATGGTGTTTATTTACTGAAGTTTAATGAAGACGTTCGTGATCAAACGTAATTATACAATAATTTATTTACAAAGCTAAAAATAATTAATAGTTCGGTATCTTCTGATCACAACTGCTGATGTCTGGCGCAGGAATGGACACAACACATGGTAAAGATTTAGGAATTAAGAATTATTGAAGAACCTATTGTTGTATTACTGCAAACCATATAATTAATTACATTTAACAGCAGGCCAGTGTTTGTTTACAGAAGTTTACAGAGGTTCGTCATAAAATGTAATTAAACAATAACTTATTAAAATACCTGAAACTAGTAATCAGACAAGTCAACCTAGATTTTCACCATACGGTAATATTAATTGCGTGAAAATATAGCAAGTGTAAACAGATAGAAAATTCTATTCTAAAGTTTTTAACAAAAATTGCTAACCAGGTAAATGACAACATAGTTGATTGAAATCTTATAAATATTTAAATCAACACATCAAATGTTTCTAAGCATAAAGTCGTGGAAATACATCAAGTCACAAGACAAAATAATGTTACATTTTGCATGTGTATTATTATTTCATACAGTTTTCTGATGTAGTTATGTAATCATGGTAACGAATGTAAAATGTCATAATATCAATATTTGTTGAAATGAAATATCTAGTTACGACATTCAATTATCTAGTATCAATTTTCCAGTAGTTTTCTTTCTCATCCAGTTTACTATAGACAGATAGATAAGGAATTGTGACTTGGTGTATTTCTACTAGTATAACAGTAATTTACCCAAAACCTAACTGCATTGTTTAACAAATTAAAAAGAAGACTTGATATCTCATTACAGAACGTCCGATAACGGTGAATTTAAGAGTTCAATTTGCTCATTCATCAAAGGTGTAGATTTTAAATGTTTGTGAATTTCAAAAGCTTCTAGTTTATGCAACTTACGTTTATCATCACAAAAGTGTAAACAGTTTTTAGCGTTATTGGATGTCATTGAATGATTGTGTTCTAATAAGAGTTTAGCGTAATTGGATTTATGTGGGTGTTTATATTTATAGTATAACAACGTATGTGTTTCCAGTTTCTTTTACCTAATATCAAAATTTCTAATTGTTTGTCCTATATAAACCGAATTACAGTGCGAACAATTTATTTTGTAGATACCTGATTTTCAAAATTGTCTGTATTTTCTTTAGCAGTAAACAATGTGTTATTTTACATTTAATTGTTTTGCTTATAAATTTGGCAATTTTTTCTGATTTATTGCCGAAATATGGAATTGACGCGTATTTCATTTTATCTGATGAAGTAGTTGGAAAATTTTTTTGAACAGCTAATTTATAATTGTTCTCTTTAATTACTGTATTAATAAGTTGAGTATTATAACCATTATTGTATGCAATTTGTTTAATAATAATCTAAATTTCTCTATTATAACTAATTTTATTTCAAGGAACCAGTAAAGCCCTATGTATCATGGACTTGTATGCTGCCAATTTATGTGCTTTACAATGACAAGAATCGTGTGGTATTGTAATGTTTGTTTGTGTAGGTTTTCTGTAAACAGAATATTTGAGTTTAATGTTTGAATTAATTTTCATGTTTAAATCTAAAAAGTTAATAAACTTGTTTGTTCAGTTACCAGTGTAAATGTTATTGCTGAGTGCAAGCTGTTAATGTAAATTAAAAATTCATTGATTAACTCAAATGAACTATCAGAACATGATAAAATTCCATCAACAAAACGAAACCAAAATATAACTTTCATTTGAGTCAATCAATGAATTTTTGATTTTTCTTAACAGCTTACACCTAAATATAACATTTACACTAGAAACTGAACAAAATAGGTCTATTAACTGTTTAGATTTAAACATAAAAATCAATTCAAATAATAAACTTGAATATTCTGTTTATAGGAAACGTACGTTGCCTACTGGTATCGCTAGAATATATTAGGTTTTTTTACAGGAACTGTACAAACAATCAAAGCATGTAAGGTGGCACTCGGACAAAACACTGGGAAAGAATCCTCTAGAAATGTCTCCAAATGGAGTTGCTAATATATTTGCTGCATTTTTACGTTTTAATGCAAATAAATCCAGTATCTACGTAATTGCACACAAACAGACATTACAATACCACACGATTCTTGTCATCACAAAACACATAAATTAACAGCATACAGGTCCATGATACCTAGGGCGTCACGGTTCCTTTGGGTGAAATTAGTTATAATAGAAAAATTTCGACTAATAACCAAATTGCACACAATACTTGTTATAATACTCAAATTATTAATACACTAATTAAAGAGAAGGATTATAAATTAGTTATTCACAAAATTTATCCAACTATTTCATCAGATAAAATAAAATACGCGTCAATTCCATATTTTGGCAATAAATCTGAAAAAATTGCCAAAATTATAAACAAAGCAAATATAAGTAAAATAACTTTTAAAACTGCAAAAATTATTTTAAACACTTATTTTAATGCTAAAGAAAAAACAGACAATTTACCAAAACGGGTATCTACAAATTAAATTGCTCGCACTGTAATTCGGTTTATATAGGACAAACAATTAGAAATTTTGACAGTAGTTACAAGGAACACGTATGTTGTTACAAGTGTAAATACCCCCATAAATCCAATGACGCTAAATACTTATTAGTGACACAATCATTCTATGACATCTAGTCACCCTATAAAATGTTTACACTTTTATGATGATAAACGTAAGTTGGATATACTAGAAACATTTGAAATTCACAAACATTTAAAATCAGTACCTTTAATGAATGAACAAATTGAACTCTTGAATTTACCGTTATTGGACGTTTTGGAATAAGAAATCAAGTCATCTGAACGCAGATATAGAAAACCAAGATCAAGTTATGAAGATTTATTGTTCCTATAGCAACACCAACTGTTTACTTTTAATCTTGCTTTTGATAATGACGTGTAAACACGTTGGAATGCGTATAAGGCTAAAATAAAAAACCTGTTGAAATTAAGAATTGTTTTATTTACAAAAAATTAATATTACAGTTATTTGGTGTCAACATTTAGTTATTGCGTTTCCGAAACCGATAAAATTATTAAAAATTATCTGTACCAAACGCCTGCCAACCGTCGATAGTGAGGCGTTGTTTTCAACTCTTACGTAAACGTATGAAAACCGAACCTTTACCGACCTGCAAAACTAAGAAACAGGGCAGTTTTTGTGCGTTGAAAATTAGCAATAAGTTGAATAGAAAAAAATCATTCCAAACACCAAAAGTTTTAATGATTTGGTAATTGACTGGTTTGTGCATCCGCAAGCAAGGCGTATAGGTTTCATTTATATAAATGTAGGTAATTTTTCATTTAATTTGTGTCGCTCTCCTGCAGTAAATATTCAAGAGACCTCTCACGTATTTGTTAAAAATTATGTTGTTTTGACAGTTTTCTAAAATGTGAATATTCAAAATAAAATAAAAATCACAAGAAAAAATAGATATTCTATTGTTTTATGATACCTACCTACAACAGCATTGTTATATTAGTTTTATGAATATGCATTAACTCCGCCCATTTTACATCCAATCAGTTGAGGTTTTACAGTAAAAATCGAATGCTAAATTATGTCACTTTTTTGTCTAGACTTGTTAGTTTGTGCTGTCAATCATAGAAATATTTTATATTTTGAATTGATTGAGTGGTAGGCACATGTTGAAACATTATTAATAAATATTTAACTATTAAAAATTAATAGTTTATTAATAAAATAAAACACTTGGTAATTGTTTCACAATTTGTTGGTTTTTATTTACTCGACTCGAATTTCAACCATCTCGGTTATCTTCAGAAGTTTTATTTGTAAACACGAGCGGAGTAAATAAAAATCAACAAATTGTGAAACAATTACCAAGTGTATTATTTTATTAATAAACTATTAAGTTTTAATAGTTAAATATTTAGAAATATTTTATATTTAAGCGCTTTTAGTAGACTATTTGTTACACGGGAGAAGTTATTGCATACTTATAAAATTACTAAAACAGTTTATGTGAAAAATATATCAATTCTTTTATAGAAATATATATTTATCGTAGGTACTTTCTATGGGGGCTTCGCCTTTATTTTAATTTTAATTTTCTTATGGTTGCTTTTGTCCACATTGCCTCCACACAGTCGGCGACTATGCAATTCCAAAAAAACTGCATAAGTAATTATTACTTTAGTACTATGGAAATCTTAATAAGTCTTATACCCGTTCCATAGTAAACTAAAATTATAGTTTTTTATAACATTCGTATATATCGACTAAAGAATATCTACAGAATGGGTTGTCTGTATTTCAGGCGTTCGCACAGCTGCAGGTTAGAGATTCAAATGAGCTCCACCTGTTGAATAAGGTGATGGGATGGCAATGGTTAGATACTTCCTGGATTAGTGCTGCGCTCTGGCTAGCTCCACGCTAATCCTGAAGTTAACAATTCTTGTTCTTGGTCAGTGTTTCAGTAGCTGTCAGTTGGATAATGGCGTTGGTAGTGTAGTGTGTGCAACAGTTAAACTTCGTGTTTTGTAAATTTCCCGTTAAAATGATTGTTTTTCGTAATATAAAAACTTGACTACGCTTTCAATATGTGCCAAGCTACGTTTGATCGTAATTTGGGCGCGCTTTTGTTAACATTTTCTTAATATTCATTGTTGTTCTTGTACCTGCTTAGTTTTGTTTTGTACCTGTTTAAAGTTTTGTTAATTTGTTTACAATGACAACGCGTCTGCAATGTTTTATGTTCCTCATCTACCTTTCTGTGCTCTGTTTAGTGAAGGTACGTGCTGGTGTTTGTTTGGTTTTGGGATAATTTTTATATTATTTTGTTCAATGATTTAATGAACTTCCTAACCACATGTGCTGCACATCCTGGTTTCCACGGTTCTAAAGCTACAAGGATACTTTTTTGATTTACTATTTTTACAGTGCGTAAACAGATGTAACACATGCAGAAAATTTATTCTTAAAAGGTTCGATCTGCAGTGTTTGCGCTACTTTCTAATTTCATTGCACCATTCATTGGCAATTTTATGGTATACTTCGTCGACCTACACCTTTATATTATTTAGACTAAATAACTGTATGTAAAAGAAAATTCACATGCTCTTGTCTTGTTCGTGAAATGTACCGATCTAATAAAAAAATTACAAGTGGAATAAGATTTTTAAAATTAATCATATAGGCGAAGTTTTTCTTGTGCCTGAGGGAAAACAAGAGACACTTTTTAGAAGGACAAGGAAGTTGTCAGATCTCTCTAACCATAACCGTACTTACACTATATACACATTATATCCAAACAATGTTATATCAAGGGTGGCCTCGTGCCTTTGTACAATTTTCATAAGAAAAAAGGGCTCAAACAACAAAAACTTATTTGGACAGTTCTGAAAAATATTTAAATCTGATGGTAGGTAAATTGTAGGGGAAAAAGCCAAGACGACCTTTGTTTTCCAAAGCTACCCTTTATCTAAAATATTCGTACATATACAGGGTGTTCCAACTCTCGGAACGAACTGTGGGGCGGGTTCTACGAAAAAACTGAACTGTACAATATGTTTCTCTGCGGTGGTTCGATTTGACTATTATGTTTGGAGTTATTAAAGTCCGAAAATGATACATTTAAGTGTATAATCAAGTACTGAAAAATATTCACCATAAATTACATAAAACAAGAGATATTTCCTCGGATATTTCAAAATGGTAATTGAGAAGAAAAATTACAAATGTTCAAAGTGTCCGTAAAATTCAAATTTCACGTATTCAATTAAGTAGCGACACGCTGATGAATCTAGGAAAAAAGCCGCGTAAGAAAAACCCGAAAGAAAAGTCCGGGAGGTAAATCCTATGCAAAAGAGCAGAGGAAAACCGACAAGGCCTTTAAATAATAGTACTTTTAAGTTTAAATATAAAAACGCATTAGCGACTTAAATGGGCACAGCGTACCTTATTTTTTAGTAGTTCATTTTTGTGGATGGAATTACTCCCTCCAAAACACTGGGGTACAACCACCTCTATTAAGCATATTTCTTTTTCACTTTATCTATTTTTACTTTCCTATACTTCTACTGAAGTAACGAAAGTTATGATTTCATGCAAATTTTCGAATTTCAGATTTTAGGGGAAATACGCGTTTTGGGGTACAAGGAACTGGAAAAAGTACTTTTTAAAAAATGACTGTGGGGTGGGTGCGTGGGTGCGTTCGTTTCCCTATATCTCCGGAACCCCTTGGCCGATTTTTATAAGATTTGGTGTGTGGAAGTTTTTTAGTTGTAAGTAGTTCTTGTAAGGTCTTTTATTGGAACCGGAAACGGAAATTAGACCTGTTTTTTTGGTATAGATTTTTTTGTATGCGCTGCTTTGAAATTTTGAATACATAGCGTTGTAGTGCATCTAAAGATAAATCAAATGTTTTTATCCAAATGCTGTATCCTTAAAATGAAGCCCGCTACAAATTTTTGAAAATTTCAGCTTTAATGTTCGATTACCCAAAAACAAAATATTCAATCAACACAAATTATCATATTATTGGATAGCCCTTGCTGAGCATAATCAAATATTTTGGAAAATATGAAAATTGTAAATATGTCAGCGGCTTAAAGTTTTGGTAATTTAAAAAAAATCCTAAAAGACTGCCCACAACATTTTTTTTAAACTTTCTGAGCCGATAGAGCTTGCAATGAACTACAAATCTGTTTTTTTTTACTAATCCCCCCATATTTCACTCTGACGTCCTTCAGGAATTCTTGAAGATTTTGGATTTGACGCGTTTTCCGGAAGTTACGCGATTTTAACTACGCGTATCAATTAGCTCTAATAAAAAAATATATTTCATATTTGCATATTTTTTATAACTCTAGAAATAAAGTTATTATAAGCATTTTTGATCCGCGCATTACCTATCGCCTTTACTACGTGGTCAGCGAGCGCACCCCGTACGCAATCAACGTAACACCTTGAGTCTGCAGCGAGCGGCTTGTACCGGCTTGAGATGACTAGTAGATGTAAATTTCAATCACTTCTTGATGCGAGAATATTTAAAACGTAAAAAGTATGGGGAAGTACCAGCGACCTGTTTCGCCTTTAAGGCAGACTGCAGTAACTGCGTTTTTACAGTAAGACAAGAATATTTATTTATCAATTTCCTAACATGAAGATGTGGACATTTTAAATAGCTTTTTTTATTCTTCTTTTTTCTCGGCTTTTTTCCTTTGCATTTTTCACGGTTTTCTTTCTTCGAATTTTTTCCGTCGGCTTTTTTCTCCTTGTTCTTTCCCGCATTGGCCATTAAAACAGCTCTTAATTATTCATTTGTTTCATAGTTCATTATTTGTTTGAATTTAGTTTCTAATTTGCTATCGTGCAAGGTTAAACACTTAAATTTGAGTTTGTATTATTTTTTCTATCAATTTCAGATTGGTCGAAGCGAAAATCGTAGAGAAAGTTGTTTTTAGTTATTTTTCATAGAATACCGTTCCACTGTTTGTATCCGTGATTTGCGGAACACTCGGTATAGAATATTATTTTAATCGATGCTACTTCGGGGTTGAGATATTAATGAAACCTCTTAATCTATTTCTTATCTGTCTTATTATTTGTTGTAATTCCGCGTTTGCTTATTTTTTAATTTAATTTACAAACTGTCCATAGATACGTGAATTCCTACTTGGCTTGTTCAGTATATCTCTTCTTTGTCGCACTTATTAGTTTCCTATTTCTTCATTGTTGTACTTCTTAGTTTCCTGTATTTCCGGTGAAAAAGTGACAGTCTGGATACTCGATACAGTACAACTCTTATTATACACATGTATACGAAATATTTTTATTTCCACTTCAGTAGTACCAGAACTATCTTATGTTATGTTTAAGTTATTTTTATGTAGAATATGCTATATATACTAAAATAAAGGCCAACGACTAATTCTTACCATTAAAGAGCGGTGGGGTCAGATGAAAACATTTGTACAAGACGTTGCTAGCAGTGGCGTGCTGTGGGTAGGCAATGGCAAAAATTATTTAACTTTAAAATTAAAAAGTAAATAAATTAAGGCAACTCCAATTTAGCAAGACCTGCTGTTAAATGAATTAATCGTAAATAATACAACGAATGATTGCAATTTTATTAAAGAAAAATCGTATAACAAGTCGTATTCCTCTTGACTATATCGCTCACATTAATTTTGACGCATTTTTGGTAATACTGAATTAGTCGGAAATACTCGCATGTTTTCGGGAATCGGCGCTTTGAACATGGTATTGTTTGCTTGTTTTTAAATGTTTTGTAGTGGCGTCCTTTTGCATATTTTATTTTTTATTTTCACGTTTTTATTTACTGTTGTCAAAATAGATTGTTTTGGAAAAAAAATCGTTACGTTGCAATTCATAAACTTTTTGAGGTTATATACATTATTTTGTCTAAGATTTTGTTTCATATAATCTGTCAAACCAGATACAATTTTAATATAAATTTATATGTATGTTTTTTAATGCATTGTTATTATCATATTTATATAGGTGTACACTAAAATTTGGGTAGGTCATGATTTCAACTATGATTTGAACACTCGCGATTCATGTTGGTTGACATTGACATTGTTATCATCAGCTACCGTCGACGTTTCCCGTATTTTGCTTTTTGCTTGTGGACGACAGACAATTATTGTTTTAATTCATAAATTATGTTCTAATTACATATGATACTTACTTCTGGCCGAAGCAATGAAAAACTGTTAAAATAATAATAAATATACCCAAAAGTCAGTGCAAACTAGTTATAAACGCGTTAATTTAATAATAATTTAATGTGGATTTAATTACTTATTTAAACAACACCATGCAGTTTAATCAGTATAAGACAAACGCGATTAGTTCGTTTTGTGAAAGGGGAAATTTGTGATTGGTCCAATGAAATGTGAGTGGTATAGTCCGCGCATAAAATTCCTATTACATTTCTTATTGTCATTATGGACTTTAATTTGATAACGTAAACCTTCGTCTAAAGCCAAGTTAATGCGTGATTTGCCAAATAATTTTAATCTAATAGTTGCAAATAAATGTTCTTTGGTCGACGCACCTATTTTTAATTGCAGCTGAAAGATTTTTAAATCCAAGTATCCTGTTTCAGACTATACTTTTGAGGGGTTAGATATAGATACAGATACACATAGTTAGCAATTCCAGCAAAATAACATTTTTAATATCGCTACCGGTTAGCCAGTTCATTCTTTTATACCACTGAGTGTTAAACAATCTACATTTCTTCCTACTGTCTGCCTATCTGTAACGGCGCTAGTAATTTTGAAGTACATCGCCCATAATTTTTTATATCTTTGTATTTTGTTAAGAGTATCCATTAAATTTTTCTTATAAAAGCTGGTCAACGAGATTTTCCATATTTACTGCAAATTGGCAAACTACGTATAAAATAAATAATCACACAATAGCTTCACGCTAGACCTACAGAGGTCGTGCCTTTTCGGTGCTCATTGCGTTTTAAAATCCCCACTATGTCTTTGCATGCAAACGTATTAAGAATAATAGATTGGTTGATTGTGTCGTAGCTGGAATCATTTGGCCAGATAAGGTCACGTTTTTGCGTATGCAATTCGGTGTTTAAGGGCAACGGTCTATTTATTTGGCGCTTAATGTTTAATATTACGCGGTGGTGTTAAAAAGTAAAAACTGTATGTAAAATTTACTTTTTTTTTAATTGAAACTTCGTACGGAGCGCCACTGGTTGCTAGAGTTTACAGTGATTTATTTAAAACTTTGTTGTTATGGCTCCTTTGCGGTGCATGCTGTGAGCCTATAAAGTTTATTTTAATAAAAATTAAAACTGATAAGGCTTCAGTTTAATAAATTGGCAAACTTTGTTGCTTTGCATAAAATTCTGTTGCATATTTTTTAAATCAAAATTGTGGTTGTTGCGACCAACTGTTACGTAAGTAACATAAGAGAAATTATAAATTAACATGCACTGCAGAATGCGAAAAATTTTCAAAAACTGATCCGACAGCCTTTGAATATAAAGAGGTATAAATCTATGTGTTCTTGAGCAGTATTTTGTAATAATGAGTGAAATAATAGTTATTTTTATTGTTTAGAATAATAAACGGAGTTCTCAAAATTATTTGGGTGTGTTCTAGTTATTAATCCTAGTGTTTTGACAACTACTTCTTCATGAATTACCTAGCAGGTCGAGCGTAATTAGTATTTATCGACTTCAAAGAGTCAATCAATCATCTGTTGGCGTGTTCACTTTGAGGCTTCTTACATGCGTTACTAAAATTGCATGTTGAACGGTATAAACAGTCTACAAACAGTTTTATTTTATACTTTTGTACTTATGTACCCAACAGTTTCTTTTAATAATTAATTGTACTGTTTTACTAAGATAAACGTTTAGTTTATAATAAATACTGTTTTATCAAAAATGTCTAGAAGGCGTCATAGAAAAATTAGCAGCTTAGAACACTAAATTGTAGCTCACCCCTAGCTCTATCAGCTTACAATATTTAAAACCTAACATTTTTATTATACATTATATTTTTAAAGGCATTTTTTCATCAACATTTTACGCGCCAACAGTGACTATCATATCAGACCACGGACCTAACACTATAGCGGCAGCGTAGTCCTATTATACATACTACGTGATACTAATATATCGTAAAAACTACACGAAGACTCGATGTAAGAGTAACAGTAAACAATGTTCGAGAATCTTTCATTTGTTACAATTGCTGGGTATAAACATAGACGGTCTCGTTTTAACAGAGCTTGTTCAGTGTTATTTAGTCATGCATTGTTACACTGTAAGTTTAGGTCTACTACAAGCTTCACAGAGAGATGTAAAATAAACCGGTTATACGTTCAGACGTTACCGGAAATTACGCATCTATAGTTAGAAGCTGAAAATTGCTTCGAGAGACAAAAAATCGATTTTTTAAATTAAAAAAAAAGATTTCTTGTGATTAAAAACACAGCAACCAAAGAGAACATTCGTCAGCAAAAAATTGGGGAAGATGGAGAAAATTGCAGCTTCACTTAAAAATTAAGTTGTAAATCTTATTCTACTATCACGCATGAGAAATTTAGATTAACAGAAATGTTTTGTTATCTGACGTTTATTAACTAGGGGAAATTAATTTTCAATTTTCAAAAACTCAATGAAGGCGCCAAAAAATAGCGACTTGAGGCGCCAACCAAATGTAGTTCATCCAAAACTGCATGAGACTACAAAATTATAAAAATATCGTGTTACCAGTTTTTACGCAATATTTCTCACTTCTTTTTAGTACTAAGGCCTTAGTGACAATGTTTTAAAAACGTAGCGGCCGCCAATTTGAATCGAGAAAGAGAAAGAAAACCCCGTTGAACTTACTCTAGGTTTTGTACCAGATTTAGTTTCTTGATTTGAAAAATTCTAACTTTTGCTTCCGGTTTCGTATTTTTTTTAAAGGTTATTTTGTTGATGCATTTTGATATACCCCTGCAGCGAACAGCACATTAAAATTAGCCCATGGGAGTTATGAGGCGCCGATGCATATCCTCATACCCACCCACCCACAGACAGACATTTTTTAAAACCACTTTTTAAGTTCCCGAAGGTCCAAAACACGTTTCTGTCAAACCTCGAAATGGAAAATTTTCAAGGACTCAATACTTCCCTATACTGAAAGTATAAAAAATAAAAGTGTTAGAAGGTGTTATGAAATTTGCCTAAAGGGTTCAAATTTACTCCAGTGTTGGTTATGCTAATGACAATCGAATATAATTTAGTTCTATCCATTGCATTTCTGTTCCGAACACATACTGCTCATTGATCACGCGCTATTATTTTCCGAACTCGCTTTGGGTGACTTCAGATTTTGTAAAAATATTATTATATTAAATAATAGTACTGCAGCATAGATCACCCATTGTTCACATGAGGTAGGTGTTTTCTCTATCAGGAAATATACTTCAATATTTTCGTTGATCGCCGATTTATTCTCGTTGATTGCCATTGATTTCCGAGTTATTGCCGAAAAAAAATTACCAAAAAACGTGTCGTATTTCCGCTTCCGGTTTCGAATTCTTTTTAAAAAGCTTATTTTGCCCAATGAGTTTTTGATATACCCATTCCGAAGTTCATAGAAATCAATTAATCCGTTTGGGGGATATGAGCCGCCCATACAACATAACGTCCCAACCCACATGCCCACATTTTTTACAAACTATTTTATTTTAGTTCACGTACAAATGATTTTTGAAACAAATTAGTTAAAAGCATTTTACTTTCCGAATATACTCGACTGCATTCTTTCTGCGGGTCAGCTGTCAATGTAAAGGGAGTGTATTAATTCCGCTTTTTCGCGTGCAATGCTTGCAGTAATAAATAAAATTTTTCTCGGAAAACCTGTCTAGTAAATGAATTCTTGTGAATACCATAGCCAGAGGAAATATTCAGCGTATATTAAAATAATTGTTTATGTGCAGATTCACCTTCCCTCGATGTTAATGAGAGTTTGTAAATGTTAATATTATTCGCTGACATTTGATATCCGGGGTGAAATTTCTTTGTCTCTTGTGATTGGAAGATTTGAATTTTAAAATTAATTTAATCTAGACTGCCATTTTTCAGGTATTATCAGGATACTTGCACATATCATATCTTCATGTGTTTTCTAAGCCCTTCCACTACCTTTGCACTTACGCATTGCCATTCAGTATGAATTCAACAGTTCATTGGTATTTTATCTTATTAAGAAACTTTCATGAATGTATTAACTCCAGTCAATTTTTTACATTTCTTTTATACTAATAGTCAGGGTTGGGCATGTAGAATATTACATGTAAAATAAACTTATTATACATGGTTATACTGTACGTAGAATATTAAACCTTTTTCTGCATATTCTGCATGTAGAATAATACCCATGCAAAATCAGACAGTTGAGACGTAAAAGTACACTTACACAACTAAACAAGTGCCTCCTTCTATACCTAAGTAAAATAAATAACATTATCAAAAGTTGTAGGTTACGCCCCACGCTTTTATTGACGACTTTTTTTTAAATACGCAAACTTTTAAAATCAAGTGCCCGCTCTACGTAACTGTTACATAAACATCGGTACTGGCAAACATAATAATAAATAAGCTGTGTCAAAGTGCAAGAGCATATAGTCCGTCGTCGCCAAAAGTTGAGACAGGGTAAAGGGATTCGGATTTAATATAGATAGATTGGGTGCTTATTTAAATGTTGTAATTGTGTGTGTATTTGTAAATTTAGAAAAAAAATAACCAAACAATTTTCCGGAAAGTTCCCGGGAAAAACCCTAAATAATTCCTATAACATCCCCAGAAAAATTTCTTAAAAAAAACGGGATAAAAGTTAATGAAACTTAGGCTCGTAATAAGCGAAACATCTGTGGACCTAGATTTGCTTACCTGCATTGAATAGTGTAACGGTCCAATGTAGAAACGAATCTGCGCCTTATATAATAGACGCGTAGATATGTAGCTTCTGGTAGCCGAGGCCCCGCACCCCTTAAAGGCTGCAATTTTTTGTATATTTTTCTATCAAGCCGACTTCTTTATCGTTTGACAGTTGCCGACAATTAAAAAAAAAATTCGCAGTGCAGTACGTTTGAATAGAAAATAGGAAAGACAGCGCGTTCGTACCATTGAATAGTCGCAAGTCTCACTTCTCCCCCACCATACCATGCAGACATGCGTGTTTTTCTAGAATATGTCGTACATGTTTTACACATTCTATATATTTTACATGTATAATATGTAGAAAAAGGTAGATATATTAGTTTTATTTAACCTACATATTCTGCATATTATTCTACATATTTGACATATTTGACACAATTTTTAACATGTTATATAGAAAATAATATTCCACGTGTAAAGTTGTAATCCTGCTAATAGTAGTAAAAAAACTAAAAATTTCCCAGGAGTGGTACACTACATAAGGACTTAAAAGTAAATTTTTAAAAAGGTTACAGAAACAGCTAAATTAAAATAGCTTGTAAGTTATAAATAAGAGAGTGTCACAATGATTATTAATGCTAGGTAGTTTGAAACAGCAATAATTGAAAACAAGACACGTCCTTGTTACGAGCTGCTAAACCACTGTATTTATAAACTTCCTCAAGTTTTAAATACCTCCTTGTTAGCGGCGGCTTCTTCTAGTGAATTTGCGCGTTATTATTTCAGAACGTCTTGGAACATCTGATATGGCTATGAGTTAGAAGACTTTAAAGTGTCTTTTTCTTTTTATTTATTATGTAAGAAAAACACTTGAAGTTTTATAATTAACTTTTTAAAAAAAAGAAAACCGACTTCAAATAAAAACACAAAAGTGACATAAGTTAACTAAAAAGCAAAAAATAAATGTTTTTTATACAACAGTTTAATACTTATTTGTTGTTCCGTTTAATGTAATTAAGAAATTGTTGTTTATTATATAATTATTAATTATTTATAATTTTTAAGTCGGTGCCAATTATAACATAGATATAACATTAGATTCGAATTTTTATGTTTTACTTGGCACCGACTTCAAAATTATAAAACAATTAATAATTATATAGTAAACAACAATTTCTTAATTACATTAAACGGAACAACAAATAAGTATTAAACTGTTGTATAAAAAACATTTATTTTTTGCTTTTTAGTTAACTTATGTCACTTTTGTGTTTTTATTTAAAGTCGGTTCCCCTTTTTTTTTAAAGTTAATTATTTTACAATTTTAAGTGATGGGTAGACCTAGTAAGGATGCTTCTCGAATGAGGAAACGACGGCTAGTTGAAACGGAAGATGAAATACGGAAACACTAAAAAGTCAGTTAAAAAAATAGGTTTTGAGGAGTATCTTCGAAGTTCAAGCTCCAATACCAATGAAATTATAATGGGACCACCTTGGAACTATACTGAACCGAACACAAAATCATTAAAATCGATTCATAAACAAAAAAGTTATGCTCGAACATACATAAAAAAAAACATATACAGACGAATTGAGAACCTCCTCCTTTTTTTGAAGTCGGTTAAAAAGATAAAAAAGGTTTAAAATAGCAACAAGTAGTTTAAATACTAATGTACTTTGGAGCCACTATTTATTACAGGGTGGCCACTTTTCTGGAAAACAGGGAAAACCGGGAAAAGTCAGGGAATTTAGAATTTTTGTTATTTTGGTCAGGGAAATCAGGGAATTGTACCAATTTCAACGTAAAGTCAGGGAATTTTACGAAATAGTCGGGGAATATTCTGTAAAATGCAATTATTTTAATTTTTGCCTGAAAAACGAAAATTTTGTTACCTATGTTTATATTTATAAAATTTATATTTATTTCATTTGGTTTATCCTTGAAGTTTAGATGTTGTATTTTGTTATGCTTGTTAAAAAATTTCCATTTGCTATAAAGTAATTTAAGAATATTTTTGCTGGGTTACAAATTTCATTTAAAAAAAACAGTTGAAATTGGCTTTTTAACCATAAAAATGCGTCAGGGAAGACTAAAGTTTATCAGTCAGGGAAGTTGAAAAGCAGTTTTAAGTGGCCACCCTGTTTAACGATAACAATAAAGGTGTAACCACAGAGGTTTCAAGTCGGTTTTATATTCGCAATTATCTAAAAAAGAACAACTTTTGATGCGTAATTAGTGTTATGCTCTAAAAGAAAAACATAGTTCGTAGTTCACCTCACCTGCGAATTGTTAACAGAACTGTTCTTTCGCTAAAGTATTTATCGAAATAATACGAGTTATGTTCTAGGTAATGTGGTTTAATTAACTATAACTCTAATTTACTTTTGCAATTCTTTCTACTAAATAAACTTAATAACAGTCATTATTCATTTTTTAAAACGAAACTTGTTAGGCCAAGGATTAAAAATGGCCCAGTTACCCTTGGTGCAATTCATTAAAATTATTTGAATAAAAACGAACACAAGTTTAGTTCGTGTTCACCGTAATTCCATGGTATTCAGTTAGTTCATTGTTCGACGATTGCTTATTGTTCGGAGCCTGTAGCTTTTGAATAGAGATCCTGTATTGAAGGACGATCAGAAATTAAATCTCGAATTGGATTGATGAACTCATCCATGAACTGCGCTATATGCAAATTTCAAAATATTGAGAAACAGTTCCTGCTTGAGGAAATCGCAGTTCCTGTAATTAAGAAAAAAACATTTAAACATTTTTATTAAGTATTTAGCATTTTTATTTTTTTAAATTAATCATATTCCGTTCATTTTCTCCGTAAGCTGTTTGGTTTGCTCGAATATGCTGCAAGGTTTTTTTAGGCAGGACAAAACTTACAGATCGATTAAGAATTTATAGAAGGCTTCTGATTTAAGATAGTTGCTTTAATTTGCGTAATTTATTTATTACAGTCTAGTTTCACATTCGCACTTTTCCACTTTCACAACATGTCAAATAGAACGTGGCGATATTACGATTTCGTTAAATTTACAAATTGCTGAAAGTTAACACCAGATCAAAATCATGCGAAATTAACCTTGCGTTAAGGCTACTAAATGCCATTGAAATAAATTATTAAGATTAAAATTCGTATAAGAATCACAACGGAAACTGAGTATTGCAAAAGTTGGAAACATCAACCTCGTACATTATGAATTAGCTAGGTACAAGCAACCTTCGTGTGAATTAAGAATAGGTAGGTGGAATTATTAAAAGAAACTTATCTTTCTACCTACTATTGATAGTAGGCGAGCATCTACACTCAGGGGTATAATAAATTAGTTCAAAAGCAAAGCAAACGATTTCAGGATATTTAATTTGACAGTGTGCCACTATGAATTTTTAAAGTAGATGTTGTCTATAAATATATCAGCATGATGCTATATTTGTAATGTTCTTAAGATTCTGCCAGTGCAGTGGTAGATTTCTGTGCCAGAATTTTAACTAACCATGTCGTAGGTTATGATGTAGGAAGATTTTTACTATACAGGGTGTTATATGACTTTTTGTGCAAATTAAGGACCACATTTCAGGGGTCCCAAATTTCCTAAAATCCTAAATTGTCCTAAAATTGTCCTAAATTTAAGTTATTGTCTTAAAATGCCCTAAAATTATTGGTTTTATCACATTTAATTTTTTTCCAAAATGAAGCATTTGTAAATTATGTACGTGATACTTTGATAAATGTATATTTTCGTTGCGTACGTATTTTTTTTTAAATTTAATTTCATAATTACCTGCAGGTATTCGCCGCGTTTTGTTGAACAACACGCCCATGTGTGATTTGAAGCTTTGCTTCTGCTAAGTGGTAATGCATTTGCGTGGTTGTTGATAATCGCATTCGCGTTGTTAACCTCACTTATTATTATCAATGAAAACAAAATTAATACTAAATAATGACTGCAACATTAAAGCGACGAACCAAATACAATTTGCTGTGGGAAAATGAAGCATATTTTAAAGAATGGTAAACATGTGCAGAGCAAGTTCTGTCACAAAATTTTCTGGTGGTGAAATGTCAAAGCAAACCAATATACAGGTCGTCTATTTTAACCGGGACCCTAGGGATCTCGGAAACTATAAAAGATACAAAGTAGGTTAGATTAGATAAAAGTTGCCTAATTAGGGGAGCAAAATAATGGTGATTTTGTTTTTCTCAAAATACCCATAGCTTACTAGATACAAGCATAAAACTGAAAATGTGGCATTTCTTTAACATCTTTAAATATATCTGTTCATATTAAAATAGAAAAATATTATACAGGAAAAAGTTGTAGATCTATTGAAGCTGTATTAAAAAAAATAGTTTCCCAATTGTCTTTTGCTTCGTTATTTCAAAATGTTTGTGTTACATCTCGAAAATAAAACAAAACAATTGCTTTCTTAATACAACTGCAATAGATCTACAACTTTTTCCTTTACGATTTTTTACTGTTTTTGCTATGGACAGAGAAGTTTTAATAACGGTGATAGAAGTCCCTAGAGACATGCACGGCGAGGTATGAATTAGCAAAGCTACAATTTACGCTTATTGTAATGTTTTACCTTAAAGAAATTATTTTTGTTAGTTTTATTGCTTATATCTAGTAAGCTATGGGTATTTTTAAAACAACAAATTTACTATTACATTGTCTCTTTAATTACGCAACTTTTATCTCATTTAACCGACTTTGTATCTCTTATAGTTTCCGAGATCCCTATAGTGTCCCGGTTAAAATAGGCGACCTCTATAAGTAATAATATAAGCATTACATTATTGATATTTTTGTAGTGTTACGGTGTTTCAGTAAAGTAAAAAAGTCTTAAAATTGTCCTAAAATTTGAACAAAAACTGTCCTAAATTCCTAAAAAAATATAAATTAGTGCTGGGACCCCTGACATTTCCGATCTCATTTTAAGTAGAAAATGTCAAATAAACCCAGTTTCGATTCTTTACGGAGTTACAGTGTCCCGAAGAAGGAAGAGAAATTGACATATTTGATTTAAACTTTGTATGAATATTTCACTATTGATGGTTTACGATTTCACTTATTTACTTTCGTTCAGATGTGATTCAGATTCACCAACCTGGGCGTAAATGCGAGGTGGGGGTCACGGGACTTGTCGTATAACGATTTTTTAAGACCTCCACATATTCTCACTTTTTGCTTAAAAATCTTATTCTCATTACAAAAAGGTACGTGTTGAAGGTGGCTAAACCCAACTGTTTTGCAATTGCAAATGCGATTATTGTGTGTTGAGTGTTTGAAGTTTTGAGTGTATGCTTAAAATGCTGAAATAGTTTCTACAAACTTTAAGATGACTTTTATACGTCAAAGCAATACAAATTGTTCTTCTAAACACGGGTCCATAAACGCTTCCTCCGGAGTAGGGAACGCTCCACACTGTTCCTGCTTCTGGAGACTGTAGCTCCGTAAGGAATCCTTAACGGACCCATGTTTATAGGAACTTTTTTATGGATGTAACTGATAGTCGTTTTTTAGTCGGAAAACGAATCTTCGGCCTTAGTAAATTACCAGATACCGAATAATCCGGACAGTGCTTGGTCGGATAATGAGACCGGCCGAATAGTGAAAAGCCAAATAATTGCAAGTTTTGACCTGTCTAATCATGCCCTGCGCTGCCTGCATATTTTTAGGTGTAGAAGGGAGTGTTGGTGTTATTTACTTATTTAAATTTGGGGGTTTGTTTTTTTGCTTTTGGCCTTTTGGTGCATATAAGGTGTAGCTTTACAATTTTTAAATTTAGGCACTTTACCATTTCAAAATGTATAAGAAGCAAAGTTCTTACATGAATTGAAACAATGTACGCAGTTTTTTCATGCAAAAACAAAAAACAAATAGATGTGACATGCTTCCTATGATGTCTAGATTTCTAGAAATTACCTAATTTTTTTCTCACAATCTAATTTTCCCCAAAACCGTTGGATTTAGGTATAACTAACTATTATTTAATAAAATGTGCAGATGGCAGAGAACTCCATTCAACTATGTGATAATATATAGGGTGTTCCATTTAAAAAAATCGAGTTATGACACATTAAAGTTGTAATTTTTTGCGTTGTTCCAACAAATACTCTCTATAACCAAATTAAACTTTAAAATATCTGGGAAATAGTGCATGGTATTGCTTAACATTTAGCCAAAAAATTGTGTTTAGTCTGTGGAAATACGGACTGTGCAGGTTTTATCAGTGGCGCTACAAATTTCAAATTTTTTGGAAAAATTGGAATAATTCGGCAACGCCGCAACGGAATTAGAAAATTAAAAAATATTCATAAAGAGAAATTAAACTGCAAATAAGAATATGCAAAAATATACAGGGCGTTCAATTAAAACAAGACATAAGTTTGGTATGGCTCTCTAATCCTGTATAAACAAAAATAATTTTAGATTGTGCACAAATTGTAAATTTCCCACATGTACAATATCTTTTTGATATCTTAATTAACAAAGGTGTTATCAAATAATTTTGCATCGTTGGAACACCCTGTATATAAAAAAATAGTTTTTGAGTTTATGAATACATTACATTTATCTATTATCTGTAGATTTAATTTTGCGTTGTGCTGATGTTTATGTTATAATGTATTGCTTAAATGTTTTGTTGATTAAATTAAGTTGTTTCCAATGGTTATTATTAACAAACATCATGCATTTTAATTATTAAGTATAATTATGGTTTAATTAAATTATTAATGACCTTGTTATGGCATGCAGAAAACTA
Source organism: Ctenicera cuprea (assembly GCA_958336395.1). Lineage (NCBI taxonomy): Eukaryota > Metazoa > Arthropoda > Insecta > Coleoptera > Elateridae > Ctenicera > Ctenicera cuprea. Next base: position 28,682,772 of record OY284488.1, read on the forward strand.
AATTATGCAGCCGAATAGTTAGCGTTATTCAGCCAAACCGAATATTCAGCAAAACCGACCGGATAGCCGCATAGTGGCCGAATATCCGCTACATCCCTACTTGTTTTGTTGCTTTGGTGTGTAGAACTTACCCTATGTACTGTACAAACTATTTACGCATCTTAAGAAAACACCGGGATTTTCATGGCAACTAGATTTTTCACTAAAATTTACTTACCTCGAAAACTGTTGGATTTAGCGACTTTCAACAAAGTACCTGTTTTGTGTATGTTTAAATGGAGAATGAGATTTTCAAGCCAACAGGTAGAATATGAATAGTGTAAAAAATATAGTGGTGGATTTGAACGAAAAACAAATAGTAAAATATCAATACGAAATTTAATTCTTCTTCTTTTCTTCTTCTTCTTCTTCTGGAATCCTTATACCCTTAGGGTGTCGGATGAAATTTATTTGAAATTTAATTCAATTATCTTAATTTATGGCCGAGGTTAATTCGTAACTCTTGGAACCCGTGGGGTATGCCTCACGCTTTTTTAATAATAAATTAATGAAGTTGCTAGTGTACCGGACTGTGCATCTTAGACCTAATTTTATGAATTTTATAGAGATTAGTGTAATTGTATATAAATCGATTTTGACAAATTTGTTCGCCAAACTTAGCGAGGGAGGGGGAAAGTTCCTGACTTCCCCTTAATATTGCTGCAACTAAACATTAAGTTGTAAATTTTATTATACTGTTATTCACTATACGGGGCTCGGGTTGGCGCGGGTAGGATGGCCATTCACTTGCGATCGCGGCAATGCAGCAATGTTCTCCGTGGTCGGCAGTTGGATGATGGGTGACCCAGGGTCGCGCAAAACACGGCGCCTTGTGCTGGCGGAGAGGCACGTAAATAGTCGGTCCCGGCGGTCAAGCTAATATCTTGGCAGTTGTTAGAGGGGTTGGAAGTCCCCTCACAAGTGTAGATGGATGAGCAAATAGACGAGTGAATGTAATACCAAGGGTTTGGCGTAAGCTGAGGGAGCGTAGTGGTTAAAGACCCAAAGGGCCTCACTACCCTCCGGAACATAGCGACTAAGTCAAACCCGGAGTGAATGGGATCAAGCCAAGGGCCTCAATGGCCCGTAGCGCTAAAGATATATATTATGCATGAGCCGTAACAGATAATTTTAATCGTCATCCGCTTGTTTAGTAAAGAGAGGGGCATGAATTTACGTTTTTCAAAAAATTATAGTAGGCGTTGCATAGAAGTTAGTGAACTGCCAAGCAAATCACTGAATAGCCTGCCTATTTCTAGTTCTATAAGCTTACTAAGTTTACGAAAATCGTGGCCAGTTTTTAAGCAATAGTTTTTTGGCGATGTCCAAACTTTTTGAAAATATTATCGCTTGACAGTTTTCATTTGTAAAAAAAACATTTTATATAGTAACACTGTTCCTTTGGGGCTGTTCTAATGCCAAAATTAATCCCGATCTGTCAACTCGTTTTTGAGTAAATAGGCGTTAAAGCCGAAAAATTACAAAAACCGTAACCATTTTAAAGCTAGAGTGCTCAGAAAAAACTTTAGATTTGTCTTAACGCCCTCCATCATATTCTGTTCTTACTTTTATGAAATTCGTTTGTGGAAGAAATGCTATCAGAAAACACGTCTAACTTTCGCGTTTTTATATACCTAGGTACAAATTTTCGTTGTACGAAGGTATACCAAATTTTATTAAAATCGGCCTGTCTAATAGTTCCTGTGATTTCGCCTAACACACGTGCACATACAGACCGTCATTTTTTTTAATTTAAAATTTGTGTTCCTGGGGGGGGGGGGGACATGTATGTCCGTCAAAATGTCATCTTCGAAAATTATTCGTGATTACAATAGACTGAAAGTATGGAGAAAGTACAAACTTCTTTTTAAATGAGAGCTAGTAATGTACACCCAGCGGTTTTTTTACGCGAACATGAATGTCACTTAAGTTCTCAATATGTTAGTCAATGGAATTTGGAATGCGCAGCATATTTTTTGTTTATTTTGTCAAATGTGTGTGGGAAGACTTTTATTGTGACGGTTCCCATGCAGTTTTTAGTATAAAATATGCTGTGTGACATACCATGTCAGCGGAATAAATAACATTTCCAACCCGCTATCATCATAAATAACCAAATTATACTACCAGAAGTGACAGCAAACGTTAACTTAAACTGAAAACTGCTATTGTTTTATAGTGATACATTTTTCCGAAATGTAAGGTTTAGTAGTTTTGCTATGGTGAGACAGTTACGGATTTAATATACATATTCGTATTAATTAAAGAACAATTAGACAGTATATAGAAGCGTTTCTGTATCCAATTGTATTAGACATTGTCTACTTAAAATGACCTCAAGAATGTGTTCTTCGAGTTTGCTGCTGCATTAAGTTAAACGCAGAGAAGTCTTTTATAACCTTAACGTCTGGCGAACTGGGTGGCTACAATTGCTTAATAGAGAATTATTACTTTTTAAGAAAATTTCATTGAAACAAATATAAATCCAAGTCAACAACAACTTTATTTTAATTAAATTTGTAACTCGGCACCAATTTTAATAAGCGATGAAATTTGTCGATAGAAATTATTCCAACAGAACGCGATGTTCTAAGCAATTTTTTCAATACCTTCCTCCAAACCTCTTATAATATCGGTGCAGACAATAATTACGGTTATTTTAAGTGATTCACCTGCTAGGTCGCCGTTTTGGTCAAACCTGTAGATGATCTCATCAGTGTCCTTCGACAGGTATTCTTACAAAAAATATGTTATTTCGCCGATGCTTGTTTCATGAAATGCCCTCAACATCAAAAACCTCGAACTTACTGTAATTCACTAAAAATTCCAAACCACAAAATACCCAATTCACTAGCAGAAGTTCAATTCGGTAAGTTCCTTAGAGAAATATAAAAAGATTTTTATAAATGGATGCTGACTTAAGTGTTAATCTATAATTACTTTTCTATATTTTTATTTTACTTCCATATTTCAGACATTTACAATCACTTTAGTATTGCCCACTATCGCTATATACTTGTTTTTTCACGTATTACCTCATACACTTTTAGTTTTGTTATCTCCGTGTTCAATTACTACTTAATTTACTGTTAGATCATATTTAAATCGAAGCTGGCATAAATACATAATATAGAGTAAAATATATAATAAAAATATGTCTCGGTGGCCACAGGACAGCAGAATAATATTGTTGATCATATATTATTATTTTCAGAAAATAGATTTTCATCAGATCATTATAACCTTTTTCTAAAACTTGAATCATATTGTATCGTTTGACGGATATGTTATGAGTAACGCGATTACGAATCTGTTTGTATATTAAAGTTGATGTACAAAGTGAGTGAAATGATATAATTTTGCTATCTTCTCTGTGGGGACACTTAATTAGGTTTTTAATTCTGTTATGTGATAAGCTAGTGTTATTTATATTTTAGTATTGTAAATCTGTTCTAACGTTAAATTACATTGTACCCGTGAGTTTGCTGGTTACATAGTGAGTAATCTGGCTTTTTTAAAGTTTTTCTTGTTAATAGGTAATCATTGACATTAAGAATGATGACTTTTTTTATTTTTTCCGAAAGTGTTCATAAAAATGACGTTTTACAATATAAATTTATTTAGAAATAGAATATTATTTTTTAATATTTTCATTTCCACATCTCCAAAACCCTTTCACGACATTTTAGAATTTTAATTTCAATTAATCAAACGAAATGATAGCAACTTTCTACTACGGTCGCGTAATCTAAGGCACGGCCTAACGCTAAAATGTGCGTAATTTATTCGAACTAGATGCATTAATAACATTTGCCACTCCCGGATTTACATCAAATGTATCGTAATTAAAAAACATAATAAATGAGTATAATCTTCTAGCCCAAAATACGTTATACAGAGTAAAATGCCTAAATGTAGAAGTTTTGCAACCTTCTAGAACTACATACTTATTGAAAACTTGTTAGGTTACTCTCGCCAAAACTTTGTGCCACCTAAATATATATATTTTTTTAATTTGAGTTGTAAAACCAAATTTTCTGAATGTATAGGTACCAAAAGTTTTAAAAAGTTAGTCATTGAAAAAGTCTGCATTTTTGATATCATACATATAATAATAAATTTTAGTTAAAAGTATTTTTCGAAACATTCAATACCGTGAAATCATTAATTCTGTATTTATTTCACATTTGTAGAATGTTTATTTGAATACTAACCTTCAGACTGCAGGTTTCTTATTTATTTTCGCATATCCGTTAAATGCAGGTTTTGGGTTTTTTTGGTATAATTATTTCTCACAAAAGTTGATTGTAATCTATATACATTTTAAATTATGTATGTTTAAAATGTATTGTTGTAAATATATCTTGTTTTCGTTTCATAGAGGATTAATTATTTGGAACATAGTTTTAGAAAAGTGATGACTACTTGTGCTAGACAAACTAATAAAATTAAGCTGTGCAATTATATTATATTTTCAAGGCGGGGCCGTAGTATGGATTGTCTTAATTTTTGTTTGTTTTTTTTTTTTAAATTTATAGATGGGCGAAGCAGTTCGCTATACATTCCCATATTTCAAAAAGTTTTACATATTTTTTTTTTATTTTATTCTCGCGCAACGCGGGACAAGTAGTGAGTCACATAAGCTCAGACTCATTATAATAATACAAACGTAATCGAACGACAATTTGTATGGTTTGAAATAGGAGCAAAAGAGTAGGCCCCTAATAAATAAATAAATGTCGAAGCCAAAATTTTCGAAACATTTTTATATGTTTTATATTTTTATTTAATATCAGGACAACTTCTGAGATATTAATCTTAAATTTGGTACACGCATATCCTTTAGCAGGAGCAACTATGCTAGAACATTTTGACGGAAAATAATGTAATGGGTGTTTTTTTTAAGTCATGAACACTTTCTCTTCTTAACTTTCGTATGATACGCCACTAGCTACTATAATCAATTTCCTCAATTGCCTAAGAATACGTATAAGAAAAATTTCCAAATATTATTTTTAAAGAAATTTGTACCTAAGGAATAAGACCTACCCAAATAATACAACCTTTGTCAGTTAATCCTTTATTTCCTCTACCCCTACTTGGAAATTTAGAAAGTGCAAGTCTAGGGTTCATGTGGTTTCACTAGAAGAAATTGTGCAAAAAGAACTACGAATATTTTATTTGATAATTTATTTGAAATTTTATTTTTTTTTGCTAGAATATGCATTTTCATGCCATTAAATGTAAAATATGCACTAATATATGCCGTATGCCGTAAAGTTGTAATATATGCCAAATATGCAAATAAAATTTACTTTTTATGACTCTAAACATCACAAAAGTGTATATACGAAAAATTAACACTTTATGATCAATAGGAAAAAAGATGCAAATATGCATTTGCCCAACTCTAGTAATTAGACAAAATTAAATGCATGTCGGAGCGTGGAGCTATTAATAACTCTAACCGGTATTGGAATATTGACAAGTAGCACATTTATAAAAAAAATAAATAAAACATTTTTTAAATAAATAAAAATTTTCAACAACTAAAGCTCAAAGGACACATACAAATTTTTCTTCATAAAATTGCTTTAGAGATTACCGTCTTAATTAATTTAGCTTGCTTATGAAACACCCTGTTTAGCCAGCCTACGAACAGCACATACTGTAGTGAGAAATATGATTTATGATATATTTGATTGAAGTTCGAATTACATTCGAATAATATTTCTTTTCTACAAAAACAAAAAAAATAATCTTTTTCAATTTAAATATTGACATTTGAAACATTAATAACATTTGTATAAAAAATATTTTTTTTCTGTGTACAACTAGATCATACCGACATATCCTTGTTTAGTATTTATTTTTATACCATTTACGACTTTCTTGACGGGTATCGAATTTTTGTATTAATAAAAAAAATGTCGAATCGTTTATTTTCAAATTAAGCGTTTTGTAACACATATAACGTAATATCGCGAGAAGTACTTGGCACGTCGAGTTGATTTTTTTTTGTTTAAATCCAGATGCATCAGCGGTGTCTACGATATCATTTTAATTTCTTTAAAAAAATACGTTTTGCCCAAAAAAATTAAGAATATCACTTTTTGCTTTTGATGTGGTGAACGTTTTATTATTTTAAAGTAAAAATAGATGTCATATGTGCTTGATTTTAATGGTATGAATTTGTAATCGAAACGCTGCGACGCACATACTACCTACTACTATTACGCGCACACTACGTTGAATTACTATGCACGTTTTTATAGCGATGTCTACAGCCAACTAAAACACGCCATAACCGTTTTTTGTTAAATCATAGAATAAAAAAACACTTTCAGTGAGACCACTTTAAGAAGTTTCACTTAAAACTTGCGTGCTCGGCACAAATTTCTTTTTTTTTGGTTTATTTGATAGTTTTAAAATTAATTTGTTAGTTCTATATATTATGCGTGAAAAAATCAATTTTTATAGCACTCGCGAATTAAAAAAATAAGCGTTTTAAGTTACTGAATCTTCCTGCACAGCAACTCGTGTGTGTTTTACAAAAAAAATTTCAAGCAAAACTACAATGCCTTTCTTAATTTTCGCAATTTAATCCGATTATTTTTCGGTTCACTCATATATTTTCTTCTAATGTTTTGTTTTATTTGATTGGGCCATTTAAGAATTTTTAAATAATCAGATGAACTCTTGCCAATAACTATGGCAAAAGTAGACTTAATAAGACGCACTGTTTCCACTTCAAATGTGAATACTGGGGATTATTTTATTTGATAAAGCTTTTTATATCTAGGACGTCGAGGAGCAAATGTCTGCCAATTTTCATCAAATGCAGGCGATTAAATTAAACCCATAAGTACCACTTTTTTGTGTTTTTATGATATATCTGTAGATGCTTTACTTTCGTTACACGTAAAGTAAGAAACATTAATTCCCCCTTTCGTAATCTTTTAATGGCTTTTTAGAGGAAACGATAAAACAAATGTATTAGTAATAGTCCGCAGGAAGTCGATATCAGCCTAATTGTGGGTGGGTATTAATGGCTCTGTTTATAAAAATACAATTTGATTTAGAGCCAGTTGGCTTTGGCAACTAATTAGAAAATTTAAGGGCTTAAGTATTAAGTAAATTACTTACTTCATCCATCTACCTTTTACGGAAATCCTTCCCACGTATTTCTTGTGCTTGTTTTATTATGCATTATTAAATTTTAGGGGGATTTAATATTGAGCAACTCTTTTCCTCCTGCGTAGCATGTGTGGTTTCATTTCATTGTAGGTGGATTCTATTTACAATTAAATTAATATGAACTAAAGTTTCATTGTATATTTTTTCTAAACTCTAAATATTGTTTTATGCAGTGGCGGCTCGTGGTGTGGTGTACTGGGAGGCATTTTAAAGTATTTTTTGGAAAACATTTGTTCTTACCCAAGTTTTAGGTAGCCTTATATTTCAAACCCATCCTTTACGTTGGCAAACTGATCCATTTTTACCAACATTTTCATTTATGTCTTTAATAGACTTTCGATAAGCATTCTCTAATAAAATTATTGTAAATTGATACCCACATTGCTAGTGTGTCAAAACGCACAAAATTTTTCATGTGGTTTACGGATAAAAAATGCGTTTGAATTTTAGTTTTTAAATGTTTGCAGTCAATATCACACGATGAATTATCACAAAATAGCGGACATTGGAAACAAGTGAAAGCATTTTCTTACATGGCATTCACAATCCATAATTATTTTGCACGGACATCGTACAACACCACTAAATTATGATTACACAACCAACAACTGTTTTCACACTACTACGTCGTGTACGTGCGAATCCCGCAAGTTAGGCGGCTATTGGCATGCGCTTATCACGGACAGCTGACAGCATAATTCTCGGAAGTTGTGGGTTCGAGACCCTGAAGTCTTTAATACGCTGATACTTCTATCTGATTTTAGCTTGTGTAATATGAATTTTACCGCAATGAGCTTTCTATTTCACTCTTATTCATTTGAAGGCCTTTTAAGCCGGTGGCTTTATTCGGTGGCGTATAACTGAATTGGGGACTGACAGCCAAATAACCCTCGCATAGATTCGTTTAATGCGCGCGATACTTAAACATTTAAACGTTTCGAATCCTGCGGCAGCACTTTAATAAACATTCTCGCATAGAAATCTCATACAAAAGTTAACTATAAAGTAGTTTTTAAATATTATAGTGTATAATATGTTATGTACTCAAACAAAAAGTAATTATTTATTTTTTCTTATTTTAATGGGAGTTCAATGACCATTTGACCCATTGGAGAAACCGCCACTGGTTTTATGATTCTTTCGTTCGTGTTATAAGCTTGTTTTATATATTTCTTTGTTCGTATTATAACCTTTAACGAGCAATTTCGTGCATATTTTAAGTACGCTAATGTAGTTCATTATTTATTGTTATTTAAAGTTCATTATGTTAATGAAGTAATTGACAGTCAATTTCACTATATCTATTGTTATTACTCCTTCCAGACGAGCATTTCATCAAAGTTCACGATCTTTTGAAGTTTTATATGTCTAGATACATGTGTCGATATTTATGGTATTGGAAACAATATTTAGAAAGTAGCGAGAGTGGTTTATACAATTTTTTTTTAAAACTACAGGCTTTGACGATTTTTCTACAATCTTGTTTTTAAGTTGTATCGGATTTAAATCTTTAAAAAATGTTTTTTCTTTTACTCTTATTTTGACTTTATGTTTAATGATATCAAAGATTGTTGTAGCTGTTTTAAGTGGACCACTCTTCATTCCTCTTTTACGCTTCTGTTTGTAGTTACTGTAAAACGTCTGAAGGTCTAGAAATATTAAGTTTACACCACGAAAGTGTCTTTAAACCTCCTGGAAGTCCTTGAATGTCTTATGATGTTGGATTTAATACTCAGAATGCTGGACTGCTTTTCATTATTTGCAGCCGCATTGTTAATATGAAATCAAAAGTGAAAGAATTCTATAGAAGTTGCTCATTTAGTTATTTATGTTCGCAATTATTATTAATTAATCATACCATTGGTAAAACCGTAAGCTTCTAATAACAGCAAAATTTCATAATATATCATATATCATAATCTCAGTTTTAGTAGTCTTTTTTCAAAAAACTGTAAGTTTACTCAGATAATGTAAAATTTAGGAACATTTTCTTTTCTCATCTAGATTTAGGTGCGTTATATACACCGTTTCCCAGAAAAGCCTGTGATTTTTGCCAGATTTTATGTACCCAAGACAGTTTGGCTGAGAATTTAAACTGTATTATTATTATTAGTTGTTATTAGTGCCGTTTAGTCAAACATAGTTATTTGTGCAACTAGTGCACGAAATTATAGTACTCAAGGCGCACGAGAATGAAATTTTTTTTGACTCGGCTAACGCCTCGTCGTCATTCGTGGAGACTAAAGACATTTCTTGCACGAGTTGCACAGTTTGTTTTCTACAACTGTATAGAAATCGAGGTAAATTCGTTTAAATAATTTTCGCCGATTTGTTGGAATTAACATTTAATTATGTGATTATTTTTAATATTTTTAATGTTATTGCCGTCATCGTAGTCATCATGTTGCTATGTAAAAACAAATATGATCATTATTTCATAAATGTCATTTTTAATGCCGTTTGTCATTTTTAATGTCATGTTTTAATGCTTAGGCAGTAAAAGTTGTTTTTACTGCCTAAGCATTAAGAGTGCCTGTCAAATGTTAATAAAAGCAAACTTGTGTTGTAAATCGGCGAAAACTCACTTTAACGCACGCTGTCATGGGCAACGTTAAAAAAACTTGTTTTTTCACACTGCTATGGGCAACGTTAAAAAACAAGCACCGTTAAAAAAAGACTTACTTTGACAAACTAATCTGAAAAAATTACTTCTTTTGTCTGTTGTAGAAAAATAATAATTAATACATTTGAAATTAAGCAAAAATTGGGATTGGATCCGGGACTATTGCGAAGAAGACATCTTTCTGGAACGCATCGCTACAAAGACATTAGAATGTGTTGTTAGTCTGGAATTAAAAGGATACGTCTTGAATTTATTAATATTTATTTAGATTTTTGCTTAATTTTAAATGTAAACATTATTATTTTTGACTAAACGGCACCAATAACAGTTAATAACAATAATTTCGCATGCATTTTGCATTCAACTTTTTTGGGAAAGGGTAGGGTGTATGTTAATTTAATGTTATTTGCACTGTTATAAAAATAATTTTAGTACACTTATTACTAATTATGCACAACCTCCTCAGCACAAAGCAAAATGGAATTCTGAAGCAAGTAGAAAGTCATATTTTAGGTGGTGTATTTGCGCGCCAACATCTATTAAACGCACTTAATTATAATAATTTACCGCCGTATGAACATCAATTGCAAATTAAAACGTTAAAGAAAAAACTTTCCTTATCTTACTTCCCATAAATCCTAATCTTATTAAGTTAGTTGATGGTTTTTTTAATCGCGTATTGGCAGACGGGATGCAAACGATAATTGAATAGTTGGGGCCATTTAACACGTAATAATGTAGTTATACTATAATTAATGATGAATCCGTCAATTAAGTCACTCGCATAGAAACAAAGTGTGCAGATAAATGCCATAAATACCTCAACCGCTTCAAATTAAAGAAGTTATGCTACGTGACAATGAGCTATTTAATTTCGAAAACGCTACTGCTTCTTGGTATAATTAAAAATACCAAGTGAAGTCATTTGCTTATATGTAATATGAAGTTCTGAATGTTTTTGTAGATATTTTAAGAATTTATATCCGCTGTGCAGCTTGCAATGAATTATAATTATGTTTAATAAAAACTAGGAACTGTGAATGAAATTTCAACATTGATGTTGCTGTTGGCAACAACTGAAAGTAAACATTTAAACAAAATAGCAGTTACATTTTATTACAGCATGTTAAAGCTGTAATTGTAACCCCACGATTGCACACAGAAACTGCAGCTGCGCTTCTGTTAAGAATCAAAGTTAGACAATAAACTTTAGGACTTTAACTAAAACACAGACAGTGTATTGCACTTTATGTCTTCATAGGAACTTATTTAAAAATAACATACAAAAAATTGTGTTCTAGAGTAATGCGCATTTCAGATTAACCATTCTTTTTATTATTTTTGCACTGTATGATTTTCCCATGCAAAAATATACATATATTAATGATTAACCTTAATTCGAAAACAAAAGATGCGTTTTCCCCAACCCATTGAAATGTTTCTTTAAACTAGAAAATTTTCTTTGTGTTTGTATGTACCTACACTTAGTCGTCAGATTGTTCAGAGTAGTTAAATTTTCCGAGTTCATTAGCTTTGTGTTTACAATATTGCATAGCAAAGTGTATGGAAACATATTCTCAGCTTTCACCGTATCTCATCGGCAACTTTTTCACAAACGCATATCTGAAGAGGGCTTCTGCATTTTAAAGCAGTAATAAAAGCTTCCGGATGTGCTGGTTGCTGGCTTGGGGTGTCATGAATCTGTATCGATTATGACGTCGCGCCAGACGATGCATCAGACATGCATTAATTAAAACCGTGAGGGAGATGGTTCATTTTCATCGGAAATTTCAATCAAGCACATTAGAGTTGATTAATTTTAGCAAGAACTCTGAAAAAGATTGAATTAATATGAGTTGTCAGAACAGTTTCGTCATTCGTTAAAATAAATTGATATTTATGACCAGGTTCTGTAATTATGACTTACCGTATTAACTTATTTTAATAAAGAAAAAAATTATTTAAGGTTCTTTTATAGTAAGATTAATTAAATTAGCAAAAGATTGGAAAATTAGGGTTGCACGTTTTGATTTTCAATATTTATGCCATTAATGTTGTATAAAAGTTGTTTTATTTTTGTGAGTTTGGCATAGCTTAAAAATAGGATTTTAATTTCTCACAATTAATATTCAACGGTAGCCATTTACGGAAAACTGTGGCCTCTGTTATTCTAGCTCAATACGCGAACCATCTTTTCCCAAAGGTGCACTAAGATTTGCTTTCAAACATTGGCTAAAGTGTTAAAAGAAATTTATGACGATACTAAAAAACTCTTACAGTGTATTGTAATATTAAATATAATAAAATTCCAGAGTATTTCACGCCAAAACCAGAATCTACGCAATGACATAGTTCATTTGATGATTCGTACATACGTACGCTAAATAGGACACACTACATAATCATTTTCATGAAAACCGTTCACTTGTTATTCAACATGGCCGATGTAAATGTCAACTGTTCCTTAAAAAAGGTATTATAATTCAAATTCTCGCTGATAAAGGCGTGAAACGAGCTGACATTTTACGCAGACTCGGCTCCCAGTTTCAAGAAAGTACTCAAGATATTCGAGAAATCGCAGGTATTTTTAGGGGCTAACTGTTAGGGATGCAACGGATATTCGGTTTTTATCCGTCATCCGGCCATTTCACCGAATATTCGGTTTGGCCGGATAATATGAAATATCCGGCCGGAGATTTTTCTTCCAGTAAAAAAGATTATGCATGCAATTTGATTTGAAAGTATAGACTAAAATAATTAAAAGTAAGAGAGCAAAAACCCTATTAGTCCAGTATTTTGCAGATCTGCATAAAATTACTAAATATATGTTATTGAGATATAAATGCTGATCTGCGAGTTGAAAATTTGAAATGATTTCGACCAACAATAAATAAGTATTATTTATTAAAACCACGAAGTAATATATAACATAAGGAGGATGCATGAACCGCTTGTTGCTATGATATGCAGGTCTCAATTTTGCAGTACATGTGACAGAGAGATCCAAGACAAGAAACCTATAAAAAGCACTCGATCGCCAATCGTCAACATTTTATTTAAATGTCGATAAAAACCATATATGTTAGGTTTCGATTTCGTTGACAATTTTTCCAATCTTAATTGTAAACACAAACCAATATTAGAGAGAATCAGCACATCCTTGAAGTAGTACATTTAGTAGTTTCCTTGTCTCGGTGCATTGCACACTCTTTAAGTATATATTATGCTCTGTGATTAAAACCTAAATTTTACTGCATTTAAGCTGAAACTACTTCGAAAGTAAAAACTATGCCGGATAATCCGGTATCCGGCTATCCGGCTGAGCAACCGGATAACGAATATCCGTTATTCGGCATTTTGAAAAAGTACTGCTCGCTGCATCCCTACTAACTGTTTTGAACATGGTTATGAGACTGTTCCTGGCAATCCAGGAAGAGGAAGTTCAACTGCAACAATAGTCATTTTTGCTGTCTTTCAACGTTGATCAATGTAAACAGCCGAATAACCGCTTCCGAAATAGTAGAGAAACCCAACTACATATTCAATGACTCGTATTGTAGTTTATTAACCCTTGTTGAACCTCCTCATCTTGGATTGTCACGAACAGTCTCACGGTCATTTTTAAAACAGATAACAAGAAATTGAATTATAATACGCTGTTTTAAGGTGTAGTTGACATTTACATCGGCTATGTTGAATAATAAGTGAACAGTTGCCACGACAACGGTTATGTATTGTTTCCTAAGTTAGGGGGCGCTCGTAATGTGCGTAACAAATAACTGTACGAATCACTAAATGTCACTGCGTAAATTCCGGTTTTGGCATGAACTACCGCGTAACAAGAAGATGGTACATATAAATGTTTATATTAAAATCTTTTTTTTTCTTTTTAAATTCTTGCACATAGTAAATTTTACAAAACAACACAAACACATCAATTAAGAAAATTTTGTACATTGAAATAGCAAAACCTTTTTGTATACATAATGTTTGTTGCAAGATATATTAATGCACATTTCCAGTTTTAAACATTAAGGAGACCGGTGTATCGTTCACAAGTAATATAACAAGTATTGTCGATTTTCTAATAACCTTGATTTATTGTTAATGAATCTTAAGTTATAACGTCTTAATTTAACTACGTAGCACGAGTTAACTAACAATTTAAGTTTATCACAAGAATGTCGCATTCGCGTATTATATTTGTAATGACTATACCACACACAAATAATTACGATGTGTATTGATTCTTTTCAATCATAGCGAATCTATCGAACAGCCAAAGTTATATTAGTTTTAAAACTAACAAATAAAACAAACGAGTAGTTTGCTTAAATTTATTTGCGATCAAAGTTTGTACAAAATAAAGTTTCTTACGTAAACCAAACGAGTTCTACTATGCAGCGACTTTGTATAATTTAACCAGATTATTTTTCATATTCACGAGTGGTATATATTAAGGTATACTATTTTAACGGAGATATTGACACTCCGTTCTTTGAATGCACTACCTCCAAAATGGCGACTATATTACTGACTTTTAACAGTTGTTCTTAAATATTGTTAGTTATCCACTAAATATTTAAGAAAATGTGTTTTATACAGATTTATTGTTGGTACTATATTATATTTATTTGACATTTGAACCGAAAACATTTAACTGTTGTGACTTGAATAAGAGTTGTATAATTATATACCATATATTCCATATGTTTATATCTGGTTTGTAGTTGTAGTTTTATTTAATAGTTTAATAATTTAATAGTGAGGTCAGTCAGAAAAAAAAAGTAAATTGCAATTTAGTTTGTCTTTGTAATGTGTTTGTATTCCATTTGCGTTTTAACTTTATATTAACGGTATATTTGGCGTTTGTTTTTATGTCGCTATTATTACAGCCTAATACAGGAAAGATGCATGTGAATGTAAGTGTAACATAATACAAATTTCGCGAAAAAACATTGCTTTGTGCCAATATCTCGCTTTATATAGTGCACCTTAGTGTAGGTGATTGAATTATTTCATGCATTATATATCAAATCGTCAAATTAATTGTATTTTTAAAACTATCAAATAAAACAAATGAGTAGTTGGCTTAAATTAACTCGCAATAAAATTTTGTACATCAAGAAATAACCGAGTTAAACTATTGACCGTTGAAACGGCAAATGCTATGTAATTATTGGTCAATATGACTTTAAGTGCAAGAATCACCTATAAATTGATTTGATTGGTTGTTTTCACGAAAATCGAGGACTTTAATTAGCTAAATAGAATGTGTGTGATATAGTCATAATTAATCATGTTTGTGCATGAAAATCAGAGAAAATAGCACGACACTTATCGATAGTAGTATCAAAATACTGAAAAATATAAATTCCAAGGTAACTTACAGTATACAACGTGTGTAATAATGACAAAATTTTGTAAATGTGTTACAGTTTTTATAAACAACGGCAGCACAGAATATATATTAAACAAAAAAGGAGCATGGAGATCAAATTGCAAACCAATTGACATCGAAAACAGAAGTAAAAGTTGTTATATGTCAAAAGTAAGCCGCTTGCTTGTACGATTTCGTATATTGACTGTCACTATACAAAACTTGGATTCCCGATGGGAGCGTCATGCTTGGCCAGCACGATCTCCCGACTTACATTTGCTCGAGTACTAATTTTGGAGACATATGAAGCCGATACTCGATGCGGAGAGCAGAAATGACCGAAAGTTCGAAACGCACTACTTTAGTGAATTTTTATTGCTGCAGCTAGGGATTGCAAATTTACCGACTTATGAACTTATCTGTAATTCGTTTAATTGTTTTGAAAAATACCGGTTTACCAGTAAATTTCGATTTTTTTTATTACATAAAAAATTCAAATAAATAAATAAACAAAACTTGTATTTCGAAACATAACATTATAAGGTTAAGAAAAACACAAAAATAAACTAAAAGAAGTAGCACATAATAAAATTGCGTAAAGAATCAAATTTAAATACAGAACAAAAATGTAAAAGTAACACAATAATAAATAAACTTAAAATTTAATATCGTTACTGAGCTATGCATTAGAATGATGTATTTTCTGCTAATTTCTTTTTGTGTTTCGTAAAAATTGCGCGTAAAAATGTACTAAAATTACAGGTAAAAAATACTCATTGATCGGTATTTTTTTAAAAAGGTTTTTAAGCCATTTACAGGTAAACCGGCATGGCCATCCCTAGCTGCTGCTGAAATACGAAATACCCCTCAAATTCAGGAGAATGCGACAAGCACAGTGTTGTTAAGTGTTTAGTCAAGTCGCAGGTGGACATTTTGAGCAATTATTACAATATTTTTCTTTATTGTTTGAATAATAGATTTGTAATTTTTTTTTAATAAAAAGCGTTATTTTTAAAAAGTCTAGGTTTTTCTTTAAACAGCCATAACGCTGCAACTTTTGCGAATCGGACTTTTTTAACTTAAAGTTACTTGAATAATATATCCTTGAAATTTGACAGATTTCTTCTGAAACATCTTGTATATAATTTTTGACGCAACAAATACTGGGATACGGTCCATAAAATTAAATTTTTTTCCCTGCAGTAAATGTGACTTAAAACGTGAGAAAAATGTGATCAGTAAAATTGCTGTTACAAAAAAAAGTGCATTTATTTTTGAAGAAACATTTTTAGATTCAGAACTTTAAGACAAGACTTCAAAATCATAATTAACGGTTTAGTAATTAAATTTTCATCTTGAAATAGAAAACGCGAGGAGTGACAACGGCATAACAAATTTTTTGGCATATTTTAATAAACGAAATTTTTTTGAACCTAAGTGTTGTTATTTATGGTAACAATTTATTATAAGTAAATAAAAAATACAATACTTTTTTGGGTCAAATTAAAGCCCTCATAATTATTCACAATCAGTGGGAGTTAATTACAGAACTTCCATAGTGGCCAACATAATGACCAATTACTGTCTCATTTTACTTTTGAGCTAATCATAAAAAAGGGTTTACTGTAACAATGGTTATTTAGAGAATACAGTTTGACGATAACAAGCATTAGTTCCATACGTCGCAATATTTTTAGTTGCAGTTTATTGTTCATGTTATGCAAATTTCCATTAAGCTGCTGTAAAATCTTTGGTAATGTTATCATAAACATGAGATATTTATTGGTTTATTATAACTATGTAACATATTGTATAGTTTTTAAACATAACATTTCTTTCTTTCTTTTATATACCTATAATCAATAAAATTTCTTTTTTTATTAACCAATGCTTAGAACGCGACAATTATTTAAACTCCTTTTTAAACATGCATAGTATGAATCGGTTTTGTATTTCAAAGTAGGAGGAAGTACGAGCGGTTTAGAAAGATAATGGGCTTAAACTTCACGTCGATGTTTCTTGTAGGCGTTTGTCAGTTATATTAACAATTTAAATAGCAAGTCACGTATAGTTTATGACCGCGAATTGAAAGCACGCAGAACACTATCTGTCTACCTACTTATAATAGTTAAATCGACAAAAGATTTTTGTTGTGAATACTTACATAGTTAAAATGGTAATGGAAATTACCATAAAATGTAGCTATATGGAGAATTATACAATTCGACTACGCCCAAGCTCATGGAAATTTGCAGTGGTAGGTATAAGCTTTTTGAAAAACTGTTGCATTGATGTGAAGTTATAAAACACATTCGTATTATTATAGATTAATGCATATTAAAAAATATATATATATATAATTACCTTATATTCTATTATTTTTCTAACAAATGGAAAGTAAAAAGAACGTAATGCCAAAATGAGGGTGCATAAAAATCACGGTTTTATAAAAAAAATCAAACAAATCGATTTTTTTGATTAAAATCAAGATTTTTTTTGATTTAAATTAATTTTTCTGGTGTCTTGAAACCTGCTTATCTTTATAAAACAGTACATGTTTTTAAGTTTTCCGTCCACATCTATGCATTTGTAATACGTGTAAGACTAATGTTTAACTATACCTAAATAAAGAAAAAGTGAAACACAAACGGGAATTTATTTTACACATCTGTACGTTACAGAAATTTAGTTTAGACTGAAGACTTCTGCCTTTTAAGAAACTACTCACATAAAAATGTTCTTAATTCTATTTTTCTATTTTAACAATAAGTGTAATGTTGTATTTGACGACTAATTCTATGCTATGAGTATGAGCCATGTAATCCTTAGAATTGACCATTTATTTTATGTTTAAATTGTTTTATTTTTAATAACAAATCATACATTTGCATTTGATACTAAACTTGTAATTGCTTTTTCACATTGTTTTGTTTTTCTACAATAAACATTCTAAAAATTGACGTTTTTAATTTAAATCATTGATTAAAATAAAAAAGTCGCAACGATTTAAATCGCGATTTGAATCTTAATTTAAGTGAAGTTGATTTACATCAAATTGATTTAAATCAAGTTGATTTAATTCTTCGCACCCTGGCCAAAATCGATTTAGGACAAACAGTTGTCCTCAAATAAAGGCTAGCTGCAAAAAGTTACATTTTGAAAAAAAAAATGTTTTTGGAGCCCCCTACTTAATTTTCAATTGGCATGCATCAATAATTTTTTAGAATTTTAATAGTTTTTGATCACAGCTTATAAAAGTTGCGGAGGAAATAATAAAATACTATGTTTCAGGATTATAGACGAATGTGATCCAATCAGCCATAGTTTTGGTAATTCATCGCACAAAAATTAAGCAATAAAGGTTAAAAATGAGCGAAGCACTTTGCCTTGCCTTTTCCACATCTTAGAAATTGTTAGTTATGATATTTTCAAAAGTATTTTTGTATGAACCTTTGAGCGCCAACGGCAACAGTGACAATAAAATCATATCACTCTCAGCACGTTAAAAACGATTTAGATTCGAAGTTCTCATGAATTAAAAAAATCTCGCAACACTGTGCTGGGCTTTTGGAAGAACCAAGGTATGCCGTTTTAGCTATTTGTTTTACAGTATTATTAGAAAAATCGTAGCGGTCGCCGTTTTGTGAAAGGGTCGGATTGTTTGTAATGTTTTTCGGCATGAATCAATAATGTACTTCTAGAGCAGGCATGGGCAACCTACGGCCCGCGGGCCGTATGCGGCTCGCGCACAACTTTTTTCTGGCCCGCCGGTTATATTTCATTTGACCACTAATACGGCCCGCGAGACCGATTATTATTTTAAACTGGTAAAAATTAACGACGACAGTAACAAATTGTTTTTTTATGTTAGAGAGAAATTCGAACTGCGCTGGCTTTATGCAAAAGTGAAATATTTTTTATACTTTTTTGAATTTTCACATGTGTAAAACTTCTGTTTCTGTTGAAAATATTTCTGTATAATTGTGTGACTTTTATATTCTTTAAAATGTATTGTTTTCGTCGAATTTGTTTAAGATTAATTTTATTAAAAATATTTATCCAAAACAGTGAATTTTTTTTATCTTATTTACGGCCCGCGATACATAAATGAATCTTCAGTTGGCCCCAGCTACTCAAAAAATTGCCCACGCCTGTTCTAGAGTGTAAAACGTTGTAATGCCCCTTCGGGATATATGAGGAATTGCACCCCTTCACCCCACAAACAGACATTTTTTAAGACCTAGGTTAACTGGAGGTCTAAAAATATTTTCGTCAGAATCTCGAAAATACATAAAATTTCGTGCTGTATTATAGGAATTTCTAAGGGTATGTTTTTCCTGGAGATATTATGACGGTTTTTCTTTCTAAACTTCTTTTCCGGGGTTTAATTTCTGTTTTCCCGGCTTTTTTCGATTTTTTTACGAGGTTTTCTTGCCGGAAGCAGCTCTAATTCCCGACACCGACGGAGGAAACATGCGGAACTGCGACCGCCGGGTATAAAATTACAAAACAAATTCGGCGCGGGGGGTATCGTAGCTCATGGATTCTGCCAGTAATGTATTCAACGATTACCAAGCATGTGTTGAATATTATTTTTTCATGTCAGTCACTTTGACAAAAATAATTTTTAGCATGTTTTGCAAGCCTGCATTGCACCCTCGAGAGAGATTTTTGGGATTTTGCGAAGTCGTTGTTTTATTTTCGTTTTGTAAGAAACAATGATGTGAATTTCAGCATACTATAAATGTGTATATATAGCGTGTATAATCACTTAATCGGCAATGAAAATTATTAATTGAAAGTAATTGACAATACAATAAAATTAAAAGGAGAATCCCCTCGTCTTGGTAAACTAGATCTTCTTACATAAGTGAGCTATGGCGTCATACATATCTTGTAAACACATGTTCTTGAAACATTATACGTACGTGCAGACGCAATAGAATAGTTTTTAGTTTTTCATTGTTTTTCCTTTTTTTATTTAAAAAATAAAAAGTACATGCAAAATTAATATAAATATCTTTAAAAAAATGCGATTAGTCATTAAATAAGCGGTCCCGATTTTAATAAATTATTGATTTTCACAAGTGCAATATAAATTAGATTTGATTTATGGCATCCTTCAAAGCCGAGCTCGGTAATAGATTTGATGACATTTCAATGCTATATTCTTAAATCTACGTACACGTTATTTCTCAATTACGAACCCTTAAGGTGAATTCACATTATATTATTTAATTTAAAAACCCATCTTTAATTTCCCTATTATTTACCGAATAAGTTCCACCGTATGTCAAATGAGGTAACAAAAGTATTAAGTTTAAATTTGAGAAAGCAAAAACTGTTAATTTGTTAATTTTGCCATTATTATTATTATATCATTTGGGCCTGTACCTGTAGAAGAGTATGAAATAAATAAATAAACTGTAGAAGCCTGTACCCCCATCTGAGATGTTTGCTTATAAAGTAATTATACTTTAAATAGACTTGTTACCTGGTTTAATTGTTTCTATACAGCATTAGCCAAAGCAGAACGCTTTAAAATTTTCCGCAATAAACAAAAATGCTAATATGAATAAACCACACTGCATTTTAACAAATTTTTGAGTGAATATCATTCTAATTTGGTCAAATTTATTTACAGCAATTGAGTCATTCCAGTTGCACCTTTAACAAAATTAATGTTTGGAAATAAATTCCTGGATACTTGCCTACTACTTGTTATTCAGAAACATTGTTTCATACAAGTGGTTTAGCGCAGGTTTACTTTTGAAAGTTGAAGTGTTTACATTCTTTGGTTTTGGCATTCATGCCTTGTTTCGTGTGATATAAAATTCCATTTCTTTTTTATCTTAACAAACGGTACACTATTTTTTTTAATGCTGAACTCTTACTATAATCGTAAGTGCAAGTATTAGATACACAGGTTATTCATTGGAAAAGTTTCCACCCGTAATATTGAGAGAATCAGAAGAAATATTAAGATTTGGCTTGTGGGAGCTTTTAAGGTATCAAGTGGAACATTTTTCTGCTATCGATCATAGATAGTAGATTATTTTTATTGTGTAAAAAATGGTAGCCAAGTATTTAAACAAATTCACCCCGTTAGGATAGATTTCAACCAATTTTGTTTTAGTTTGACAAACAAAATTGTGTAATTGTCTGTCGATTCTGAAGTTGCGCAGTAGTTATTCATTACTTTAAGATGGTTTGTCACTGTAGATGAAAGAGTAGAATTAATTTTCATTTACTGAGCCGAGAATCAATGTGCCCGGAGAACAGCGGCTGCTTTCAACCAAAGGCACCCAGATAGAAATGTCTCCTACACATACGTTTTGAAACTTGTGAGAAATTTTGTGGAAAGTGGTCCTGTTGGAAATAAGAAACGTGCAAAACCTAAACAGTTGAACGAAGGAGCCCGAATTGAAGTTTTGGTACAGTTTGCAGCTCATTATGCCAAATTTCTGCTGTGACTGGAATTTGACTCGGTTCGGTCCACAAAGTAATGAAATTAAAATATTCCAACCATACAAAATGTAGATCTACCAAGAATTGCACGAAGATGACTTTGGTCTGTTAAAGAATATTTGCTTTTCCAAAGAGTGCACATATTTCTTGAATGGTTTTGTTAACAAACAAAAGTGCTGCCACTGGAGTCGTGTAAATTTTCATATTTTTTGAGAGACATTCTACAAAACTACTACAAAATAAATGACAGGTATCTTGGGAACACTGGTATCGGTCCTTTATTCATAGAAGGAAATTTAGATGGCAAAATTTACTTGAAGGTACTGCAAGATGTTATCGATTTTTTAATTACAGAATCTCTAAAAAAACAGTATGACGAACAGGGAAACTTACAACTGGACGAAGACCTTCTTCACTACCAGCAAGATGGAGCTCCTGCTTATTAAGTATTACCCTTCCGGCATTGCTTAAATGATAGATTTCCTAATAAGTGGATTGGCAGAACAAGAGCAAGTGTGTGGCCAGCTAGATCTCCAGACCTTAAGCTACTAGTTTTTTTTATGGGAACACTTAAAATCTGTAGTTTACAAGACGCAGCCAGTGGATATTCAAGATTTATGAAATGGAATAACAAGGAAGTGTAGAGCTATCTCCTGAGAAACATTTTAAAAGTTTAGAGGTAAATTTGAAAAGAGACTTAACCATTGTTTAACAAATAACGGGGAACATTTTGAACATCTACTATAGGGCTAAAGAAGATGTTCTGCCTTTTTTACTAAAATAATTTATAAAATTAATGGAATTTGTTTAAATACTTGGCTCTGGGGATGCCGATCTTTTAGAAAAAGATCGATCTTCTAGATCGAAACAGAAAAGGTCGATTCGCAATTAAATCGGTATTATAAAGATCGTTTTTCAGAACATCGATATTTTTCAATTTATTTTTCATCATGAAATAAAATTAAAACAAATTTATTTAATGAAAAAACAAAAAATATTAGCGTAATTAAAAAAACTACTGGCTTGCTTGCATAAGTAACCGAATTCACTGTTAACAAACAATTTTCATAAAGTTCCGGTTTAGGATTGAAAGGGGGAACTACTGCTTGTAAAGCCACTGCTTATAGGGCAAACAGGGGAACAACTACAGTAGGTGAATTTTATCAATTTTCAAATATTTAATAATTTTTAAATATCGGGTGTGAAACAGCTAGCGGTCTCTTTATATAGCTCCGTTGTACTGATACCTACAGAAAAATATTATTATATGACAGTAAATGTGCTGAAAAATGTTTGCTACTAATAATTATAAATAAACTAGTATCGATCTTCAAACAAAGATTGATTAAAATTAAAATCGTAATTCGTAAAGATCGATTTGAAACATCGATTATTTTGTTATAATAGATCGATTCTCAAAATAAACGATTCAAGATCAGCATCCCTACTTGGCTATTTTTTCACAATAAAATTGCTAGGGAAGGGTGCTTGTTAATATTTTAAACTTGAGTAAGCTGTGGGTAAGTGGGTGAATTGGTATCCGTCATCGATACCTAAAAAATGTGTGCCCCTTGACACCTAAAAGGCTTCTACAAACCGCATCTAAATTTCTCGTCGGATTCTCTTAATATAACGGGTGAAAATTGTTTTGATTTTTTCAAGTTTATCGTCCACCAATGGCGGCTCGTATGGTTAAGCGAGTGATGCGGCGCTTCATATAATTTTATTTTAGTTTAATTCCATACTAATAGTATAATATTATAGCTACCAACAAAAGTACAAAAATAAATATAATAATTCAATAATAAATTAAGGTTCAATTATCGTAGCGCGAAACACAAGCCGCGCGCCACTATCGTTCATCCTAGTTGATGTTGAAATGATGCGTCTACAACTTTGACTTGTAAACCGCATCTCTCTAGAGTGGAACGGAAGGCGGTTGCCATGACAATATACCTCCACGCTCGTCCGCATGCTGGGCTACTAAGATGCGGCATTTAGAAGCTTTTCAGGTTGTGTCTGGTGTCTGGTATACTGTAGCGCGGATTCATTATTCACGTGCAAATAATAAAATGTTTCCTGTAAACGACAGCATTTTTATCTTACTTGAAACTCTCCTTTTCAAGTTTTAAAGATGGTAGAAAGAAAGTTTTAAAGATGGACAGACCTATGCTTTCGTTAAATGTTAATAAACAATAGCGGCAAACTAAACTGCAGAAAATTTAAAAAACGTTTGTTTAATAGAACAATGTCAGTAGTTATGTCACAGTTGTTATCTAAAAAAACAATTTTGTTGGCCGTGTACTCTTGTTAGTGTTAAAGCTTGCTTATGGAATAAAACAGGTTTTGATGATTATTTAAATATCGCGCAGGCTTTGTAGCACCCACTTGAAACAATTTTCGCATGCCCTTCGCTCCCGGTGTACTGTCCGGTTTTTAAAAACGCTTTGCCTGTATCTAAACCCACGAGCCGCCACTGTCGTTCGCAATTGTACCCTTTCGCAGCAAGTGCATTCTTTTGTTGCTCACTTGCTAGATATCCTAGTCGAACGAATGGATGCGAATGGGCAGAAACGCGAACGAACTGGAACGTTCGTCAGGTGTGTACTAAGCGTAGGTGGTTCAGCGTGTGTGAAATTTTTTTTGTTAATGACCATTCAATGCTTGGCACACTGTTAGATGTATTTGTTATTTCTGGCTATTGTCCTACTAGTACAATTTTCGAAATCTAAGATCGTGGCGCTTGTCCACAATACGGAATTTGTGTTACTTGGCAAATGTCCAGTTGGCTTTGAAATACGTGATAGAAGTAGACTTGGACGGAAGTTTTAAGTGACATCACTATATGTTTTTGGTAAATAAAACTCTGCCACCTGAGTGTTTTCGATTTTTATCATGAAATTCTTAGTAGTTCGACGTAAATAATATAATTAATAGTAAGACATACAATTTATAAATAATTATCGTTACCGACTGCCTATTATTCGAACTAGGTGCTATTACAATGGTTTCTAATAAATTTTTGATGAGGAAAAGCCCAAAAAAATTCTAAATGTTTGTCTGACAACCTTGAGTTCAAACTCTACGAATATACAATGACGCCGATGGGAAGTTTTCGTACCAAAAAATATATCAACAGAAGTTGTATATTAGCAGCAGAAATGTAAATACTTTATCATCAGTTGCTTTGAAATGATGGGGAGGTAGTATCAGTGCCGTATTGAAGGCCCCATGTGGAAACGGATTGTGAGGCCCCCTAACTATGGCGCAGCTCCTAACAATTAAAACTGGACAAGCAGTCTAATTCTCTGCAGCATTGTACTGTCTCATTAATTGTCTTTCCCTACTTGACTGTTCATGCACGTGCATTATAAGAGTAGCGAAGCCTAGGCCGGATTTTTAACCCTGTGTACTAGACAAAGCGTATGCTCTCTCGTTTGCGTAGATTTTTTGATCTCGAACGGCCACATGAATTTAAGGAGCTTTTTTTAAATATTTATGAATAACATTCTTAGAAATAAAAAAAATTGATTTTTTATTTTTCTACACTTTCAGTGAAGGAAAGTATTTAGTTCATGAAAATGTTCGAAATCAAGATTTTGACGGAGATACATGTTTTGGAATCCCAGGAACCCAAAACAATGTTTTTAAAAAATGTTTGTGGGTGTGGGTATGTGTGGTGCATCAGAACTACCAAACGAATGGGCAGACTTCGATGATCGTTTATTTTTGAAACGAAATTTTATAAAATTGAAAACTGAATCTGATAGAAAACTTTAGGGCATATCAAACGTTTTTTTAAACTTTCTAGCTATTTTTTGAAAACTTTGTCTTTATCGTCTTATTATTCAAAAACAGGTTGCAGATCGTGTTCAAATATTTTACGTAATAACGCTATATAGACACAATGTTACTGTGTACAAAAATTTTCGAAAAGTTAAAAGCTATGGAGTGAAACAAACTTTAAAAATTTCGGGAATTGTCAAAAAAATATTACGCAAAACCTGGCCACACGATTTTATTAAAATTTTGTAAGCTCATAGAGCTAAACATGAGCTACAATTTGGTTCGTATCCTACCTCGAAAATTACTCTCTGACGCGCTTTCGATGTATTTTTGAAAGTTTTAATTTTTTGCTTATTTACTCTAAAACGAGTTTTCAGATCGGGATGAAATCTGATAAGTAATCTGGGAATATTTTCAATTTTATTTTGTGTATAAATATTAAGGTTTGGTACTCCAATAAGTGACGTATATCTAACCACCCCAATTCTGCTGGCATGACCCTAATCCTTGTGTATCTATATTTACGTGGAATAATTCTCATACCCCTATTTTGTAAGATCTGTAATCTATTTATATCACTAGCTTTTGCCAGAGATAGTATAGTACCAGCAAAAACAAATGAGCTAGTAGTACAATCGTGGTATATATCATAAGTTTTGATTGACTGCTTAAAAATCTACCAGCTCTATTGATTACATTTAGCTTCTTAGAAATCTTTTTGCACACATAATCCGTATGGTCACTAAACTTTAATTTGCGATCAACTACAATTCCTAGATACTTCACTTTATCCACCACTTCTATTTCTGCATTTGCTATTTTCATCTTAATTTTTGAGTCTACAAATCTTTTATAATTCATCTCATTGCCTATGCATTTGGTTTTGTCTACATTTAATTTTAATTTGGTACCATTCAGCCATTTGCTCAATTTAGCTAACTCATTATTCATATTGCCTATAAGTTGATAATAATCTTTACCAGCTAAGTAAACTATCGTGTCGTCCGCAAAAAAATGAAAATTTGACAAACTTATTTGGGATTCAATGTCATTTATGTACATACTAAATAGCAAGGGTCCCAAAATACTCCCTTAAGGAACTCCAATATTCAATATGCTTTAGTAACTATAACTAATAACTCTCTTTTTAGTCAGTAGTTGAATAAATGAAAATATTCTCACTAAGTTTATACTATCATTTTTATATGAAAGCTTTGGTATCATGTAGTATGTTCTTATAATATTACTATTATGCAGCTAGGCTCTCGGTACAGTGGTAAAAATAAAGGGATGTTATTGCAGTCAATGTTGGAGCGTAACACATTAAAAATAAGATACTTTCGAATTTTTTTTGTTTTCACTGCGAGCAGAGATATTTGACTTTGAAGAACTTCCACTTTTACAGTTTTTCTCTCGTATCTAGTAAGCTATGCGTATATAGGAAAAAACAAATTCACCATTACATTGCTTGTCTGATTATGCAACTTTCATCTAATTTAACCGTAATACTGTGCAACTTAAACTGTTGAACAGGTTTCAAAAAATATTCAACAAAACATACATTTATTTGACGCATTAAGAAGAATAAAAAAGTGGATCGCGGACCACTAAAAAGAGTATAGTTGATGACTTTTTACCGTAAAAATGTCATGTTAAAAATAACTTATGTATGAATGGCTGAATTATGCAATTTCTAATGTGAATGCAGACGAACAAAGAGGATTATCCAGAAATACGGGTATTTAGTAGCGGTACTTTGCTTGTAGTAGTCTTAATAAACTATTTTTATTTATTTTTTGTCCTTTTGTTATTTAATACAACATCAGCTGATATCAGCGCCTAGCTTAATAAAATTGAAAATTTCGATTACCTATTTAATATACACCGTAGTTTTCCACCATTTGCTTTTGTATGGTTTAAATTCCTAGAAATACTTAGTGGTCTGTGAAAAACTTGAAATTATATTAGTCCCTTTAAATAATTATTAAAAAATGCATATAGACGTTGCATACATGTTATTAGAACTGTCTTATTATTATTTACCAATATTAAGTTGGTACCCTATCTAGGCAATAGTATTCAGGCTGGGATATTACTGAAGATTAGATCATCGTTATATTTACTATCATTCATAATTTATGTTACCCTTGAATGCTTGTGTAAATGCTGACATTGGGAGAAATTTATATTTTGGAACATTGCCCGGGATGTTAGCAATTTTTCTTTGATCCAACTACTAGTTCGCTGTGAAATGAAACATAAACTACCTGGTAATTACTTAGGAGAAACTACAAACTGTGGCCGTTTTGTTTTGTTATTGTAAAATTAGAAAGCAGTGCGCTGGGAGAAAATTGTAAAAATGTTGAATAACTGTTTTATAACTCACTCGAATAAAATTTTGTAGCTGTAAATCTATATGTATTTTTTTGTGAAAATGCAATAGTATGTGAATACGGGTATTGCTAAAACGTCAAGAATTAAAAAGCAGCAATATTTTATGGCATTGTCGTAGTAAGAGTATTCATTTTATTTCGCTATCTGCTGTCAGTTTTTATTTAGTCTAAAAAAAGTGTCTCCTCTTTCTGTAATATGCAAATGTGACATCAAAAGTGTTAAGTAAAGATGTTGAAATTTGTTGTCCTTGTAGGCATCATTGGTTTATTTAAATTTGAAAACGTTGCTTTAACGCCCTAATGTTGTATGCCGAGGGGTGTCTCACTCGGTAAAATTGTGTACACCTATTGCCGTATTGCCGTGTTTTCCGTGATTGCCGACTTGATTGCCGTGTTTTCCGTGATTGCCGTGATTGCCGACTTGATTGCCGTGATTTCCGGGTTATTGCCCACTAATTGCCTTGTTTGCGGACGTTATTGTCGGTTATTACTGCGATTTTCGATGTATTTCAATGATTATTCTGATTCTGTACAGCCTTCATTAGCTGACACTTTTAGTGTTATTATATTATTCCTATTTTAAACTTTGCCTCGTTCATCAAAAACAAGAAGGTAATTTCGTTTTCGATTATAATATTTTGGTGTTCAACTTGAAATCTTGTATATTTCTCATTGCAATTTTATGTAAGCAACATTAATATTTAGGGGGTAGGTAAAACCATTATCTGGTATTACCATAAAAATTATAATGTTATTAGATATGATCTAAATCTCAAGACAATACTAATATCTGTTACTTCTGTATATTATATTTACAATTGCTTCATAAAATATTGTGGAAAATATAGGATGAACATTGGATAAACAAATATATTAATGCATTATACTGAACATAAATTATATTGAAATTCAGAACTGAAATTGGTTTGGGTTTTGACTTTTCTTTTAAGTTTCCCGAGGGATTTTGTCTCGGCATTTTTTTTATCAGAAGGGAAATGTCCTCTAAAATGCCAGTTAAAACTTCCAAGCACCCATTTTTTGCCATACTTTTCTGGAGCGTAGTCGCACCAGAAACAGATACTTTTAGCGTGCAGAAATCGCTGTCAATTTCTACACATAGGTCGCCAGCTTTTTTTTACAACTACTTTTAAAACATCCTATTTCGAAAATTCAAAAACACTTTTTACATGATTTATTGCTACGGTTCGTATATGGTCTACGCCGAAAGCTTTTGACGATGGTTTTGTTTGTTCCTTATTGATGGACTATCAGAATCGTTTGAATCCTGTTTACTATTTTTACTTTCCCATACTTCTGCTGAAGTAAGGAAAGTTATGGTTTCATGTAAATTTTCGAACTTCAAATTTTAACGGAAATGCGCGTTTTGGGGTCCAAGGAACCCAAAAAAGGTTTTTTTTAATGTCCGTTTGTGGGTCGTTGGGTGCGTTCGTTTCCCTGTATCTCCGGAACCCCTTTCTCGATTTTTGTAGGGTACATAGCGTTGTAGTGCATCTAAAGACAAATCAAATGATTTTTTCCAAATGCTGTATCTTTATTGCACGATTATTCAAAAGCAAAATATCTAATCTATACAAATTGTCACATTATTTAACAGCCCCTAATAAGTATAATCACGTGATGCAAAACTATTTTTGGAAATATAAAAATTGTAAGTATACTCAAATTTTGGACATATTCAAAACATTATTCTTCAAAAACTGCCCACGCCATTTTTTTTAACTTTCTTAGTCGATAGCGGTTTCAATGAACTACAAATTCGTTTTTTACTAATCTCCCAAATTTTATTCCAATTCATGTCCGGAAATTAAACCTGTTTTTTTTTGGTATTGATTTTTTTATAAACACTGTTTTGAAATTTTGAATACGTAGCGTTGTGGTGCGTCTAAAGATAAATCAAATGTTTTTTCCAAATGCTGTATCTTTAAAATGAAACCAGTTACGAATTGATGAAGATTATAACTTTAATGCCCGATTACTCAAAAACATAATATCCAATCAATACAAATTATCCTATTATACAACATTTCTTTTAACCTTTTGAGCCGATGGAACTGCAAAATTTGTTTTTTACTAATTTTTCAAATTTCATTCTGACCCCCTCTAGGAATTTTTAAAAATTTTGAAATGGATTAATTTTTAATTCATAAACGCAAACGCCGATCGTTATAAACTTTTATCAGTTCGATAGACTATTTAAAGTACTTTATTAAGATCAGCGAGAATTTTCAATTATTTTGAAAATTAGGAAAACAAAACGATACTTTTTAATATCCACAACGTGTTTTTCGGCAGTTCCGTGATTTTAAAAATGCCTATCAATTACCTCTAATAAAAATAAATGTTTTTCATTGTTTGCAAATTTTTGACAACTGTATAAATAAAGCTGTTATAACTATTTTCGTGAGCGCTTTAAATATCTTAGCGTCTTTCACGTCGCGTCGTAGGAGCGCGCGCAGCCCGTAAGTAAGCCACATCTTGAGTCTGCAGCGGGCTTGTACCGGCTAGATTAGATGTAAATTTCCATCAATGCTTAACGCGAGAATATTTAAAGTATGGGAAAGTACCAGCGACGTTTCGCCCATTTTTTCTGTGCCTGAGCGGCAATAGTCTAATGTTTTGTCGAATATTTTTCTTTTTGCATCGCAGCATATATTTAGTAAAATTGTTTATTATTTCTTCATCTAATATTAAATTTGGTAAGTATTCCTTTGCAAACTTTTCCAACTCAACATCTTTTTCGTGGAACTTACTTAGGGAATGTATGGTATCAAATCCGGTGTAGATTAGTAATTGTGTTAAATAGTTTGGTAATAAGATATTACATTCATTTGAACTTTTATCAAAAAAATCCATCTTATTCCTGAAAGGGAAGATCAAGAAATCTTACGATGGTTATATACTCCTCAAAGTAAAGCACACTCTCATAAGTACATTTAACTATCTAAATGATATGAGGACTAATAGTCTTACATAAAGTTTACACACATTACGCATATCGAAAACCAAAAATAAATTTGTATTTATCTTTAATAGACGCTATTGCACGATGGCATTTCTTATGCTTGTAGGGATTTCCACTTTAACTGCGTCACCGTCCACAAGTAAAGTTGATGCCGTCGGTAATATTCGAGTTGATAAGTTATTTTTTTTAATATGTTATTCATCTAATACTTGTTAGTAAATAAACAATAATTATGTAGTAAACACAAGCTAAATAAAAATTAGCTGGGAAATACGTACTTTTTGATTTCGTCCTAAACGGGAAAAAGCTTGGTTTTCACTAGTTCACATTATCTATGTACTGTAATAGTAATAAAAAATACAAAATTAAGACTGGGCTTTTGTTTAGCTTCGATTACACCCGCACATTTTCGTTAATTGTTGACTTATTCTCATTGATTTCCGTTGTATTGCCGTGATTGCCGAGTGATTCCCCTGTTTGCCGAGTTATTGCCGTGTTTGCCGATTGATTGCCGTGTTTGCCGAATGTTTGCCGTGATTTCCGTGATTGCCGAGTGATTGCCCAAGTACTGCCGAAAATTTGTACACCTATTGCCGCTAGTGAGACACCCCTCGTTGTATGCTTTAGTTACTAAATTATGATATTCAAGTTTGTAATGCAGAAATATCAAGATTGAGCACCGTGCAACGTGTACACATGTAAAATTTCGCTATAGATTAAATCTGATCCAGTTTTCTATTAGGCTGTTAAAGACTTCGTTTTTTACTGGATATACTTTCTAGAACCAAATTAATATTGTTAGTATTTAAAACCAAAGCGGTATTGATTGACCACTTTTTTGGATTCATTCCAAAAGGATTTCCAGTCGCTGTTAGAATATTTATAAAAGATACAGATTTAAATAATGCATGAAAATTTCACATCAGAATTCTATAAACATAATTACATAACAATGGTCTTTTACACGTCGCCATTTGGTTTTCATATTAGGTCAAGCTCGAACTCTACTCATAAATTCTACCTGCATTATGTAGATCTTTTTAGTATTATTTCAAGAACACCAGAACATTTTACATGGAAGTTCAAAAACATAGGTGTAAATGAATCGTCTCATAAATTATAATTCTACAAAAAGTTTGAAACTTTTTCTTGAACTTCTCTCACTCAAGCTCTTTAGATAAAAAACAGCACATGAAAGGATATGACTATGCATATTATCTGTACATATAACAATGTAGGTGAATACTATCTATATCAGAATGTGAGTGCTGACTATCGAGAGAATGTAATTTTGCACATGCGACAGCAGACTTCTGCTACCTTTATTCTTTGGTGTACTGAAATGACTAATTTGGTTATTTCTGTTACACTCTGGTTGCCACTAAAATGTATTGGTTTTTGAAGTGAAACTTCTTTGCCGGCAGGAGTAACCCAGGGCCGGATTAGCCATTAAGCAGCTGCTTACAAAAATTTGCAGGAGCGGCAAAAATGAAAAAAATTAAAATAAAAGTGAAGGTATTTCTACTTCCGTTTAAGTGAAAAATTATTTGTAATAGGCACGACGTGCCGGTAATAGCACATATCCAGTACTTTTTAAGGTTTTTCTAACGGGCGGGCGCGGCGGCCTAGTTCTATAGCGCCCACCCTGTAGCAAGGACAAATTTACCAATTTTAGAAGAAAAAAACTAAAGAAGTTTATGTTAAATTTTTATCGAATTTGTTTCCAATTCGGGTATGCAATAATACTAAATTTTACATAACATGAAACTTTAAATTAAATTAAATTTAACATCCTGTCGGCTTTTTTAAAGAGCGGCCGGTGTGAATAGATGCATACTTTTTCACTGTAGCTCTTAAAATTTTATTTATGATATGAATTTCGGTGCGTAGTCTACGAAGACCGGACTTTTAGTCTCAGAACAGCAAACAATTTCGTTAAAATTTATGAAGTAAACGTAACGAATGGGCGTATTCAAATCCATTCTGTTATACGTACAATATGTTGTACGATTTTGCAAACGTTTGTACAACTACAGCTGCAATATGTGAGATACATCGTTTCGTTCAGTGTTACTTTATTGTTGGGCTAATCCAGAGGTTCTGCACTGAAAAATATTTTTGTAAAGTTTTATAAAATTGTTTCGTGTATTACTTTTAAAATCCCTAGCCATTCATATTCTACGGTTATCAACTCCGTTGTCAAATAGCTCGAGATAATAAACCACCTGGCCAATAGAATAATATGTATCTAAACAACCTCTTAAGGTTAAACATGTGGGTGTGTTGTTATTTTAAACCCGTAAATAATTCGTTTAAAATTGCATATATGCGCGAACTGTATATTTAAAGGAATTATGCCAGAATTTATTATTAATTGATTGTCCCATATTTTAAATACTAGACTAGAAATCCGGCCACTGGCTAATTTGCAATTTGTTTCTTTTACAGATGCAAAGACCATACTTTTAGTCTCAGAACTGCAAAAAATTACTTAAAATTCAAAAAGTAAACATAAACCATGGGCGTACTCAAATCCATTAGTTATACGTGAAACATGTTGCACGATTTTGCAGGGTTGCTGCAACTACAACTGCAATATTTGATTTACATCGGTTCATTCAGTGTTACTTTATTATGAAGCTAGGCAAGCGGTACTGCACTCCTTATCTTCTATCCAAGAAATGAAGCATCGTGGAGTGGGGAAGAAATGGTATTAGATAAAGAAAGTAAATAGAATAAAATGACATACTCAGAAAATTGTTTCGTATAGTATTTTTAAAACCCACAACCATTTATATTTTACGTTTGTAAACCCCTTATTAAATAGCTGCAAATAATGAACCAGCTGGCCAAACAAATAATACGTAACTAAACAAGGCTAAAATTCAAACATATAGCCGCGTTGCTGTAATAATCTCGTATAGAATTCGATTAAAAGTACATAGAAGCGACAAGTATATATTTACATTATTTACAAGAATCTTGCGGAATTTATTATAAATTTATTGCTTCATACTTTCAACACTGACTAAATACTAGACTAGAAATCCGGACTATGGACATATGCATGTATTTCTAACTGATATCTTGATTACTGCTGGTAATAAAACACCAACCATATTCACCGAGGCGGCAAAAAAATGTTGCTTACAGCGGCGGACGGTCCTAATCTGGATTTGGAGTAACCACGCGAATGCGAAACGGAAGTGGTGAGACGGAAGTGATGACGGAAGTGAGGTCGCCTAAATGCAAACTCAAGCGATCAATGTTCAAGTGTGCCATCACAGACACAATTATAAAGGAGTGTATTGTGCTGCTTTTTTTATTTAGCCAGACTAAGAACAGCACACCTAGTGAGAGATATGATTTATAATATATTTGATTGAAGATTGAATTACTTTCGAATACTATTTCCTTTCTACAGAAACAAAAAAATAACTATTTTTAATTTAAATATTAACGTTTGAAACAATACCATTTTTATATGAAAATAAATTAGACATTGATGAAATTTCCATGTAAATTGGGTAAACGATAACAGTCGTATGCATCCTTCAAACAATTTTTCTTCGTACCACTAGATTATACTGCCACATTCTTGTTAGGTAGGTTATTTGCTATACAAAATGGCTAATTACGACGTTTTTCACCGATGCCGAATTTTTTTATTAATAAAAAATTACCAGATCGCTAACTGTTAAATTAAGCGTTTTTAACACGTATAACGTCATATCTCTAGAAGTACTTGGTATATCGTCTTGATTTTTTTTTGTTTAAAAGCAGCGCTGTTTATGATCTCATTTTAATTTCTGAAAAAGTTTATTTTGTGCTCAATGAAATTACGAATATGACTCTTTGCTTTCGATGTAGTGAACGTTTTACTAAACGACAAACTTTTCTACTTGTAGATTTTAAGATATACATGCAGCGAACAAAATTAAGAATACACTTGAAGAAATATTTTAACGCAAAAAAATATCATATGCCTGCGATGCTGATGGTATGAATTTTTAAAGTGAAACTGCTGTGGTCAAATGGCTAACTTTAGTTCGTGAAGACCGATGTACGGTCGCTATGCGATTGCCCTGCATGCCTGATTAAGATTTACACGTTCGCCCTGTGCATTCAGTGGCACTAAGAAAGGACTGCACATAACATAAACGTATGGCTTGCGTAGGCACTATGGCTGCTTATCTATCTATCTGTTATAAAACAAAATTTGCTGATATAAATTACACTTTACTTTTATTCAGAAATAATAAGTTTTGAAATTAAATTTTGCATGAGTTTAAAATGTTTGTGTTCGATACTTTTTAAAACGTAAAATAATCCAATCCCATACATTTAGGTTTATTAATGTTTATGCTTTATTAACTCAAACTCATTCTTGCTAATTTGTTCATATTGTTATTAACTAAGAAATTAAAAGTGTTGCCCATTATTCAATGATTGGCGCAATAATAATAATACGTACTCCTAATTAACAAAAAGAACAATTCAAAATAAAATTTTTAGAACAAAGGTAATAAATGATTGTGCTTAATAAAATAACAAAAATGAGTTTCAGTTAATAAGGCGACTTTAAAAAAACAGCAATTCTAACCGTTTTCGTTTTCTGTGAAGTCGTAGAATTCAAAAAACACTTTCAGTGAGAACACGTTAAGAAGTTTTTTTTTTTTTATCAATCGCTATCAGTAACGTGTTAATAAATAATCTTTGTTCGGGTATAACAACACTTAAAAATTCTTAGAAGTTAATATTAAAAATTACCAGCTTTGTAAAAATCCCCGTCGGCTAAAGAAACGCATCAAGGTAAGTAACCTTCAAGGCTCCGCGATATAGTTGTAATTTATCAAAAGATATTCGTGGAAACGTGGAAAATAAAAACCCCATCTGAAAACCTGCAAATCGTGTGATGTTTATTATAACTCTGTTGTTTTCTTAAAGGTGGATAACCCTGACTTAACTTTAGTACATATTAAATATAGAAAGTTACTACGTTACTAAAAAATCAATAAAATATTTTTAAAATGTGTAAACATTAAAATCCTGAATGTATATAAATTTGTAGCAAGAGAACACGTCACTCGGGTATAAAACCTCAACTTCAAGATAAAATATACATGTACAGGTACACTACTTTAATACAGGTATTCATAGCGGCTGTTTTGTAAAGCAAACTTGGATATGTCGTTAACTGACGTTATTTAATTTGTGATAATTGTCGATGTTTCATTAATAAAAGCTTACCTGGAAACTTCATACAATAAAATTTATACAATATTTATTATACTTTTGATCTTTTTTCAGAAGGTGAGCTTGACTTAACATTATCATACATTATAGAAAGTAACCTGTACATTTAAAAACTCAATAAAATATTAGAGTATACGTATAAATATTTAAGCAACGCAAATTTACTCCTTTAATTAAGATGTACGTCATTATGGCATGGAATTTTGTAAATGCTAATGCAGTGAATGAATTCGACAATCAGATGCTTCAATTAATTTATGAGTAAAGCACCTACTTTTTTTAAATTTGACTTGAATATATCTTCGTTAATAATCGTACTTAAATATCGAGTTTCAATAAATACTTGATGTAACTATTAGTGACGGGTCTAATCGAATGATTCCTTCTGATAAAATCATTCGGATGTTACTATGCGGTAAAAAGTGGCAAACACGCTCTCCGCTTGCTTTTCGAATGCTTCTATGAAGGAAATCTCGTTTTCATCGTCCTTCCTCGGGCCGCTCAGCAAACCATCGTAAACCTTCAGCTTTAAATAGTATTTTTATTAATTTCATCGCTAACTCCGGCGTGGTTTATGAGTATTTTTCCTATAAACCGTGAAAGGGGACACATTATAACGTTTTATAAATAAATTATTTTTTTTAAACGAGACCAGGGATAACAACAATACCCGATTATTATGTATTATTGAAATAATCAAGTTTCACTTTATATTATGAGAATTTATGTTTGGTATTATAACACAAACATAACAATCGTTTTTTTACGTTTTTTCTCAAACTGTTGAAAATTCTAAAATATTGTGGTAAATTTTCGAAAATTCTCATTTTTGTGCATTAAATTTTTTGTGGATTAAATCTCAACTTTTTATGTAATTTTGTGACAACTGAACCATATAACGAAAAGCGGACGAAATAGGACGCTAGTACTTTCTCTTACATTTTACGTTTTAATTATTTTCGCGCCAATAAGTGATTAAAATTTACATGTAATCATTTGCACCCGCTACAGGTCGCCCGTTCTAAACGCTTACTCACGTAAAGCCGCTAGCTAGATATTGCGCTCACGACTTTGGACCAAAAATGGTTATAACAACTTCATTTCAAGAGTTAGCAAAATATGCAAAATTTGAAAAATATATTTTTTAGGTAGAGCCAATTTTTTGAAAATTTCCAAAATTGTGAGAAGCTTGCATTTGTAGAATTTTTATATTTCCAAAAATATGTTTACATCACATGATTATACTCATCAAGGGCTAATAAATAATATGACAATTTGTATTGATTGGATAATGTGAATTTGAGTAATCGGACATTAAAATCAAAATTTATAAAAATTCGTAGCGGCTTTAGTTTAGAAGATACAGCATTGGGAAAAGCCATTTGATTTGTCTTTGGATGCAGGAAACACTCAAAAAAGTGTTTATAAAAAACCTATAACAAAAATACATGTCTAATTCCCGTTTCCGGTTATAGACCTTACGAAGAACTACCTGCAACTAAAAAAACTTGCACATATTAAATTCTATAAAAATCGGTTAAAGGATTCCGGAATATAGGGAAACGAACGCAGCCACCACGCATGCACCCACCTACAGGCAGAGTTTTTTTGGGTTTCCTGGTCCAAGGAACGTGCATTTCTGTTAAAATCTGAAAATTTGCATGAAATTATAACTTTCCTACTTCGTTAGAAGTATGGGAAAGTAAAAGGCATGTTGCCGCTTATAAGGAGAAGAACGCTTCCTTTGTGCACACGAGAACGTTCTCTCTTTACATCACTAGTACGGGGTATCGCTTTAACCTCTGATTCCGAAATGGACAAAACTGATAATTGTAATATCGTAATATCATTCGAATGGTTTTCTGTAACCTCTCGAGATATATATTTTGCTAATCGAATGGATAGATTATTTTCAGTGGCGTTCCGTGGGTTCACAATTTGGGTAGGCAATGACAAAAACTATTTAATATTAAGACTAAAAAGTATAAAAAATTACGGCAACTCCCAATTTACCAAGACCTGTTGTTAAATGAATTAATCTACGTATAAAGTCCGTATTAAATTTCACTTTGTCGTTAAGCATGCTTTATGCATTATGCATGTAGATGAAAATAGTAAGCAATTCCAGCATAATAGTTTATTTTTAAGATTGTTACCAGTTAGCCAGTCCATGCTTTTATACCATTCAGTATTAAACGATGTAGATTTCTTCCTACTGTCCGTCTGCAACGGTCCTAGTCATTTTGAAGTACATCGCTCATGGTTTTTTTTACACACAATAGCTGCACCCTGCAACTAACTGCCGCCAACCGGCGCAAGTAAAGTACTACAGAGGTCGTGCCTTCGCCGTGCTTATTCCGTTCTGAAATCTCTACCATTTCATTGCATCTGTCCATCTGATCATTGCATTATTTGTATCAATGTTCATGCAAACGTATTAAGATTGTGTCGTAGCTGAAATCACTCGGCCCGATAAGCTCGACCTTCGCGTATGCGAAACCGTTTAAAGGCAACGGTCTATTTATTTGGCACCTAATTTTTAATGTTACGCGGTGGCGTTAAAAAGTAAAAACTGTGTAAAAGTAATTTTATTTTATTAAAAGTTAGAATTTCTTTTTTTAAGTTTGCGCAATAGGACGGACTGCCACTGACTATTTTCATTTGTAATATCTCATCACTGGTAACTATGTGCGAACTGTACTATTGTTTGTAGTAGTAGGCTTGTAAATTAGACTCAAAAATGGGGCTTTAATTGTCCTTTTGTCATAATTGTTATTTAAGAAATAAATTTCTAACAGCAACTAACCTTACTTTAATCCCGAAAACAGAGATCGGGATGAATACGTTCTCGAGAAGCCGAGGATCGATTATTATCGAGTTTGATACAATGCATTGGGTAGATGCATTTGTCAATGTCTCATCTTTTGAAAAAGATATAAAAATATGTATCCGCGTGTGATTAATATTGGCACCTAAAGATTTCTTTGTAGAATGTACAGGTTTGACTGCATTTTCAAGCGCAGTGATTTACTTTCTGCCGCTGCCCCGCTAGTGAAAAACTTTAACAGCAGAAGTGAAGTAGGCCGAGAGGGGAGAGTAAAGAGCAAATTGAGTTTGTTGAAATATAGTATTTTACAGGATGATATAATGTGTTGGCACATTATGGTCAATTTTAACTGTCTAAATTAATATCGCAGCCTGAAGTTAACGATGTATATTTTTATTTATCAGTAAAAAGTTAATCGTGTGATTCTGAGTTTGCTGTTAGTAACGTAAATGGGTTTTATATTCACCCTCAGATTTTCTAAGAAAAGATATTTCATAACAATTTGGTCTAATACGCGGAAAGATACTTACTTCTTACAACATTTTCTAAAATATGGCGTATTATAACCTATACCTATCGTGTATACTGTAGATGTTAATTAAGTGCCTGATTTCACATAATTTGATTATGCACTACCCCGGTATAGCTCCTGGTATTAGCTAAATTAGCTCGAAAACCCTGAAAACGAAAACTTATAAATTTTAATGACACGACTGGTTATATTAGCTAATTACGTGTTTAGTTTTTTTAATCGAAATTATACTACAAGTTGAATGTAGTGCAATTTGGAGAGACTTGATGTATAATTTTCCACTTGAACTATTCAAACAAAATGAGCAAAATATCCAGCAAGTTCTAGCTAGTTTAATTTTCTTAGATTTCTCACGCAAGTATCCAAACGAGGTTTTATGTTTAAAGAACTGTTATTCAATGTCGGAGCGTAATTGTAAGTTTTCGTGTTTTTCGTCATCTATTGTATTATTTACTAGATTACGTAATTCATAATTGCAATTTTAAAACTTAAAATGAAAACAAAACATTCAGTTGCTTGTAACTTCCCGTTGCTATTGTTATTAATAAGAAGTTAAATTTTTGGCATAAACACATCGATAGCGTGTTCATAATATTCCAATACTATCGAGAAAGCGCTTTAATGGTAAACATTTAAAGTCACACAGCTTATCTCTGTAATGGTTGGTCAGATTTTGATCAAACGTGAAAAATGTATTACAAATAGGGAAATCACTTCGCATGGACGTTCCCATACTTACAATATTTTTGCCTATATTTTGAAGAGTAGTTTTGTATCAACGTTGTAACCCTAAACCAGTATATTTGATTTATTGGAAAAATCATGTTTAAAATCAAAATTTTAAAACCAATAAACCAAGTACCAACAAACTCAGAAATGTACACTCTACAGACGACTCCTCATGACGCCAGGATGCAAGGAAGATCCATAAGTAAACAGAACTAGCATACAATTGTCGCTTTCAATAAATATTCTTATTGGTTAGATACGATGCAGTTATGCATGGTTGTACTAGCGTTTACTATTAATGTTTTTATTAAACAAAGAACCTTTCACTTTCAGAAAGAATTGCAAACATCTATCTAGATATCTAAAGCATAATACTTTAAAAAGAACTGTTTAAGTGTTAATTAACAATTAAATAAATTATATTAAATGGTAAAATTTTAAAAGATTGTACAATAACTTTTAAATAATAAATTTTAAACCTGAAAATTAAATAATTTAAATTTTAAATCGACAGAAAAGTTCTCTGATACGTTAAAATGTACAAAAAAATTACTTAAATTATAAATGATGCATTTTATTTAGCTAAATCATAAAAATTGATTTAAACAAAAAATTTGAAATTAATAACACCACAAATCGGTTTAAATCATAAAATCGATTTAAAGAAAATTGTCGATTTTTTTATACCTTGGAATATAGGAACACGACAGTCTGGAAAAAATTCGTAAGCCGAAAATTGGGAGGAGGGAACAAATAATCCTCCCTAAATATATAAATAAAAGGCACTAATTTCTAGTTTTTTATAGTTCATAGAATACGCATCACATAGAAATTACCGTATTGAAACACCAACCAAAATCTAGCCCATTTCTATCTTTGCCCACACAGTTTAAAAATATTGCGTGAGTAGTTTTTTGGCAGTATTTTTTTCAAAATGTTTGAAAAAAATTTTTGTTTTGAATTTTCCATGGTTTCAAAGATTATCATATGTTGTTTCTTTTTAAGGTTACTACGATACCGAAGGTAGGCGGAAAAAAATTTCTGGAAAAAAAAACACGGAAAAAAGTCCACGGAAAAAAAGTCCACGGAAAAAAGCCCCGGAAAAAAGTCTCCAGGAAAAAAGTCTCCGGAAAAGGGAACTTTTTTCCGGGGACTTTTTTACGGCGGCTTTCTTGCCAGGACACTTTTTTTCCATGAACTTTTTTGCCGGGGACTTTTTTTCCTAGATTCGGTACCGAACTTCAGAGCGATCTGCCAACTTGTTTCTGGGTGATATGATTTAAATTTTTAAATGATTTAAATTCTTTAAATTTTATTTTGCGACGAATTTCTGATGCACCTCCACATCACATTTCAAACATCATTCATATCTGACTCTTCGTTCCAGTGATATAGAAGAACGAACGAATGATTAATGGAACATACTCAGTATCCAGTATCTCATTTAAGAGATACGTGGTTACTTACACTTATTGAAATGTTTTGAAATTTAAAAAACAGTTACATATATAAATTCCTGCTTTTATTTCCGTTTTGTGAAATGTGCTCCATATTAAACGGTGCTTATTTCATTTTGATTACTCCAACTAATACAATTCAATTAACTAACAATCAATACCGACCTACATGCAAATACAATTATGTATTGATAATTTGTTAACTCGTAAATTGAGTATTACTACGTTTCAAATTGTAACATACGCACAAAATGATTTTGCAAAAGATAAAGAAGAATTTTTGTACTATTTATAGAATAAACTCAATTTTATTGCTACAGTGAGTGGTGTCGAATGCAAACCTTGAAATTCATAAAATACATGAATATGTTTGTGCATTTTAATTAGGTAAATTATAATTTGTACCAGTAGTTTTTTTGTGCGTAGTAGGACAATTTCTTGGGGTTTTCCTGTGGAATGCAGAAGTAAATAAGTGTTGCAGAAATTAAGGAAATTCTACTGCATGGTTCTGCGTGGGTACTCAACAAAGTAATTATATGCGTTAAACATAAATTGTGTATTGTTTGATTATTTAATTTTCTTAGTAACCGTCTTTAAAGTTAACGAAAATTGAAGGAGGTAGAACAATAAAAGATTAAGCAATACTAGTGAAGCGAGTGATGCGGCGCTTCACCTAATTGCGCCGCTTCATATAATTTTATTTTAGTTATCTTCATACCAATAGTATACTATTATGGATATGAACAAAAGTATATAAATAAATATAAAAATTGGATAAAAGTTCAATTTTCGTAGCGCCGTCACTACCTTTGAACCAAGCTGTTGTTGAAGTGATGCGACTTCATCTTCGACTTGTAAACCGCATCAGTCTAGAATGGTACAGTAAGGCGGTTGCCATGGCAACATACCCCCACGCTCGCTCGCATGCTCGGTTACGAGATGCGTTTGTAGAAGCTCTTCAGATTTTTACTAAGCCGGAGGCATCGATAGCGTCTGGTAAACTGTAGCTCGCTGTAGCTGTTTCCTAAATGATAGCATTTGTGTTTTACTTGGAACTGTTTTATCAATATTTAAAGAAGAAGATAGAAAGGAAATGGTTATATCGCAATTATTATCTAACTAAATGATTTTGTTGGCCGTGTACTCTTTGTTAGTGTTGAAGCTTGTTCATGGATTAAAATAGGTTTTGGTGATTTTTTAAACGTCTCACGTGCGCTGTCTACGCAAACTTATAAAAATTTTCGTTCACGGTGTACTATCAGGTTTTTAGAAAACCTTCAACCATTTCTGGACTCACGAGCCGCTACTGTTTTTTGAGGAGAGAATAAAATGTCGGTTTTAGAAAATTACAAAGTAAACAGTTTTGGAAATTTGGTTTACAATATGGTGTTGCCGTTGGATGTCTACCATGAGTAATGTGGAAATTAGCGATGTATTTTATCTCTTTGAAGGCCAAAAGCTTGTAGATGTCAAATTATTAGGTCTTCTAAAATCTAATGTCCTAAAGTACAGAGTTACATAGAATATTCTGTTTATTGTTTTGTCCAATACTTGAACAATACGCTATTTTGTTGCAAACTGTCTCTGTCGAAATATTTCTCCTTCGCGGTTAGGGTACAAATGAAGCTCGAAACGATGTTCCAGACATTATATGAAATTTAAATGAAATCGTCGTCTTGATTTTAAAATGAGTAACTTTTCAAGGAATTCTGATTTCCAATTTTAATTTATGACTTTTTGTACAGCTGCGGCCGCACGTTCCTCGCCAAACAATATAGAGAAATTTCTCATTAGTAAGTTAACTTGATGAAAGTATTTAAAGTTTATTTTATGTGGTAATTACACTTTAATAAGTTCATGTATCGTAAATCAAGTTCGGCAAGAGAAATCATTTAGGTGGTTTCAGTTTAATACACTCATAGTTAGTAATTTTGCGTATATG
This sequence comes from Ctenicera cuprea, assembly GCA_958336395.1. Lineage (NCBI taxonomy): Eukaryota > Metazoa > Arthropoda > Insecta > Coleoptera > Elateridae > Ctenicera > Ctenicera cuprea. The sequence continues at coordinate 28,726,384 of OY284488.1, forward strand.
TAAAGTAGTCAAGAACGCCACCTGTTTTATTCATTTAGTAGTTTCCTTATTTTAATGAATTCATGTTAGCATTATGTGTTTGCGTTATGCCAAGCAGTGCTGCGTTTATATTATTTCACTATGGACTTTCACAAACCAGTCGATAATATTATTAACCACACTGTAGAATTACAGATAGTAAACTTTTTTTATGCGATCTCCGTAGGCTAGTGACTCGATCAGATGAACTGAGAATTGGTAATGTGAAGGTTTGAAGTTCAAATCTCCGTCAGGGCCATGGGTGTTTGTATTGCCTTGTGCATGTTGGATAGAGGGCCATATGACCTCAGCAGTTGGTGGCCCCAGTAAGTGTAGAAGGTTAAAAAATTATCGTTTTAATATAACTACAAAAAGTATCTTTTATGAGGTTAATTAATATTTTATCAACATTGTAATTAAAATTTGCTCTTTAGAATCGGAAATTGCTATTAGGTTGTAGCATTTTTGATTATACAAGCTAACCTTGAAACTAAGATAATCAATCTTGATCCTAGTTAGAAAACAACTTTGAAATTATCCCATTGTCAAATTGAAATGTTGCGAAGAACGGAAGCACTCATATTATGCATGGATTAATACGTAAATTGTAAACCGCATAAAAATATTTTGCACGTTTATAAAACGTCGTAAATAATTTGCGTTTTAGATTTAACCGAATTAGAATTACAATGAAGCGGTTTCAAATCGGAACCGGTTTTTACTTGGGGATATCCCTCCTAGCAGGTATAAACGTAATTAATTGTATTAATTAATATCATTAATGTACAAAATCGTTGACGTAAAGATGTTGGTAAAAAGAATATAACTTGATATTATATTATATGTGTTGGTTCTTGCATAACTCTAAGGGCATTTTTTTTAATAAGTGTATTTTCTTTACTGTTCCACTAAGAGTGTCATTTTATATAGTCCGGATTTCTAGTCTAGTTTTTGCCAGTATTTTTTTTAACGAGGCAATCAATTTTTAAGCAATTTTGGCATTAATCCTCTAAATGTCTAGTTGGCGCACACCTAAATTTTTTAAATGAATTATTTACGAACTTAGAATGGTAACACATCCATATGTTTGACCTTAATCTAGCTTGTGCAAGTAGTTATTATTTATTTGATGAACTGGAATTGAAGCTTATGTAATATTAAAATAAAATAAAACAGGATTCATAAGCGTACAATATGAATGGTCAAAACAATTTTATGAAACTGCAAAAGTATTTTTTTTTATTGAAATGTAAAATAGCAACAACGAATTAATGAAAATAGAACGTGTAAATTCATCAATACAACGAGAAAGTTTTACGAAAGAAAAGTTTGGACTATCAACATTCATAAAGGACGGAAAACCACCGATGAATAGAAAACTTAAGAATTGCAGTACACCACAACAACTTTTTCTAAATTCTCATCCGAACAATTAATTCTCTTGTCCAATATCTTTCACGTATAACTTAATGGATGTGAGTACGCCCATGGTTTTTGTTTACTTATTGAATTTTAACGAAATTGTTTGCTCTTCTGCGACTAAAAGTCCGGTCTTTACCTCATTAAAATAACTGAAAAATTTGCTTTCTAGCGCGGGTAAAAAAAAGAATAAACACATATTTTAAAAAATTATAATAGCCAATTACCTATTAATTATTCACGAATAATGTTGCTTGCTGTAGTAATTGTTGATTTGTAATTGCTTGCTGTGCGCTAATTAGTAATTATACTAGATCATATTTCTAAAGTATAAATTGTCTAAAATGATCTCACATTTAAATATGCTATTAATATGATAGTACGGTATCCTAGTAACATTAACGCCTTTTATTGTTTTATTGTTATTTTTAATGTTGCAATGCATAATTACCATTTTAGTTAGGAGTTGGTTGCAAGCGTTGTGGTATTTTTTTTATGCGTTGTATGTAATCGTTTTTGGTAAATTAGAGTTATATAGGGCACCTACAGGGTTCCCACTGACCCTGGATAACCTGGAAGTCATGGAAAAGTCAGGGAATTAAAATTTTAACCTGGAAGTCATGGATTTTATGCAAAATTTGGTAAAAGTCTTGATTTTTCTCTTGATTTACAGTAAAAACCTGATTTTCTGCAGTAGTGTTAACATAATTTAAAAAAATGAGCGAAACACTTCGCCTGGACTTTCCTATACATTTAAATACATTGTTTTATATTTTCCAACACTTTCGATATACACCTGTCTAGACACGACTAGTTAAAGTAAATAGTTCTTATAAGTTGTAACATCTTGAAGCGGTTGAAGAAAGACCGACCGCTGCGCTGCAAGCATAAGGTTGGGTAAAATATTCGGACTGCATCAACGGAAGCGCGGAAATTGATATTTGAAAATATATTAATAACTCGAGAAGTATTATTTTTAGCAAGAAATTACTCTTATTAATTTGTATTTGGAATTTCAAAACCTTTCTGATATTAAAGCCAAAATGCCACGTTTCCATTTAACAAAAAGTTATTTTTTACCGTGGCCGCCATATTAAAATTGGAAACTCAAGTTTTTTTCTTAAATCCAATCAAGAAGAATTTGCCCTACAACTTTGCTCGTGGGTTTGCGAGTCTATCTATTAAAATAAAAAAGTTAGCCTACACTGAACATTAAACGACTAATACAAGAATACAACTGCTGTAGAAAGTATGTGAAATTCTTCCAAGGACAAAAAGATTATTAAGGGACAAAAAATTCGATTTTTTGATTTTTTAAAAAAGATTCTCCTAGAGCAACCAAACAGAAAAAAAATTTTTAATTTTTTATCTAAAAAATTTGGGGGGAGGGGAAACAGTAGCCCCTCTAAATATGAAATTATCGAAAAAATATTATTATATTCGAATTTTGCTATCAATGGTGAGCTATTTCACATTAACAGAAATATTTTATTGTTCCCCGTTAAGTGAATAAAAGGGTACCAATTTTCAAAAATTCATAGAGGGCGTCACAGTGAAATTATAGCAATGCGCAAAAAAACAAATTGTAGAAGATTCCCAGCTCTATCAGCTTAAAAAGTTTAAACAAAAACGTGTGGGCAGTTTTTAAGAAATATTTTTTTGAAAAATTCCAAAATTTTGGAGTGATGTCATTGCGATCGTTTTTATATTTTCAAAATTAATTATATTTCATGGTATAGTACTCTTGAAGGGCTACCAAACAAGATGTAGTTGATTCCAATCAGATAACTGGTTTTTGAGTAAATGGGCGTTAAAGTCGAAATGTTCAAAAATTCGTAGCGGCCGCCATTTTAAAGCTAGAGAGTTCGGTAAAAAATCGTTTGATTTGTCCTAAGGCCTTCTTTAATCTCCACTATTAAAATTTCCAAAATTCAGTTTCTGAAAAAAATGCTACCAAAAAAACATGTCTAACTTCCGCTTCCGGTTTTGGTTTTTTTAAAAGCTTATTTTGTCAGTGAATTTTTTGATATACCCCCTCACTCCAAAGCACATCAAAATCGGTCCAGCCGTTCCGGAGATATGGAGCGTAACACACCCACCCACAGACAGATATTTTTTAAAAATTACTTTTTTGGGGTCCATGGACCCCCCGACTATTTCCGTTAAAATCTCAACTTTGAAATTTTGCATGAAATCATTACTTCCCTCCTACTGAAAGTATAGGAATGTAAAAATTAAAAATTTTCCGATTGAATTTTTAAAACTGCCGCTTATAAAACGTTTGCTGCTAAAGGTTTTTAAAATATCATTGAGGTACTTTTCTTATTCTTGTTAAATTCCAAGGAACGTAATATGGCTTATGGTTAGGTGCAAGTGAGACCGCCACATACTGTCTTGTGAATTGATAAAAAACGCATAACCGTGACTATTTTTGCGTCTCTAATTTTATTGATTTTTTTTGTCGAAAGTCATGGATAAGTATGATTTTTGGTCATGGATATCCTGGAAAATTCATGGATTCTAATTCTTGATAGTTAGTGGGAACCCTGACCTAACACTATTATTATCTCTATTTTTTAAATATCTAAATTTAACTATTAAAGCGTAGCAATATAAAATGAGGATGCAAATTTGTCAGTACGCTTCACTTACAATACTTGTTTCGTTAAATTCGAAAACAGTTTGCTGTTTACATTTCGAAACTAGAGCAAATGATGATGATTATAGGAAAGGGTCGGTGGACAAGTGTCCCTCCGCACTTAGGCTACTAGTGCTCATTGTACCCCTTAAAAGATCTAGGTTTCGTTGAACAGGTTGGTCGCTTCAGTAAAGGTCCAGATCCTGTATTTCACTTGGCTCTAAAGAGGGGGAGCCAAGGTGTTTGTACTTGAGAGCCACAAAAACGGCGCACTCACAGAGTATGTGTTAGGAGGTTTCCTCCCGGGCTTGGCATCTTCTGCACTGCGGCCTATTGACAACCCAATACTGTGATGTTTCTGCAGGCGACCGTGGCCTGTCACAATTATTCTCATTTGTCTTCTGTTTAGGCCCAGAAGAATTTTTGTCAATCTGACGTATAGGAACCTTAATAAAGAGTCTGGCCTGTTTTGGTGTTCGACGAGAAGGCCGAGATGATTAGAGCTGTGACGACGTCCAGCTACATATCTTGTGCCTCACGCATTTGGGGGAAATTTCGAAAGCCGGTTCTGGGCCCATTAGGGATTCTTTAGCCCAGCAACAGCCATTAAAACGTGCAGAAAGTGTGCAGTCATGCAGTGTGTTGTTCTGACGTGTTGTAAGGTTTAATCTGCACACTTTAGCATATTCGAATCATTTTGTGGCCGACAAATTTGTATTAACATTATCAGCAGCACAAGTACCTATTCAGTTCTGCAATAGAAAAATCGCTATCAAAACCGCAGAACTAAACCACCTAAATGGCTAAAACATGAAACCGCAAACACAAACACTGAATACTTAGATGTAAAACCGCCAAAAGTAGCATCTTTGTAGATATTTAAAATTTTATCTTTTAGTACTATCTATCCACATTTCAATAACAATCATTTTTCGGAAATGTATGTGAATATTTGTATGTAAATTGGTTTTTGTTCGAGGTCGTATTCATATGAACAATCGGTGTGGTATGAAACAGTATTTTACAGAGTAGAAGATATTGTTGGCCAACTCTTCAGAAATGTGTATTTGGTTTTATATTGGTTGCTTTCTACAAACGAAAGTTTTTTATTTACGCGGGATCAACATTGGCTTCCTACATATTTTAATTTTAAATTATATTGTTTTCACTTACCTTCGTTCTCAGTCGAATTGAAACGGCTTCAAATTTATTTTATGCTTAGTTTGCTATAACAATTTTTTATACTTAATGGTTTTGTTAAGTTGCAACTGTTTTCGCTGAATTTATTATGAAATATGGTATTATTATACTTGTAAATAGAAGCGATCAAAATAATTTTATCATTAATAACAGTGAGTTTTAAAAATACAAGAAATTCTTTTTAGATTTAGAGTATTATGCAGTGTTGGTTTTAATAACTAGTTTTTTGATAAGCAGCAAGTAGAATAAACCATTACTTTCTAATAACAATAAGTAACAAATTAAATGAAGTACATTGTTCCTTCCAATTGTTTTAAGGAAGTACATTTACAAATATTACAAATTTGGGGTTTGCAGCACCAGTGTTAGTACAAAAGCATTGTTTCCACGACACAAGACAATATATTTTAAACAATAATTGATACAATTTTTTTTTAGAATGATAGTTATTTATTTGTTTATAAGTTCGCTAGAAGCGACTTTTAGAGCCCTTTCACACGAGCCACTTTTCGTGGCGCTACTGTAGCGCTACTGTGGCGCTACTTTGGGAGAGTAATGCATTTAAATGATGGTTTCCACACTATAGACGCGCCACCAATATGCAGCGCGTTTGTGGCAATTGAGTGGCCGGTCTCCCTGAAAATCGCGCTACAAATTGCGTCGCCACAATCGGCAGTACCCATAATCATATTAACAGCTTCACACGAGCTTCACACGTGGGCTTCAGTCGCGCTTGAGTTAGCAAAGTTAACAGACGTTTTGGTGCAACGACGTTGAAAACTTTGAAAATTTTTCGCATTTTTATAGAATGTACTAAGTATGGAGGAGATTGATACAGAACGGGTGGACATGCGGAAACAGTTAAAAAACTTGATTTCGTTTTGCTTTAAATATCGAAAGGATATATAAAATTGTTCTTACAATAATCTATCACCTACATATGGATGAACCCAGTACTTTCTTTTTTTCCGAGTGCTAAAAGCACTTTTTTCTCCACTCTAGACATCTTCCTTCTGTGGAGAGCTCACGGCTACTAAATTTAAAATCGTTCACACGCGCAAACGCCACAGTAGCGCTACAGTAGCGCCACGAAAAGTGGCTCGTGTGAAAGGGCTCTTAAACTCACGACGCGACTTTTAAACCCGCGACGCGATTTTTAATCTCGCGACGCGACTTTAAATCTCGCGACGCGACTTTTAAAGTGTTGGCGTGATTTTTAAAATTACGCCGCTACTTTTAAACTCGCGACGCGACTTTTAAACTCGCGACGCGGGTTTTAAACTTACGACGCGACATTCAAAATCGCGACGCTACTTTTAAGCTGGCGACGCAATTTGTAAGTTTCAACGCGACATTTAAACTCGCGACGCGATTTTTAAATTCTCAACGCAACATTTAAAATCGCGACGCGACTTTTATTCTCGCGACGCGGCTTTTAAACTCGCGACGCGACCTTTAAGTTCGCGACGCAACTTTTCAAGTCTCAACGCGACTTTTGTACATTGAGTTCTAGTGCATCTAAAAGGCAAATCGCATGGTTTGTTTCCGACTGCTGTAGCTTCAAAACTAAGGCCGCTACGAATTTTTAAGAATTTTGTTATTAATCTCCCTATGTCCCTCTAGAGAATAATACACCACCAAATTTGATCCCGATTTGCTAACTCGTTTTTGAGTAATAAGCCAAAATTTTCAAAAAATCGTAGCGGCCGCCATTTCGAAGCTAGAAAGTTAGGGAAAAAAGTGTTGGATTTAGATCCGCTATAGAGATGCGAGCCGGGCATACATACCCAGTACCCACATACCCACACACGAACAGACATTTGTAAAAAACTACTTTTTTTTTGTTTCCTGGAAGTCCTAAATATGTATTACCGTCAAAATCTCCAATTCGGACATATTCGTTAAATCAATACTTTCCTCCACTGAAAGTCACTAAAAGCCGCGTCTCGATTTTAAAATACGCGTCGCGTCGCGAGTATAAAAGCCGAGTCGCTTTGCTTTATTGTCATCCTCATAATAAACTATAAAATCTACAACACTGCATAGAGTCAACACGATTGTTGATGTTTTCCAAGAACAATATTATGCAATTCCGTAATTTGTTTTTCAGCTGAGTCGGCTAATAGAAGTAATTAGCAAAATAATTACTAATAAACTACGTCGTTTTTGTTATCCAATAATCCAATTGTACTGTAAGCGTTCATTCTGTTGTAGTGTACTTCACTTGATCAAAGCTGTAAATTAAGACTGCGTATCGCACCTGTTTTTTAATCAAGCAAAAGGTTAATTTTATTCTGGTCAAAACAGAGGTCGTCATGGATGACCAAATTCAGATAGATTGTTGTATCGTTTTACATAATTCAGTGAATATGACTCGTAACTTTTAACATATACAAAAATTCGTTGTGAATTTTATACATTTTTGCATAATTTTTACATGAGTTTAGAAATTGTTTCCGTTTGCAAATTTAGTATGTGAACGGTTATATTGAGAAACACCAATGTCCCAATTCGTTCAATATTGATTTAAAAAACTGTTTATGGGTATTTTTTGATATGTTAAAAATTTTGAATTTTCCAGTCATTTGAATTACTTCCTTCAAATGCTTTTTGTTCTTTCTTCAATAAGCTCATAATTTTATGTAGCTGCATCATAAAAATTCCAACTAAAAGGACAGAAATTTTTAGATACCAATTAACCTTTTCATATATAATTACCTCCTTTGTTTGTTTATTATTGGTGTCTGTTATATGTAAAATCTAAAATGTGTTTTTGCACGATATTTTTCTTTTTCTGCATGGAGAAATATATTTTGTATGTATTTATAAATGACATTTGAGAAAATAAAATGATTATTATGCATTCATAAGTTTATATGTATAATATTATATATGTTTTATTATCACTCAGAAACTAACTTGATTATGAGTTTCTAATTAAATTTTTTTTATTTATCTCGAATACGTTATGAATATTGTATTAATAATTACTACGTTGTTTCAAAGCTATTGCTGTAAGAAAATGCTTGGAATTGTTGAGAATTTAAAAAAAAAAGAATTCTTTAGTTTTGAACACACTAACTTTTGTTAAAAGTTCTATAGTAAGTAGAGCGGATCGAGGGATAAAATGCGCTTAAAAATTTTGTACACCTACTTCCATTAACACAGACACTTTCACATACTTCCACTTTTATTTCCACGTACTTCCACCGTACTTCCACATAATTCCATATATTTTCATACACGTCCTAATATTCATTTGAACGTTATAGAAAGTAAAAAAGTCTGAATCAGTTACATATTATATTAGTAAATTTTATTGTCTTCTAGTTTATAAATGTAAAAAAATGACTTTTGTGAAAAGTTAAGTTAAGTTTAAGAGATTGGTAAGTGCACTTTGATGAAACCCCAACAACACGTGGTTGGTCCGCCGAAAAAACAGGGGCACTCGACTTCAATATAGACGCGCTACTTACCTTTCGGAACGGATAGTATCTTACATTTCTGGAAATACCGTTGAATGTTGTTCTTTTTAATTTGTCCGTTTCTTGCTGTATAAAACACATATTTTTAGGAAAAGTAATACACGACAAAATAATTTAATACACATTTATTACGTCATAGAGTAATTAAACAGTTGTTATATAATTAATAACTGTATCCTGGGTTAAATAATGATTTGTGAATTTATTTTAAAAGTTTTCTAATTTCGTTGGTAATTAAAACTTATCATCTACGTGCATTTACGGTTACGAAGATAATGCATAACTTCGATATTAGAGAGAAAAACTTTCAAGGCAGCTACGTGAAAGTCAAAAAATGATACTCAGGAATGGTTGTAAATACTTTATACATTCCTCAAGCACGAGTAACCGTTTAAAGTTTTGTTTTTTGTATTGTCTGCAAGATGGGAATACAGCGTGCTCTTGAAAAAAATACGGTTATGACATTTTTACGGAAGTATCAAATATAAGTACCTACAAATACTAAAACCTACAGTATATTACAGTATATATAGTGTGTTGCATTTAAGATAGCGACGGCCTGATATTTTAGTTATTTTTAGGAGTCGAGATTTGAATACTGCGACCTGGCGAATAGGGCCAATGCTCGATATTTGGCTTCGCGTTATCGATATCAAACAAAGTTATTAAAAAAAGTTGTTCAGAATCAAATTTTGACTCCATGTACCGAGTTTCAACGCAAAAATCGCATTTTGAATTTTTTAGTAATTTTACGCAGTTCTCAATTTTCAGTTTTGACTAGAGTGCCATGGAAAAATGACTTGTCGAAAACAAATGAAAAAGCAATAACAAATTATGTATTTAGAAAATATTATATGCATTTTTCAATTAAACCGACAGTGTTCAGTAAAGCGAAGAAAATAAACAATTAGACTGGAAATTTTTTAAACGATAGAAATTTTCTTAAATGTTTGAACTTTTGTTGAATAAATAATTTATTCTTGTTTTTTATTTGTTTTTCACAAGTTCTTTTATTTCCATGGCAATCTAGTCAGAACTAAAAATCATAGCTTGGACTTTGCACAAAACTACTAAACAATTCAAAATACGAATTTTGCGTTGAAACGCGATACATGGGGTCAAAATTTGATTACGAACAACATTTTCTAATACATGTTTTCGATATCGCCAACGCGAAGCAAATCATCGAAAATTGGTCCTATTCGCGAGGTCGCAGTAGGCTGGGTTTGCTTCAAAAGATGCACGTCATGAAGTCCTACGATTGTACAAAAATTCGAATCTCTTCTCCTAAAAATAACAAAAATATTAAGCTGTCTTCATCTTGAATGCGACACAGAAAAACATTTGTTTGTTTTACAATTAGTACACCACACTCTAAATCATTACACATTATTGTAAACAAAATTGAAAATACTATTCGAATACAAACATACAAGGTGTTCTGCTTAAAAAAACAGTTGACTCACTTCCGCTTAAACCGGAAGTTATAGCCTGTACATTTTCTACCGATTGCAAGTATATTCACCGTACATAGTTTTGCTGAAATTGATTTATATAATAAATAACGAAATTATTTGGGTCTACCAGAATTCAGCTACACCCGGTATAATCATCTGTAAACCAATAACTAATACATTTACTCAGTACATCTGCATATACAAAACTTCTTACCAAGTTAGGAAACTTTCCTAACAAAATACTAATGAGCGGATAATTATATACTATAACATGTTGTTCATACTTGCTCATAAGTGTTGTGTATTTAAACCATGCTAATTATTTACGTAAAAATATGAACTTGAACTAAAAACTTTTCACATTTTACATTCACCGAAAAATCATTTTGCTTTTCAATGTATAGCAGAGAATTGTAAAGGTCGTGCCATTATGTGGAAAATGCGCTAAACTATTGAGATAATAAGTAACTTATAGTCATTGGTTAATTAGTTTGTGTGGATTGCATAAGCAACTGGTTACTGTATGAAAACTAAGGATGCCGATTACGCAATGACAGTTAAACCTATATTATTAATTGTTGGGAGATTTACAGTCTTACTTTCATAGTGCATAAAACAAACAAAAATAATTTAATAAAAGAAATGTAGATTTCTGCAAAAAATAATAATTTACTTTCCCTAAATAATGTGTATTTAGTATTTCAAATTTCGTGTTAGTGAAGTGCTGTAAAATCAATTAATTAACTTCTATCATAAATGTTATACATTTTCCATATTTACCGTTTTGTTAAACAATATTGTGAACGTCACTGCATTGATGCTGGAAATATTCGTACGTAGAATTATGTATGTCAAAAACTTAATTACATACCGCCATTTTATTTAGTTCAAACCCTGATCGGGATAGGTTAAATAAATGTAATACAGAAAGTTTTGAAAATGCTTTTACTTGCAAGCAAAACTAGAAATACTGTACGAAGTATATTGGGAAGACAATTATTATTCACTATGGTAGATATTAAATTCGCTTTCATATTAACCACAATTTCCGTTTAGATTAAAATGATATGTTGGGAAAGGTCATGGTTACACTTTTTTTGTGCAGTCTTCCTATGGTGTGGTTTTGCTCTGCTTATGCAACATTTGTTCATAGTATTAAACGATTTGTTATCCTTATCATTTCAGTAAGTGTGTTTACTATAAAATAATTTAATCTAAATTTCCGATACGAAAAAGGGTGCGGAATCAAGAACTAATTAATTAATTTTTCAATTATCATCGGCTGACCAATTTTTAACTCACAGTTTCAATAACAGCGGCTAATACCGGAACTAAATCAAATAAGTACATTCCTTCGTTAGATAACTTTTAGAAGTGAAAGGACAGTGAGGCTTTGTTTATTTTAAGGACAAAGAAAATAATGTTGATTCTTCTTTAGCTGCAATACGGTATTAATATAAAATTAATAAGCGAAAATAATAAGAGATCTGTTTGTTCTTTGAAATTACGCATACCACGTCAAGATCTACGTTCCAGGACCACTCGATAATAATACGCTTACAAATAACTAGCTCGAGGAATCTGAAATATCTGTGCCGATCTACTTAGAAACCAAGCAAACAACTTGCTGTCTCGATGGGCTTTATTAACTCTCATTTAGACCCATCTACAATAATAACAAGCGGAACAGCAACAACATCAATACATCAACAATTGCATAAATAATAAATGTGTGGTTAGTGGAGTGGTTAGAACATTCGGCTGCTACGCAGAAGATCTTGAGTTCAAATCCGAGACTGGATGCCTGGCGGGCGGCCTACCCAGTTGCTTTTCAAAATTGTGAAGCAAACCCTTTGGGGGGAGGGTGAACGAAATAAGGCAGCTGTCTAAGGAGTGGTGCTTACCACACCACCCCGTACTTATTGAAGAGTGCGAGGCGGCTGAATATCGGAAGCGATGGCCGGTGGTCCTCATCCACCGCATTGCAAGCCAAACTCCTCATTGGAGTGTGGTGCCACCGACTTTACATTCCAACCGCCGTCTGCGACTCGAGCTCAGTTACTGACTGACTTGCCCTTAACCTCATTACAAAACTAACGGGCAACAATGACACATTAGAACATAATACTGCATTTAATGGTAGTTATCTTGGCACTTTCAGCAAACATATTAACACTAATTGTTTTAAGTTTTAGTTCATGTCTTTAATCTACTTTTTTTACATGACTCTGCTTGACTCATTCTTATTCCTAGCCTTTAGGCCCGTTTCACATGCGACTGATTGTCAGTCCTGACGGTCAGAACCATTTCTCGCATCAATTTCACATGGTACGGAGCGATCAGTTTAGAAATGTATATGCAATGGGGTAGACAGAGCGCTGTTGCGGCTATTTGTTTGATTAGATTAATAAACTGCAAAAAACAACAGAAAAAAGATGTACGTGGATACATCTTATTGCTGTGAAAATACTTTTAATACCTTTCAGGCTAATGCGCGTATGTTTCTTCTACAGTCAATGTTTTATAACAAGCCATGAACAGGCAAATCAACGTTTAACAAACAGCGCATTGAAGGAGCGGAGAATTGTACATAGACGATTATTAAGTACAGTTAATAAACCACAAATTTAATTCACACAAACTAAATAGACGTTCTCTAAGGGATCAACGCACGTGCACTACGTAATTCGCCGAGCATCAGCGATTTTCTAGGTCGTATGTCTAGCAAGCGTCGGGCAGGAAACGGGTAGGTACTGCAGTTTTTATCTAGGGTTGCGGTGCTTTTGAAATAGCTGAGGGTTCAGAGAAGGAGCGGGCTTATTTATTTCGTAGCTCTGGATGGAGGTCGGAGCAGTAGGAAATTGCCTGTGTAGGACCATTAGTTTGCGCTCAATCCAGCATCAGATGTTTTTAATAGTTTTAGTTTTTGGAGGTTAGCTCCGTTTCGGTCTTGAAAACGAACTGACTCTCCGGCCAAAATGCAGCGCAGGAAACGGAAGTCGCGTGTTGTTTGCTTTTACATTTCACTAAAAACGAACATTTACAGACGTGGCGACGCGACGGTAGTAGGAAACGGACGTCGCCTGTTACTTAGTGACGTACAAATCTGACAGACCTACATGTTTGATGTAACTTTTGTATAAATAATTATTATTTGGACATGGAAGAATGTGACTTAGATATGGTCGAAAGCAGAATTTATGGATGATGTCAATGCCTATGGCACCCACTTCTCCGTATGCTTTATTTTTCCTGTCCCTATTTTTGTAACTTTCTTCCGAAGAATCTCAAATGGATCTTTGCTATTTGATCGCCACAATTAAAATTTCGGTGTTGATAAGTAAATTATTACTCGCAATCTCATGAATTTTAACAAATTTTGTGGCGAATCATAAAATTCAGGTGTTCTGTTGCAACACTGCAGAGTGGTCTGAAACAGGCCGTCAGAATGCATGTGATATCGCTCATAAAGATAATTGTTTCCACAAATACTGGGTACGTCGTGCGGAAGGGTTATCCTGACGGCTCTGCCGACCAGATCTACGGACGGATCGTGTGGATTGCATATGAAATAGTCTATTTAGATTTTAGAACAATGGTACTAGCTCGTCAGGACTGACCATCAGTTGCATGTGAAACGGTCCTTAGAATTCGGAACTGTCGTGATAATTGTTTTATTGTATTTGTAAAAAAAAACTACATCGAAAGGAAGGTATGTTGGTAAATCGTCATTTCCTATTATTTCTTGCGTTGCGGCAACGAAGATGTACCTACGTCGGTCTGATTGAGAACTAAAAATAGCAAAAAGCTGTAACTGAAACATGAAACATCTTTTACCAAGAAACAGTTTTCTAAAGCTGGTTGTATATTTGAATGAATACTTCTTTCAACACCGTTCAATCCTCTTAAATACAGTAAACAGCGAAGGTAAATAAAGGTGTATACATGGTCGCGAAGTCTAACCATATTAAAGATTCATGTTGAATTTTAAAATAATTGTTTGTAGGTTTAAAAATTAGAGTCGCACAATGTACACTACCTCTTCAATTACAATCTACAAATTAGCTCCAGTCATCTTCAACTTACACGTTCTTTGTGAAAGAACGAGAAATACTTCTAAAACTGTGCTCCTAAATAAAATTCAAAAACTTTTTTTTTTATATAACACCTAATACTTATACAGCTATTTTTCAAACCAATTCACAATTGAGAAATGTTTTTGTGGGCAGACATAATTTTCTTATAGAAAGCATTCGCCCTTTGCTTCACAGGATGTTTCCATCATTTGTGCTTTCAAGACCAAAATTTCTTGATTTATATTATTTGCCATGAGAACATTATATGTTTTTCTGTTTTTGGAACATCGACTTAGTTGAACGGGTTGAACTGTCTAGTATTTTATAAAAAAAAATATATAAAAAAACCAGTTATACATATTGGGTGGTCTTAAAAATACAACTAGATCTCCTAAAAAAATTGATATAAAAACCAAGTTCAATAAATATGTTGTATATGAATGTATCTTATTTTAGCTAGAAACGATTTCGATATTTTTCAGCTTAGAAAGGTTTAACTGAACACATTATTGCTGTTTAAATTATCCAGCCAACTCTAGAGGAGTAAAATCTCATCTCGTTACGTCAAAATATTGATTATCGTGGAGAAAATTCAACGGTTTTACGTTGTGTTCAAAATAGATGCTAGATAATCAGTTTAATAGATAATCACAAAACGATTACTAAAATCACTGAAATAAACGTAATTTAGTATAGCATTTAAACGATAACAGAAATATTAGTGAACACACAAAACAGCAATGTTTTTTTCATGCAGCTGTGTATAGTTGGCGCATACCTAAACGTTTAAACGAATTATTTGGGAGCTTAGATTGGTAACATATCCATATGTTTAATCTTAATTTAACTTGTGCAGGTAGTTATTATTTATTTGGTCAACTGGATTTAAAGCTTATGTAATAGTAAAATAAAGTAAAAGAGGGTTCATGAACGTAGAATAGAAATGGTCATGAGTTTTAAAAGTAGTTCACGAAACAATTTTATGAAACAAAATATTTTTTTTTAACTGAAATCTAAAATAGTAACCACTAATTGATAAAAATAGAACGTGTAAATTCATTAATATAACGAGAAAGTTCTATGAAAGAAGATTTTGGACTATCAACATTCATAAAGGACGGAAGACCACCGATGAATAGAAAACTCAAGAATTGTAGTACACAACAACTTTTTCTAAATTCTCATCCGAAAAATTAATTCTCTGGTCCACTATGTTTCACGTATAAGTTAATGGATTTGAGTACGCCTATGGTTTTTGTTTACTTATTGAATTTTAACGAAATTTTTTGCTCTTTTGCAACTAAAAGTAAATTGTAGGTTACTACCCTGTGTTTTGCTACTTGGAGCACTTATAAGAAATGTATATGACATTTTGAGATGGGATGCCTAAAAAAATGTTATTGGGTGATGTTACTATTATCACAAACTTACTATTGTGTCACAAGTAAGTAACTGTTGTAACTGTATGCGTAGGCAATAACGTAGGCAACTATATTAAAAAATAATACACTCATACCCAAGACCCGGGAATCGAACCCGCGCACGTTTGGTAAAGCAGTGCCAAAGCCAGCGGCCCTAACCGCTGCTCTACTGCCCGCCTCTGAATGTTCTACATGCAATTGCAATTTAAACAGTTACATTCATTCAAACCGGAAACACGTGGATGTATTAGCAGCTTCTGGGTAATAGCACAAGAGACACAGCAAGGAAACATAATTTTGGTTGGCAATTAGGTTGCAAAGAGAACGTTGTTGAGACGAGAAATACTTCGTCTCTCGATAGTGTGATTGTTACGAGCGATAAAACGATAGGAAATCGAGAATTTTCTCGTCTTGACGACATCACTATACAGGTTGTTTCATATTAATTTATGCTGCTATATAATTTTTGCAATAAATAAATGAAAAAATGAAGGTCGTTGATTTACAAAAAAATAAAACGAAAAAAAATTCAATCCTACAGCTTCGATCACGCTCGGCATTGACGTACAAGATCATCGCTGAAATTACTATCACAATTTCCGTTTTAAACTTCGAGAACTGCAAAAATGTCAGCAAGCTGAATTAGTAGCATTATGTAACAACCTTAAATGTTTATAACTGATTAACGCGTGAAATTGGGACATATATGCTTTTATAAAGAAATGCTCAAAATGTATTTCCTACACCCCATCTTCAGTTTAGCACGCGACTAATGAAACACCCTGTATAAAATGTCCCAAAAAAGGTATAAAGCTGTGAAATAGTAATGATTTTAGGAAGTTTTTGAAAAGGACGTCTGCGAAAGTTTTTATACTTATTTTACATATCCTAAAGGCAGTTAATGTCAGACCAGCACCAATTAATGTTATAGCAATTTTTTTTCTAAGAAAATACTTATCAAGAAATATATTTAATGCATTTTTAAATATTTCAGTTTCGTGAAATTTTAGAAAATTATATTTCGAGTTTAAAGGAAACTAGTGTTACCCCAGCGCACAATGCACTGACAGACAGCGTTGACAGAACCTGCGAAATGTCAAGTCACGTGATGCATTAGTTCCAATAATGACACACGACGTTATTGTAGGTGGCGCACCAAGTGACGCGCATCTAGCCGACCTTCATATATATCAGGCATGGGCAACCTTTTCAGCCCACGGGCCAAATTAAAACTTTAGGAATCTTCTGAGGGCCGGACCAACACCACTTTCGTGTTGCTTATAAAATAAATGACAATAAAATTTATAATAAATAAACTTTATTTGATGATGGTGACAAATTTAAAACATAAAAATAGTCAAAACACATAGTTGTTGCTCAAATTAAACTCCAATAAAAAGTTAATGTGATCCTTGTAGTTGTGTACCACTAACAAGGCGGTCCATATTTGAAGAAATATTGGTTGTTGCAACAGGCAGAGCATTTTCCAGATTAATGTCAGTAAGTTGGCTTCTAGTTTTGAATTTAATAAGCATCTTTGAAAAAAATTGTTCACAGCAATAGGTACTGCCAAACCGAGTCATTATTTTTCTAGCAAAATTTGCTACATTTGGGTATTTTTCAGTTTAAAAATATTTTTTATAGAACTCTTCTAAAGTAACTTCATTGAATTTCGCCTTTAGTTCCGCATTTTCCTGAAGTTCAATCAATTCCATTTGAAGTAATAGCGGATCAGTATCCACATCAACAGTAAAAGGCCCAGAAAATATGTTGAAGAGAAATTCTTGATTTCGAAAATCTTCAAATCAAACAAATTCCTCTTCAAGGGACTGAAGTTCATCTGCCAATACATTTCCATTAAATTTGTCTTGACTAGGCAGTGTAGAAAAACGGTAAGCATTACCTTCTCGAAGTTGCTTCTGCCAAAGGCGGAGTTTATTTTGAAAACTTTTTATGAGTGCAAAAGAACAAATTTCCCGGGAGTTTGTAGCTGAGCATTGAGTTCTTTCAAATGAGTAGTAATGTCCACCATGAAAGCTAAGTCGCACAACCATTCATTATTTTTTAATTCATCGACTGTTTTTCTTTTCATATCCATGAAAAGATACACCTTATCTTTCAGATAATAGAAACGTTTTAACATCTTTCCTTTACTAAGCCAGCAAACATCACAATAAAAAATTAGATTTCCACAGTCTGCTTCGAGGTCATTTGAAAAAACTCTTGAAATTGTCGATGATTCAAAGCTCTCGCTTTTATGAACTTTATACAGAAAACAACCGTTGTCATTATATATGGTTAAATTTAATTGACTTGCCACATAAATTTTCTTGGTGCAAGATACAATGAAATTTAAAAATGCGTTGTATCAATATCTTTACTAAATAATTCTGATTTGATTTTAGCAATGACACCTGCGTTTGATCCAACCATTGCAGGAGCTGCGTCTGTAGCCACCCCGCTTAAATTTTCCAATTAAAGGTTAAATCCATTAAAAGCCGATCTTATTTCTTGAAAAATATCTTCTCCGGTTGTTGTATGCTTCATTGACTGTAGCGCCAGCAAATCTTCTACAATTTTATAATTTTTATCAATACCACGAATAAAAATAGCTTATTGTGCTGTATCACTTACGTTTGTACTTTCATCCAATGCAATTAAAATGATTCAAATTTCCCTGCAAGGTCGTTAAGGCTCAGCTTTATGTCGTCAGAAATAGCATCAATATATCTGCTCAAAATTTTTACATTTTTCAGGACGGAATATTTTTACTGCGGCAATTAAACATTCCTTTACAAATTCCCCTTTTGAAAATGACTTTGAATGTTTTGCAATTTTTTCACTTATAATAAAGCTCGCACGAACAGTATCTTCAGCTTCACTGTTGCGTTTAAAAAGAATGTTTTGTTGATTAATCAAACCCTTTTTAATTTTTCTATCTTGTCTTTTCTCAGAGCACCCTTAAATTTATCATAACATTTTTGGTGTTTACTACTGTAATGTCTTTTCAAATTATATTATTTTAAAACTGATGTTGCTTCGTTGCATATTAGACAAATTGGTTTATCTTTAAACAAAAATTCTTTTGTCCATTTTTCTTGAAACGTTCGGCATTCTTTATCAACTTTTCTGATCTTACTGGAAGATGGTATGCTAAGTGACATTGTATTTTTGATCTTTATAATTAAATACTACACAGCACCAACACAACACTTTTCAACGTCTGAAACAGACACATCGCAATACTGCAATAATTAAAGTCGGAAGATGTGCACGTGCAGTAGGTAGCTATGATTCATAGCTGGGGTAAGACACGAGTCAAATTTCGCCATCGTCGGCAGGATTTATATGTAAGCGAAAAAAGTAATCGCGGCCGTATGTATATCTAAGTGGAAAAACGTTGGCGGGCCGTAAGAAATCGCCTCGCGGGCCGTATCCGGCCCGCGGGCCGTAGGTTGCCCATGCCTGATATATATTATAAATTAAAATAATTATTATTAAAAAAATCGACGTAGAATAAAAATATAAAAATCTTTCATGTTCCATCTGTGGATAGAGACCTTACATTTAAAAAAAAATGGTCCAAATTGGTGAAGCGGTAGCCGCTGGAGGAAGGGGAGAAAAAAACCCTTTGTGCTTTTATATATGTATGGATTCTCGGTAACTAACTGATGAAGTGATTTGTTAGATGGAAGAAAAAAATTTTTACTATATTTCAATGATTAAAATGATTTTAGGAGTATCAAATTATTCTTGAATAATTATTTTCTTAGTGTATGGCTGGTTTTGTTTGAATTCAAAACCAATATGCTTGATGAATAATAATAATAATGCTTGATTTCACTGCAATGGATTGCCTTCAAATTACTAATATACTTTTTTGTTTACAGATACAGTGCGCGGAGTTAGTTATTCACATTCCAGGAAACTTAGGACAGGATGGAGTGGTGTATAGACTGGATTACTATCCTCCCTATGGCCATCCTGCACCTAATACAACTATTGCTTCCAAGGATATTCGTGATGTTATTAAATTTTCGCAAGCATTACCTGGGACCAAATACGACTTTTGGCTTTATTATTCCAATGCTACACATAATACACTTACGTGGACTGCTAACTTCACTACAGGTAGGCATATAATCACTTACAAATACTTTATATTGAAACTAGCTGAACTCGTTATCTTTGCATCACAGTTTGATAACGTCGAGATGTGAAACAAGCCGGCGCATGCCGCGCCGGCCTACGGGACTGCTATATAAACATTCGCTCAAAAAAATAAATACGCTGTCTCAAGATGTAAGAGTCCGTCGTCATGTTATGATGAGACAGTTAGGGATTCAATATACAAAATAGATTGATCTAGTATCAACAAGTGAAACTGCTCTTACGCCACCTTCTGTTCCAAGTATTTATTTTCAACCAAGCAGTAACCAATACTCGCATTTCGTGAAAACTAAAAATAGTAGAAAATAGAAACTCTTATTAGTTTGTTAACATGATCAGGAAAGAACTATTAGATTATGCAACAATGGTTTTGCATTGTTAAAATCTTGATCATATCGCAAGTTTGCTAAAGGAAGTTAATCTGGGAATCAAACAATGGGTACAAAAGGTGGAGTTTATGTTTACCTTGAAGGTAATTGTCCTCAGACTATGCGCTGCTTGACCTGTTGCAAATGGCAAGTTCCTTTTAATAACACGGTATATGGTTTCGAAAACATCACTTCATTGTTTTGACTATAATTCCTTCATATATAGTTGCGAACATAAAAAGTTACTGTATGTAAAATTTCTTTGAAAATACAACGTTGATGTTCAGGACTAAAGTTGTATAATTTTTTCTAAAATTATATATAGTTATATTTACACAGATAGCAGTTTTAAGCTTCGTATATAATACTAACACCTTATTAGTCAAAAGCACTAAAATTTTTGAAGTTGTATGGTGTAACATTCCTCATTAATTGAAGTGTTCGATCAAGATTGTAGCAAAATTTAGCAATACCTGATCACATTTTTTGCCTTCCACGCTATATAGCTAGGTGTGTCTAATATTCAGTTTACAGCCCAGACGCCTCAACTCAGAACACTTAATTTAGGTTTACAAGATTGGTAATCTAACTGGGATGAAACCGCAACCTAACGAGATTGGTCCGCTCAAAAAAATGGTTGGTAGAGACGCGCACAAAAAAGTTGTTCACATTTGTATTCTGCGCATGTTGAGTAGCTTATCTGCGCAGGCGCGCTATTCCTACCATCCCCGGTCACTCCCACCATCGATTTTTTGTTGTTTTTTTTAAATTTACTTATTTCGACCTTAAAATCGGTATGGACTGGACATGTTAAATAACCATAGAACCTCTCATTGAGATAACACCTATAAGGTGTTTTGATCGTTTACCTCAACAGTTTTGAAGCCAAAGGTGTATAAAAAGTTGAAAATCGATTTTCGGCTTTCGGCAGATAAACATTGCTTGCAATTACAAAGTACCACATTTCATACAACCAGATAACTCCAGCAAAAAATAAGGAGGGTGGGGTGGAGTGTTATACCACAATAAAGACGCGCTTGGAATTGAAAGTAAGATTTGTATACGACGCATGTCTATACCTATTTGCGCAAGCGCGATCTTCCTACCACCCACCGTTCACTCACACCATCGATTTTTTATTTTTTCCAAAATTTACTCATTTTGATTTCAAAACTGGTTTAAACATGCTAGATGACCAGAGGAACAACCCCTCCATCTAAAATAAACTTTTAGGGTATTTAGTTTTGGTCGTTTACCTGTTTAATACAGTTTAAAAAAAAGAAGTTAAAATTGATTTTTGGCTTTCAGCAGATAAACATTGTCTGCAATTACAAAAACTTGAATTTTTTAAAACCAGATGTTTCAAAATACAAGAGGTAAATGGATGTTCTGCTTTTCTATATAGTTTAAGTGTAATTGAAAAATTGATTTTAAGATTTCAACGTATAACGTGGTTTGCAATTTTATATTAAAACAGTCAAAAATTTATTTTTCCACGACCGGGAGTAGAAGTCGGTTTCTGTGGCATCAGAATTGTGACAGAAGTAAAGCATTTACTCTCTAGAGACGAAATAAGACAACAATTTCCCTAGGGGAGTTTTTATTTCATTTCATATTTATTTTTGTAAGCAAATGTCTGTTGTCATGGTACGTTGCATGGAAACATCCCAAAGGCTTCTAAATATTGTAATTTCGCTCCGATTTATTATAATTCTTTATTTATGAAATTAAGTGTTTCTACTCCCGATCGTGGAAAAAATAGTATATACATCTCGGGGAAGATCGCCATTTTTCCCTCGATGTGTTTGTAATATCATTACATCAAATTATACCTTAGGAAAAATAAGACGTTTCTCTCCCTTAGTGTATAATGTACTATTATTCTCGTAAAATAATATTATGTGATATTATTTTACGAGAATAAAATTAATTTTAGCGGTTTGAATAAGGTGTTTATTAATATAGAAGCATTAACCATATCGTTTAGTAAAAATGTATACATTATCAATGTCCTTGTCGATAACACGTAAGTTTTTTAGGTTTTATTGGTTTTATCAACTTGATTTTTATTTTAACAGTTAGACGCTTACTATTGTTTAGGCGACACTAGTTTATTGTTAGGTAATAAACATTACATTTTGATTAATGTTCGAAAGGCTTTTTTTTGTTCCTGAGTTTATTTGCTCCCAGCTTTCTAAAAGAATTTAAAATTTTTGCTGGTATGAAATCAAGAAAAGAAACGATTAAAGTCTTTTTCGAATTTTAATTCATACTTACAATTTCACGGAATTTAAATGAAATACAACAACTTTTTATTCCTATTTTTTAAACTTTTTTTGAAAAAAGTATTTGTCGCTTCCGTGTTGTAATAGAAAAATAAAAATTACAATTAATCCCTTGTCTATACCTATCCGTTCTACAGAACAAGTACTCGATGATTTAAATTTAAATATTGATTAGGGCGAAATACCTGCCTAAGTTTTGTACATTTAAATTTTTTAAATAAATTAAAGTAACGATGAAAGGTAGGTAATTTTTTCCACATGGGACGCAACCACAAATTTGGTTCCGGACTCGAAAATCCTATCTACACCTTTCATAACACTTGAACCAGAAAAAGGAAAATAAGTAACGGGGCAATGGTCTTGTGGCGGTTGCCCGACAACTTTTTTGGGTTTGTTCTGAAGAAAATTTTAGTGAGGGTAATTTTGGTTTTGCAAAGAAAAAAAGTGTTTCTAAATATAAAAGAAAAATAAAAACTAGATCGCGAGGGGGGTCGAGTGACACTCTATTTGAAAGGTCTTTTAGTTTTGCGCTTGATCCTAGAGTTTCAAATAAAAATATTTAGCCATAACAAAATGGCGGATTTTAAACAAATGGACTCACTTAATTCAAAATTGTTTTGATTTTGTTATCCAGGGTCAAGTGACACCTTATTTGAAAGGTCTTTTAGTTCTGCGTCTGATCCTAGAGTTTCAAAGAAAAATATTCAGCCATAACAAAATGGCGGATTTTAAACAAATGGAATCACTCAATTCAAAATTGTTTTGATTTTTTTATCCAGTAGTCCACTTTTTCATTTGCAGTACAAACTTTTCCCAGAAATAACTCAGCTGGCTGGAAATAATATTGAAAACGTTATGTTCTAACAAGACGGTGCGCCGCCTCATTATTATAGGCCTGTTTCTGACTTTCTCAATGGACATTTTTTGGAAGATAGATTGGTAGGCGGGGGGCTGTAGAATAGCCGGCTCACTCCCCAGATTTAACTTTCTTAGATTTTTTTCTATGGGAATATCTGAAATCGAAAGTATACAGAACCCGTCCAGAAACAATTGAAGAACTGGAGCAACGCATTACAGAAGTTTGCAGAATTATCACTCCAGAAACTTATGAAAATGTAAGGCAGGAATTTCATAACCGACATTTTATGTGCCAAGAAGTGAATGGTAAACATTTCGAACACTTAATTTAATTAATTTAAGCTTTAATTCTTAGTTTATTTAAATAGACTTCTTTATCTTCAAACATTGTCATTTTGTTATGGCTGATTTTTTTTAAACTCTAGGATCAGACGCAGAACTAAAAGACCTTTTCCCAATGAGGTGTCACTCGACCCCCCTTTCCATTAAAAAAATCAAAATGGCGCCCAGTCGCCATTTTGGATGATACAAATATTTAATATGGTCTGAAAGATAGTATTTAATTTCCCATTACAGCACACCAAATTTTGTTGAAAAATATCAAGTCGTTCAAAGTTAGTTTGGGGGGGGGGGGGGTACTTTATAGACACAGTGTATATTAAAAGCTGATCTCCGGCTATCGTAGCTTTCGGGTGCATGCGTGCGCGGCCGATTTTCCATCGGGCTAGTTTTTTACTTACGGCAGGATTAGGAACAGATCAGTACCATAAACGAATCTGGAGAAAATTTCAGGTCAGATCCTGCAATCGATGCCGTGCGCGTAGCTAATCATAAATAACTCAAATCAAGTTTAAAAATTCCATGGCAGCCGAGATTTCAAGAGATATCAGCAGTTATCTAAAAATGTTGTATTATTACCTACAAATATTTTATCACCCTCCGGTACTGGATTCCCATTTACAGTTTAAAAACACAAATTTTCGGATTAAACTAACCGAACCTGCCATACATAATCACCATTAATAGGAATCAAGGACAGACATTCATTTTTACAATTAGAAGAGTTTATAATGTGAAAATTTAAATTGAAAACGCTAATGAACAGGGCCAATTTAAGTGAGTACATTTATTTTAAAAATTATTTGTTTACAATCACGCTAGATACGGATGTAATCACAAAATAATAAACATTAGCACGATTACTTAGTAGAAGTTACATATGTTCAGTTCAGTCGCCGACTTTGCGTATTTCAGAATATACAATACTACGGGACGCATTCGATACACTCGACACAGCATATTTATTACATTTTAAAAAGAATTGCCATAAAAAGCGTTAGGGCGTAAACCACGGGTTCCGCTATTAAATCATTAAATTTTTTATTTCGTACACTTTCTCAGTGTAGAAAAGAATGTTAGAAATAAAATTTTTGAAGAAAAATCCCGACGTCAGATCTCTATTTTCTTGTAGCAGAGTTTTGCGAATATCAACGCAGATTGTGATATAGAGGCCGTTAAGGCCAATCAACTGTTTTTTTTTTCGAATTGCAAACTGACGCCCACTACATGTGAAAACGTATTCTTTAACACCAACTCAAAAACCAGTTGAGAGATCGATATCAACTCGGATCTATTCAATAGTAAATACACTTTGGAGCAGCTATCAATATTTTTACAATGGATTCCTACCTTTTTTAAGTTTTGTCTTGTCACCCGCTATAATAAAAACTAAAAGAATTAATAGGTTTGCTCACGTCTTCTTCTCGGTAGAGTTAGCATCACGGTTAAATAACAAATTTTTAGCATACAGTAAAACGTTACAACATTACACGTCGGTATCGATATTCTATGATATATGTGCTAAAAAATGTTGGCGTGTATTATCTAACATTTGCACGCTTTTGTTACAATACATGCGGTTCTGTTTTAGTAAAATTTGTGTTAGTAGGGTTATAAATAAAACTTACTATTTTTGTAGTACTATGATTACTGTAATTTCGAAATACCACTTTAGCAATTTATGATAGTTGCTTTCGTCTTTTAGGGTAAGGTGCCGAAATTCTAAATAGCCTTTGTGAAAAATTTAGCACTTTCGTTATCATGTCCTGGTAATCTCTTAATCCAAATAGCAATTACATCTAAAGAAACGATTAAGTGCAATGGACTGAAACAATAATTGCGTTGGCGAACAAGTTGATCTAATCTAAACAATAACTATTCAGGTTGAGTGTATTAATGTAGACTATTTGTTGATTGTTCTGCATTCCGAAAGTATTTTCTAAATAGTGTAAGCACCTCTAACAAAAGAATTCCAAACGGATCTTTCTAATATATGAATTTATATCGTAAATTGTGTTCTGGCAGGCTTTTTATCAAATCTTTGTTAGAGTTTAACTCGATTGTTTTTGACGTACGAAATTTTATTGCAAGAAAATTAAGCATGATACCTACCATTTGTTTTATTTTATAGGTTTATAAATTTTCAAGTAAAACAAGTACTCATTGCTATGCAACAAGTTTTTGTTATTTAACTCTATTATTTTATAATTCACTAGTAATATAACTAATGATAAAAAAAATGTAGCCGAACTATACAACGTCAAAATAGTGTGATAGTTTTATACGATGATCTTTGTATTCGTTAACTTTTATTACCGACAAAAAATGGTTTTTACAGAAAAGGACTTATGTGATAATGATAATGATAAATAATATATTATGCGGGTTTGAGGTTGATAAAAACTCACTTATATCGGAAAGGGGGATTACTCAGTTTATGCAACAAATAATATATATTTCCCGAGTTTTGTCAAATCAAATTTTGCGGTACTTTGTGTACAGCAAGAAAGCAAGATTTCCGTCCACTAGTTAGATTCAAGACTTTTATCTTAAAATTCATTTGTACGTGACTCATATTATTAATATAATGCTTTTTGTAGGAATTAAGTGAGTTATATAAGTAGCCAAATATGGAAAAAACACCATATGCATAAAATATACATAATAAAAATAAATAAAATATCTCAAGTAAATGCAGCCTCTGAAAATTTTGTATTGCAAAATCTGTTTTTGTAACGGTCAATCTCACGAAAAGTAAACAGAAGTTACAGAAGTAATTATTAAGATGCTGTTTTGAGTTGGTTTTGTTTTAATTTTGCGTTCAGTAATCTCGAAAACTTAGAAATGAATTAATTTAAATTTTTGATTGTGAATGTGTACCAAGTAAACTCTATTCTGCAATCTATATATTAAATTCGGATTCCTTCCACCTGTCTCAAATTTTCAGTAGAGAGGAATCCCCGCTACTACAAGCTACATATTTACGCATTCATTATATAAGGTTTATATTCGTTTCTACGGTGGACCGGCGACCGCTACAGTTTTCAATGTAGATAAGCAATCTTAGGTTTATACAGTTTGTTTGTATTATAGGAACACAATCTGCTAATAGCTCTCATTACGAAAACAAACTCCGAGGAGAAAACATCACGACCGTGAGGTCTTCACTGCTTCACATATTCTTTCTTTTATTAAACACTTTGGCTTAGTTCCATTATAATTTTTTTTATTATAGAAATAAATGTTTTAACTTGCCCCCCCCCCCGTTTTAATATCGGGTTCCAACGCAACTTCTTTTTGCTATGCCATATCCTCAATAGACGTTGGCGATCACTCTGGCTCACAATCCTGTTTATTGCAGTTCAGAAAAAGGCAACCAATGTTAATCCAGTCCACTGTCTTAGATTATGAAGTTCCAATGCAACTGCATTACAAATTTACGCCGATTTTTATTACGTTGTGCTGCGTAGATCGTTAATATTGAATAATAGTAATAAAATTTAGGACAATTATGAATGGATCGGAGTTTGTTTGTTTATTTCTATTTTGTTCAGTTAGGATGATATCATTTAAACGCGTACGGGAGCACCACCTTATAGGTGGGAAATAAATCGCAGACATGTTTAACTGATACAAAACAACCCAGAGGCGCTCCTGAACATTTTTTTTTCGGGGAAATAAAACAATGTGCCAAAACTCAAAACAGCTTTTTATGATGATAAAATATATAAAAGTGTGACATTGTTCAATAAAATTGAACAAATATACGTTAATATTAAGTTTTCTTGGTTCTTCATCCATTTTTCTAAAACAGATACGACTATATTGGAGTCATGAACTAGGAACACTCCAATTGTGGAATAACAGCACTTGAAAAATACAGCACCCTTTCACACAAGTATATAAATGCAGGAGAGTTCAACCGCTTGACCAGCTCTCCGCTGATGAATTTCTTAAGCAATTTTTTAACTAGCGTAATTCACACTATTTGTTATATGCAGTAAATACAGGTTGTATTCTAATATATGCAGTACTGTTGTGATATTTGGTAAAGGTAACAATAATGTATATTGGTTAATTTCGGGGTGGGTAGACCCTCAAAACCCTCCCATGGTTGCGCCACTGAAACAACCAACAACAACACTTCATTGTGTATAATGGGCCCTTGCATAGGTAGTCTAATACATTTTATAATTAAATACAATATGCTCTTATTGTTTTTACAATTAGGTACATTATGCTTCCACTTTCTTATACATGATTTAATACATACAGATAAAAGAAGAACAACGGCGCAATATATGCGCGATTATTATTTCAAGAAACAAACGAATTTACGGAAAGCATGTTTATATTTATAATCAACATAACAACATAAAATACTACTGAACACATTAAGAACATGTCTAACATCTCGACACAGCGTATTTATGTTATTTTTTACTTTGACTATACACTGTGTCCATAAAGTAACCCCCCCCCTAACTAACTTTTGAACGACTTAATATTTTACTACAAAATTTGGTGTGCTTTAATGGGAAATTAAATACTATTTTTTAGCTCATAATTAAATAATTTATCATTCAAAATGGCGGCTGGGCGCCATTTTGAAATTTTTTTTTAAATAGAAAGGGGGGTCGAGTGACACCTCATTTGAAAGGTCTTTTAGTTCTGCGTCT
This sequence comes from Ctenicera cuprea, assembly GCA_958336395.1. NCBI lineage: Eukaryota > Metazoa > Arthropoda > Insecta > Coleoptera > Elateridae > Ctenicera > Ctenicera cuprea. The sequence goes on from OY284488.1 coordinate 28,754,797, forward strand.
GATCCTAGAGTTTCAAAGAAAAATATTTAGCCATAACAAAATGACAAACGTTTGAAGTAAAGAAGTCTATTAAAAAAAACTAAGAATTAAAGCAAAAACAAATGAAATTAAGTGTTCGAAATGTTCACCATTCACTTCTTGGCACATAAAAAGTCGGTTATGACATTCCTGCCTTACATTTTCATAAGTTTCTGGAGTGACATTTCTGTAAAAAACGCATTACAGAAGTTAGCAGAAATATCACTCCAGAATCTTATGAAAATGTAAGACAGGAATGTCATAACCGACTTTTTATGTGCCAAGAAGTGAATGGTGAACATTTCGAACACTTAATTTCATTTGTTTTTGCTTTAATTCTTAGTTTTTTTTAATAGACTTCTTTACTTCAAACGTTTGTCATTTTGTTATGGCTAAATATTTTTCTTTGAAACTCTAGGATCAGACGCAGAACTAAAAGACCTTTCAAATGAGGTGTCACTCGACCCCCCTTTCTATTTAAAAAAAAATTTCAAAATGGCGCCCAGCCGCCATTTTGAATGATACATTATTTAATTATGAGCTAAAAAATAGTATTTAATTTCCCATTAAAGCACACCAAATTTTGTAGTAAAATATTAAGTCGTTCAAAAGTTAGTTAGGGGGGGGGTTACTTTATGGACACAGTGTATATGCTGCTCATACTAGCGACTGTCATTTACTGCATACATTCAAAATAAAAATTGAGGCCCACATCTGTGGCGCCGCCTGTGTATAAACGGCTAGTTAGGAACTAATTTTTACCGCTTTTGAGTGTCAAGTCGCGCTTTGACAGATGTACGGTTAGATCCGGTCTTGGCGTTTACCCACAGGCGGCCGCACATATGTGAGTCTCACCTTTTAAAAGACAATTTGCGGTCCATGCGCAGCATATATAGTCAAAGTTTTTAGAGAGAAGTATAAAAGAAAACGTGGCGCGTAGTCCACGGGTTCCGCTAGACTTTTTTATTATTAATATTTTAAATGTATGTTGTAGAAACAATGCCGATGTTCTATTTTTTTTATTATAAAGTGTTCATATTTGTTTATGAAATCTATAAAATAATTTGTTATTGCAGTGCCTGATCCTCCATCGAATTTATCCGTAGCAGTTCGAAGTGGTAAAACTGCTATTATAACCTGGAGCCAACCTGTTCAAGGCAGCTTTTCAAGCTTTAAGTTAAAAATTAATACTCTTACTCCAGGACTAGATCCAAAACCTCAAACTCTAACAATAGACAATCTAGAAGGCTCACCATATGTCTTAAGGGATCTTACTCCTGGAGCCACCTATCAGGTTCAAGCATTTACGGTTTTTGAAGGAAAAGAAAGTTCAGCATACACATCTCGTAATTTCACTACAAGTATGTAATTTTGTAGGGCTATTTATTACAAATTTACTGTGATTTTTAATTATAGAACCAAATACACCTGGAAAATTTATTGTGTGGTTTCGAAATGAGACAACTTTGCTTGTATTATGGCAGCCACCATATCCACCAGCTATATACTCTCACTATAAGGTGTCAATAGAGCCACCTGATGCTATAGATAGCATTCTGTATGTCGAAAAAGAAGGAGAACCTCCAGGCCCAGCACAAGCAGCTTTTAAGGGATTAGTCCCAGGGCGAGCTTACAATATTTCAGTTCAAACAATGTCTGAAGATGAAATATCTACCCCAACTACTGCACAATATAGAACAGTACCATTAAGACCTCTTAATGTATCTTTTGATAAAAATTCTGTTACTTCAAATTCATTCACTGTACAATGGGAAGCACCAAATGGAAAAAGGTATAATTGAAAATTTGTAGATGTGTTGTTTCAAAACATAATACCTACTCAATTTTTTAGCGAGTTTGATAAATATCAAATATCTGTGGGAACAGTGAGAAAGCAACAACCAGTTACGAGATTGAGAGAGGAACCACAATTTTTGGAATTTAAAGATAACTTGGAGCCAGGAAAAACCTATTCGGTTATTGTAAAAACAGTTTCAGGGAAAGTTACATCGTGGCCCATGTCAGCTGATGTAACTCTGAGTAAGATTTTACTTATAAAGTTTAGTCAAATAAGTTATAAAGTTGTTTTATAAATATGTCCAAGCTTTACCTTGTTGAAGTTCATATAAATAAAATAATACTTAATAACTTTAGCAGGTACCTATTTATTTATTATGGCCTTATATGTATTTTAAAATGTGTACAAGTTATTATCAAAGAAATGAAAAGTAAACTTGGTGGTGTTGCTATAGAAACAATAGAACTTGATGACTTGATTTTAGTTATCTATGCCTGAAAATGGCTTGATTTTTATACCAAAACTTCTGATAAGGGCGAATTTAAGAGATCAATTTACTCATTTAACGAAGGTACAGTTTTTAAATGTTTGAATTTTAGATGCTTCCAGAAAGTATATCTAATAACTTCTATCATTACATATAAATGTATAAATTTTATAGTGTTTTTAGATGTCATTAAATGGTGTTATAACAATTATTTTAATTAATTGTTTAGCATAATTGGGTTAGGTGGATGTTTATATTTGTAACAACATATGTGTTTTTTGTACCTAATATCAAAATTTCTTATTGTCTGGCCTATAGAAACCGAATTACAGTCGGAGAAATTCACTTTGTAAATGCCTGATTTAGTACATCATATTTGTTTGCTTTTGCATTAGACAAAGTGTTTCAAATATTTTAGTAAAACTGACTTTACATTTATTTGTTTTATTTAGCAATTTTAGCAATTTCCTCTAACATACTGGAAAAACATGTAACCGAATTTAGAATCTTTCTCTTTAATTAATATATCAATAAGTTGAGCATCATAACCATTACCTACTCTGTGCAATTTCTTTAACAATCAAAATTTCGCTATTACAACAAATTTTTATTTAAAGTAACCGTTAAAGCCTTTTATATCATAGATCTGTACTCTGCTAATTTAGTTGTTTATGATTTCAAGAATTGTGTGGTATTGTAATGTCTGTTTGTTTAAGTTTCCTAAGTAGAGAATTCAAGTTTATTATTAGAATTAATTTAGCTGTTGATAAAATTAAAAATTCATTAATTAACTCAAATGAACTATCAAAACATGCTAAAATGTCATTAACATAATAAAACCAAAATATGAGTTGCTCAGACTGGTTTGAAAACGTAAAATTAATTCTAATAATAAACTTGAATACTCTATAGAAAACCTACACAAACAGACATTACAGTACCTCACATTCTCAAAATCATAAAGCCATTAAATTATTGGCACCTTACAGATCCATGATACACAGCGCTTTAATGCTTCCTTCAGATAAAATTAGTTACAGAAGAAAAATTTAATATTCTATATAGTAATGGTTATAATACCCAACTAATTGGAATATAGTAATTAAAGAGAACAATTAAAAAGTAGACATTTAAAGAAGGCCGGTGAAAGGTATCCAGTACTGGTGACGGTGTTCGTAGACGGCAATCTCCTTCGATTGGCCTAAATTAGAAGGGTAGAGCTACCAGTTATATGAAAGGGTGCTGGTAGTGTAATATCATGTAATGTCGATATTTTTTCGATATCGATATTATCAATATATTTTTCAATATCGCCCAGCCCCACTTATGCGTCAGAAGTGGTCTAAAAGCACCGATTACATGCAGACTCAGGGGCCTACATTTACAAGGTACTCCCCAATATACACACTCATGCTGCAAACCTGCCCAATCAAGGGGACCTTGACTACTCAACAAGAACGATAGAAAACATGCTCATACCGAGAGTCCCTTTAAGCACATGCGACACAAACACGATAAGCCTGAAATTAACTAACTTCATCTATATAGATGAAATAAAGTATTGTATTGTATTGATATTAACAGCTCACATTATAACACAACAACACTATACCGGCACCAATTCATTTAGCTGGTAATTCCTATTTCAACCAATTGGTGGACATTACTGGTTTCGAGTATGGCTTCCAGTACTTGTACTCTTTTATGTAGCCGGTAATTCCGCCATTCTAATGTAAACCAGGAGACTACCGGCTCCTGCATCACCTGTACCGACTACTTATCTACTATGTTCAAAAAATTTATCCAAATCTAATACAATTAAATACCCTTCAGTTCCATGTTTTGGTGATAAATCAGAGAAAATTGCAAAAATTATAAACAAAACAAATAAAGGCAAAGTAATTTTTTTAAATACAAACAGTTTAAACACTTTGTCTACTGCTAAGAAACAGATGATTTACTAAAATCGGGCATTTAAAAATTAAAATGCTCTCTTCGTAATTTAACCCAGTTACTCTAAACACTAATTAGAATACAATCATTTAATGACATCCAATAACCTGTAAACTTTTTACATTTTTGTGATGATGAACGTAAATTAAATATACTGAAAGCATTTGAAATTCTCAAACATTTAAAACTGTGCCTTTAATGAAATTCGCCATGATTAGAAGTTTTGAATATAAATCAAGTCATCTGCAGACATAGTACATAACCAAGATCAAGTCATCAACTTCTATTGTTCCTAAAGCGACACCAATTATTTTCTATTAATTTGCCTTTGATAATGACATGTAAACATGTGTTTAAAATAAATACCTGTTGAAATTATTTTTTTGTTTATATTCATAAAATTATTTACTTATTTGTTATTTTAACATATTACTATTACTTTACTTTTTTGTACAGAACCATTACCAGTGATAGATTTGCAAGCTAAAACTGATGATCGAAATGGAATTGTTAATATATCATGGTCAGCCGATCCTGCAAGCTTACAGGAAAGTTATATAGTGTCTTATCATGAAGTTGAAAGTTCCACAGGAGACAGTAATACAGTAACAAGCAACAAAACTAGAATAGCTCTAGACACATTACTTCCCGGTCGTAACTATTCAATAGCAGTTCAAGCAGTTTCAAAGAAAGTTGAATCAAATGAAAGCTTTCTTTATGTTGTTACACGTCCAAGTGCACCTATTATAGAAGATTCAAGACCTCTAATTGATGGTTTAAATATTAGTTGGAAGTCTGATGTTAATTCACGACAAGACAAATATGAAGTGCGGTTAGTAAGAAATGATACACTAGAGGAAATTGTTAGGACCACATATGAATCTCGAATTGTTTTAACAAATTTGTATCCAGGTGCCGGATATACTGTTAGAGTTTATGCTATATCGCATGGGCTCAGAAGTGAACCACATGAATATTTTCAACCTGTTTGTAAGTATTTCTCCAGTGGCGGAACAAAAAGTGACAGGCCCTCCCCGCAAGAAACTATCATGGGCCCCCTTATATCAAAAGTATTATAATTAGTTTTAGTTACCCTTATAAACTTCATTTGTATTTTTATATTAGTAGCCCAGTAGACCAACATAAAATGAATCACTCGTGATTGAATTAGAACTTACCATATAGCAGTTAACTGCAACTTCTTTTTCGGATTTTTACCCAATTTATGTACACATACTTATAAATGTAAATGTTATTTTGATTATTACAGATAATTAATGTACACATATTTTATTTACATATGTTTCATTTTCAATTTTATGCACTTGCTTAATAGAAATACCAAGATTCACACTTAAACTCACACTCGGTCACTAACTACAGTTTATATTCAGTAAATTACTGATGGTATGATTAATACAGTTCCAATCCATGTTGAATATGCAATACAGTATACTAATGAACATTCAAATTTTGTTTGCCTGCAGTGCAGTGTTATAACCCTCAAGTGCTCGAATGAAGCTAGAGCGTAAAGTTGTATAAAATAATCAGATGTGATGAAATGAATGAGCCCCTAGTTTTGGTCAATATACAAAAAAAAATCATTATTAAACTCGGAACATACACCCTAGTATCAGATTCAGAATTAATTTTGTTTGGGACCTGAATATGCTTTGTTTGACCTTACAAGGAAGTCAACCAGCATTTTACACCGTAGAATAAACAAATATTGGTGCCAGCATCACTTTACATCTCTTGCTAGCTAGTGAAGCTTATAAAAAACTAAGTTTTGTAGCAAAATATTTTTTTAGTTTGAGAAATGTGAAATTATTGTTGCTTTTTGCTTATGGGTTTCTTAGATGTCGGGGGGCCTTAGCTGGTTCGGCTCGCAATGTTGGGGTTTTGTTCCGCTACTGTATTTCTCTAGTAAATTATTCAAATGTGAAACAGTTTTAGTTAGTTGTTGGTGCTAAAAAATACATTATTGTTGTTTAGTTCCAAGACCACCAAGGAACATGACCATCGAAAAAACTACAACAAATTCTGTGATAGTGCAATGGGTTGCTCCACCCGACTCTCTTATTTCTGAATATGCAATTCGTTATCGGACAGACACAGAGCGAACCTGGGTTCGCCTTCCTGCTGTGCAAAATACAGAAGCTGAGGTAACTGATATGACACCAGGTGAACGTTATACCATTCAAGTAAACACAGTTAGTTATGGTCTTGAAAGCAATGATCCACAGCAGCTTAATCATACTGTTCGTAAGTATTTTCAATTTGCTTATCATATTAGATAAAAATGTAAATGTTGTTGTAGGTCCAAACCCTGTATCGAATATAGCACCTCTTGTGGATTCCAATAATGTTACTTTGGAATGGCCTCGTCCTGAGGGTCGAGTAGAAACTTATATTGTACGATGGTGGGAGGGAACTAACCCCAGTCAAATAAATAAACGCAACGTTAGTCAAAATCAAAATGGAACTGGACCTGTTCGGTTACTAGTTGGTGACTTAATGCCTGGAATTGAATATGTTTTTGACATTCAAGCTGTCTCCAATGATCTTGATAGTGATGTAACAACGTTAAGAACTAGAACCAGTAAGTAATTCTGAAGAATGATTTAGAGTACATTCATTGGGAATTTAAGACAGCATTTCAACAATTGTAAATTGGTCAGAAATTTTTGTCGCGTTATGATGGATATTGAAGCAAATAAAAATTTAAATATTTTGCACTTTTTTGAAAAAAAATTTTCTATATTTACTTTCTGGTTAAAGAAGAGGCTTAGCAACTTAGAATAAAGAAAACATTGAAAACATCACATAATTCAAAATGGCGGCTGCTACAATATTGCCAATGTTTTGGAAATTTCCAGAAACATATTGCTCAAAAACGGGTCACACAATTTTTTTTTAATTTGTAGCATCATAGAGATAACGATGAGCTACAATTTTGTTTATATCCCAATCCGCTAATTTCTCTGTGATGCCTTCTATGAATTGTAGACAATTGAAAATATATGCCCCTTTGTTTAATAAACAGCAGAAGATAAAACGTGTTCTGTTTAATTTAAATTGCTCATGAGTGATTACAAAATTAAGGGCGGTTAAGTATACCGAGAAATTTATATCAAAAAAATTAAAAAACATTTTTTCTTGAAAAAAAAGAGTTTTGATTGTAACCTCGGCAGATATTCTGACAAAGCAACTAATGTCCCAGGCAATTCTCTGTAATATTCATTATTTACAAGTGTGCTTGCTCTGCAGTTTGACTTCAATAGTCGTTGTACGCTACAATGTTATTCAAATATACTTTTACAAATACGGTAAGTAACAGTATCTAAAGTATGGGAGAGTCCAGGCGGAGTGCTTCGCCCACGTTTTTTATTTAGAGTGTTTGTTTTTAAATTTATGTTTATTCATCATTAATTAAATTATTAAAATGTAATTTGCAAGTCTACCATTTACAAAAATATAAATTTTCATTTGACCAGTAAGTAGAGATTTTCTTAAACTTTCTCACAAACTAAAATTTTTATCCAGAATACATGGAATTAAAAATGAATTAGTAGTATTAATTTCCATTTGTTGCAAAATGTTTAGGAATTTTAGAATAAGTATATAATAAAACTGTGTTTAAAAGCTTTAAAATTACCATTTACATCAATAATTATCTTTTTGTAGTGCCATTAATTCAGTCTGAGGTAGTTGTTGTAATTAATCAGCAGTCAACAGATTCTATAAGTCTGAGATACACACCGACTCCACAAACTTCTTCCAAGTTTGATCTGTATAGGTTTTCCTTATCTGAACATAGTATTCCCGATCAGGAGAAAGAGGCCAATGATTCTGATCGCTTAGTTACTTTTACCGGTCTTATACCTGGGCGTCTGTACAATATTACAGTATGGACTGTATCACATAATGTTGCAAGTCAACCACTTCAACGCCAAGATAGGTTATGTAAGTGAGCTGCATGATATCTTAATCTTTCATTTTTAATTCACGTCTTTTTTTTAGATCCTGAATCTATAACTGGAATAAATTCTACATACATTCGCGATACAGAAGTAATGTTAACCTGGGCTATTCCACAGGGGGAATATAATGCATTTGAAGTACAATATTTAACATCTGAAAATGTTCTTATACAAAATTTGACATTACACAATTCAATTACAATAAATGATTTGAAACCACATCGCAATTACACATTTACTGTTGTTGTACGAAGTGGAACTGAATCCAGTATCCTCAGAAGATCTCTTCCTGTTTCTGCTATTTTTACTACCAAGGAATCTGTTCCCGGAAAAGTCGAAAAATTTGAACCAGTTGATATTCAACCAAGTGATATTATTTTTGAGTGGTCTCTTCCAACTGCAGAACAAAATGGTGTTATTCGAAAGTTTACTGTTACATATGGATTAGAGGTACCAAGGCATCACATATTAATTTATATTTTATCAATGTAAAATCTTATAAATTTTAGGCTTCGATACACACATTAAGCCGTGACTTCACTCCTCAAGAGTTCCGAGGTGTCATACGACAATTAATTCCTGGTCGCACGTATGTATTTCGAATACAAGCAGAAACAAAAGTTGGTTTTGGTCCAGAAACTGTGTGGAAGCAAAAGATGCCAATCTTAGCACCACCTAAACCTGGATTACAAGTTGTACCAACTGAAGTGTGTAAAAGTTCCACAACTATACAAATTCGGTTCCGAAAAAATTACTTTAGTGAAGCAAACGGACCAGTAAGTATTAATATCACAAGAAACCATGTTGCAATAAATAATATTGTAATTTTTTCATTGCTTATAATTTGTACTCAATCATTTTCAAAGCAATGACCATTTATTGTTTATTGGTACCTAAAGATATTGAGTCAAACATTTACACAGAGTTTTAAAAACATCTCTCAGAAGTTTTACCAGTGGTAGTGGTAACTAACTTAACCTAACCTAGCTCTTAACTAATTTTAGAAGTATGCATTAACTGCTCCTATAAAACAACGTAGTAACTTTAAATTGGGAGTTTTGCAATCCATTTTAGATTTTTATTGTTACCTAGGTTCAGTAACAGATGGCTCTACAAAACAACATAAAGTATCCAACATCGATTGTAGCCCTCTGAACATGCAAACCTTCCATTATCCACTAAAATAATAGTTAGCATGGTTTTCACAATTAAATATTACTATCTTTGACAGCACAAAATGTCTAGTCTTTAGAATATCCCACTAACCATTCCCGGTGACGGACAAATTTATTAGTCAGCTTAACCACTTTATTTTACATCTCTCTCTGAAACTTGTGATAGATACTACATGGGTTGATGAATAAATCTAACGGCACATGAATGAAGTACACAAGAGACCTTATCCTTGTTTTCTCAAGCAAAAGATGTTGTTCAAACGAGACGAATGCTGTTTGAGAACGTCTTGTTTATAACTAACAATTGAATAAGTGAAAGGTTCTCAAAAAGTTTATTTTATTTTTACATGACAACTTCCTTTGGTATTTACGCTATTTTAGTATTATGTACCACACCACCCCGTAGTTGTTAAAAGAATACAAGATGGTGTCACATCGCATTTGCAGATAACAAACAAAATTGTGAATACGCCACCGACTGCTAGGGGCGCAGATGGTACACTAAAAAAATTTTTTTTAATAACTTCCTAGAACACATGACATACCAACATCGCGACATATTTCTGTGTGTATTGGTTTAACCACACAACAAAATGGTGGCGTTTTACTCGAGAAAACAATGTTTCTTTAACACAATAACAAAGAAATAGATGACCACGTGTATACTTTTGCCCAATGTCAGCATATTGGTTAGGCTCGTATGATGTCATGTTGGAATAATGGATTAGGGCGCCAAGTAGTTTGCTTAACCCTTATATGCATTCACTTACCACTTGCTTCCACAGAATCAGAAGCTAGGAAACTAGTAACTTGCTACTCAAAAAGAAATAGGTACGGTGCTGTACAATAAAGTTAGGGTATGCAAACTGAGAAGTTTACATAAATGAAACGCGGCAAAGTTAGTGTAGAGCAAATATAATAATAAATATAGTGTAGTAAATAATTGACTGTATAACACACACATGCAAAAAAACATACATCGATATTGCAAAAATACAGAAAAGAAGAAGATGTAAATATGTTTATCTAATTATATTAATAGTGGCCACCGTCTTATGCACAAATGGCAAATGCAGGTTGAATTATTTGACAAAACAAGATTTTCACCCAAGCCTGCAGTTAACCACCTACGACGATAGTTCAAATTTTTGATAAAAATTATTTATAAAAACAAACAGGCTATGTAATCTGCTAATATTTCAACAACATTGGTTAGTACTGTTACATATAACATAGAGTAAATTTACGTAAAGTACTTGACCAGTTTGTAGTAATTTAGAAATTTATTGGAATTAACCCAACCACCAAAAATAGCCGTCACACAAATATATGTACTATGTGCAAGTGACACCATTCACATCAAAATGAAAATTTTCCCACGAAGGGAATACTTATCCACGAGCAGGAGTAGATTCCTTCATATAAACTGACTTGTTTTCTCCAACGATTTTTGAAAACAATGGCATAACATAATTGCAACATACCTCCCAATTATATTTTACTATTAGGTACTGTATGTATTAGTCTTTATCAACGCTGAACTGCCAAACATTATTTGAATTTATAATATATCACAAACTGACCATCTACAATATGGTGCCTGGCTTCAATTTTTATATAGAGGTCGTGCATCTCGTATAATTATAATAGAAATGTGTGCCCTTTAAAGTACATTTTCCTAGAAACCACAAATATAGTCGAAAAATGTAATTTCAACTATGCAAATACATTTTGCTTTAATTTTTCATCATGCATCTGTTCTAAATGATTGCTGTAGGTAATTACTTTTAAAGCTTTACATATTTTTTTCTATTTTTAGGTTGTATCATATGCTATTGTAGTAGCAGAAGATAACACTAAGAATTCCTCTGGGCTTGAAATGCCATCTTGGCGTGATGTACAGGCATATTCAGTATGGCCTCCATATCAAGTAACAGAACCTTATTATCCATTCCAAAATAGCACTGTTGAAGATTTTACAATTGGGAGTGAGTCCTGCGATGTTCGACAAGTAGGTTATTGCAATGGACCTCTTAAATCTGGTTCAACATATCGTGTTAAAATACGTGCCTTCACAGCTCCTGATAAGTTTACCGATACCAGTTATAGTTTCCCTATTCAAACAGGTATGTTCATATAAATATTACTTTTTTGTTTACTACTTAACAGCATTTATTATTTCTTTTGTGTGCTGACCTAGGACTACTAAGAGTGTGTAAGTATTCAGAAACCTTTTAGATACAAATTGTAATTGATTAGTGGTGACAAAAATAGTTCACTGTTAATCAATATATTGATTTACAAAATGTTCTTATCAGTATACCAGGTAAAATGTGCTCCTGTTAGTTGCTAACCTCCAGTGTGTTATTGAATTTTAAATTACTGTTTTCTTTTTATTCTAGACCAAGATAATACACCAATAATTTTGGGCGTCATAATACCCATAGTATTAATAGCTTTATTATTTATTACAATTATAATAATCAGACGAAGAAGGGCAGCAGGAAGGAAAGCCACAGAATCTAGAACTAATGATAACATGTCCCTGCCAGATTCTGTTATTGAAACTAATCGACCTATTAGAATAGAAAACTTTGCCAATCACTATAGAATTATGTCTGCAGATTCTGACTTTAGGTATTTTATTTATTATATTTTTTATTGGCATTGAAAATGTTAAAAAACATTTTTTTATAGGTTTAGTGAAGAATTTGAAGAACTAAAACATGTAGGTCGTGACCAACCATGTACTTTTGCAGACTTACCTTGCAACAGGCCTAAAAATAGATTCACTAATATTTTACCATATGATCATTCAAGATTTAAACTTCAACCTGTAGATGATGAGGAAGGATCTGATTATATTAATGCTAATTATGTACCTGTAAGCCTGTTATTTTTCACAAATTGTGAATTGCTATAAAATAAAATAAAAATATTTTAGGGCCACAATTCGCCAAGAGAATTTATAGTAACACAGGGTCCACTGCATTCCACTAGAGATGATTTCTGGCGAACATGCTGGGAATCTAATTCAAGGGCTATTATCATGTTAACACGTTGTGTAGAAAAGGGACGAGAAAAGTGTGACCATTATTGGCCATATGACACCATGCCTGTTTATTATGGAGACATTTCTGTACAAATTTTAAATGAAACTAGATATCCTGATTGGAATATCTCAGAATTTATGGTTTGTCGAGTAAGTTGTTTTAATTGTAGATTTTTTTTGCCAAATTTTGAATAAAATTTTAGGTGGAATTTTTATGTAGGCTAAATTTTTTCAATTGTGTACGAAATTAAACTGTAGTAATTTAATATGTTTTCTAAAATATTTGTTGATTACAGGGTGACACTCAACGTGTTGTACGGCATTTCCATTTCACTACGTGGCCTGACTTTGGTGTACCAAATCCACCTCACACTTTAGTTCGATTTGTTCGAGCATTTAGGGAACGAGTTGCTCCTGATCAGAGGCCCATAGTTGTACACTGCAGGTATTAACTCTTTTAACTTTGTCACAAAATTTATTAATTTTGTACAAATACTACAGTGCTAAGTATTTTGTTATTTTATTTATTCATTTTTTCGTAAAACATTTTGATAATAATAACTTCCAGTTGGAATTAATTATATTCCTTTTTTTTATAGTGCTGGTGTTGGAAGATCAGGAACGTTCATTTGTTTGGATCGCATCCTTCAACAGATACTAGTAGCTGACTATGTTGACATATTCGCTATAGTATATCAAATGAGAAAAGAACGTGTTTGGATGGTTCAAACAGAGCAGCAATATATCTGCATACATCAGTGTCTCTTAGCTGTTCTGGAAGGAAAAGAAGTTACAGGTTCACCTAGAGAAATTCATGAAAATCAAGGATTTGAAGGTAAGGAAAATAGAAATTGGGCTTTTACTGTGCTTTGGTGTCTAAAGTTCTGACAAGTGTTTGAAGTGTTCTGTATAAATTTTTAGATAGAAATTGTCTAGTGTTGTGTTTGTCTATTACACAATATTTAGTTTTTTTACTGAGACTTTATCCATGTTCTTAAAAATTGTTCAGAGCAATTATAAAGCAGCAACATCATAAAAACAATTTATTGTAAAAAGATTTTTAAATCAAAAAATTGAATTATTCATTATATGTGTAATATTTGTTAGATGTCCAGGGTGAGTCATTTAAGTGTCGCCCCTCTATTTCCTAAACTATTGAGAATATTAATTGATAAAAGTTGGCTGAGGTCTAATGTGCTACTTAATGCCACTTTTCAATATTTCCGTAATGTCACGTGACTGAGTAATGAAAAGTGACCGCATCGATAATTTTTATAAATGGCAATATAAATATATTCTTAGGCCGCTAGCTAGATGGTGATTTTTTCTCGTCTTAATGATAAAAAAATTTCATACCCTTAATTTATTGTAAATAAAATAATTCTTAACTTCAACAGGTTTTTCATTTTAGCTTTATACGTATTTCAACGTGTTTACACATTGTCAAAAGCAAGATTAAAAGTAAACAGTTAGTGTTGCTATAGGAACAATAAATCTTCATAACTTGATCTTGTTTTTCTATATCTGCGTCCAGATGACTTTGATTTCTTATTCCAAAACTTCTAATAACGGTGAATTTAAGAGATCTCTTAAATTCAAATTGAATTTCCAAACAAAATTTTACGGCTAAGTAAGTCGATACCATGTACCCCAGATAGTTTAAAGTCTAATTTGGTTATACAGGGCGTGTTGCGGCGGCGCAAAAACATACAACTCTAATGTGTCATAACTCGATTTATTTAAATGGAACACCCTGTAAATTTTTACATAGTTGGATAGAGCTTTCTGCGCTCTATAAGTTTTATCAAATAATGGTTATACCTAAATCCAACGGTTTTCCAGAAAATGAAATTCTAACCCTAAAATCAGGTAATTTCAAAGGAGGCATTGATACCTATTTGTTTTTTGTCTTTGCTAGAAACAGCTGCAGACATTGTTCCAATTCATGTAAGAATTTTTTTTTAACTAAATGTTAAATTGCCTAATTTCTCATTTTATATTTTAAATTTTGAACTAAGATGTGGTTATATTGACCTTTGTTTAAAACTTGTTTAAAATTGAAGTTTCAATTACTTTTAACAAGTATTTATACTGAATTTTTTCTTAGCAAAAATCAGGTGTTGATGCGTTTTATACCTACGATACCTGGATTTCCGGAAATTACCTAATCATAGGAGATTTTGATAGCTGTATTTTGCTTAAAAGAATTCATTTTAATATGAATAGACATAAATATCACAATAAAGTTCACAAACTAAACATATTAAGGACATTTATAGCCGTAATTAAACGGCTAATAAGAACACGGTGTTTAATTTATAAAGAACATAAGTTTGGTGTGCCCTTCTAGTGTGGAACAACCGACAATAAATTCAAAATGTGCACAAATTGTCAAGTCGCCCCATGTACAACATCTTTTTGATAACTTAATTAACAAAAGAGTTATCAAAGAATTTCGCATTGTTGGGACACCCTGTATAGCTACGAATTACATGAACAACTTTTATTCAAAACATTTCTTTCTAAAATGAATATTAACTACAGGAAATCACTGTCTCCATACTCTTTACTCGCTCTCATGTAAATGAAAGTTAGTATGGTAGCATTTGAAGTGTTTTTATTTAAATCCATGGCCTGCTTACTTGAATAAGTTTTTTTTTCATTTTTTTCGAAATTTTTGTAATGTATGAGTATGAATGTTTTATATCATTAAAACTGTATAAGAAAAAATGTATATTGTCATTTAAGAAAATTCTCGATGATTCTACTGCTCAGTCACATGACATTATGAAAAATTTTTGAGTGTGGCATAAAGTAGGTATATCATTAGGCCCCAAGCAATTTTAATTAACAACAAAATTTAATATTCTCAATCATTTATGAAATAGTACGGGGGTGACACTTGAATAACTCACCCTGTATTAGTTGATATAGATACATCTAAACATTAAATCAGTTAGATACAGCACGCTTTATCCACGTGTATTTGTAATTAACACACATTTTTCTTGTAAATAAATTGAGGTGATGCCAATACAGAAATGGTTGTCCAGATGGTTTGGCGTTGTATAAAGTTGTTGTACTGTGGTTCAGGCAAAGGTGTTGGAAATGGTGCAATAGAGACCTCGCTAGGGTCGGGGGAAAAGGAAAGATAATCTCACTACTGGATAACACCAACTTTGTAACTGTTAATGGTAACTGCTTTGTTTCTTAGCACGCTGCTTTTCTTTTTGTGTTATTTGTTTTATTGCTGCTAATTGTTTTGCTTGAATTAATTACGCAAATGTTGCATAACAATTTTTCTTAGTGTATGCTTGTCGCTGTAACAGGTATGTGTATTTAGCATATAAAATACTAATATTTTAATGTTTAAATGTCACACATAATAAAAAGTAAATTGTAAGTTTATTAAATATTTACTATTACAATTTACCACTTCTAATTTAATTTAAAAATCTAAAAAAAATATTATGATAAATATTTATGCACAACATTGTAGCCCCAACAGCAGTGGCATCTTTAGGCATAAGCTATCGTCCTTAATGCTAAGGGGCTCTAAAAACTTAAAACAACATTTTGAGGCACTATCTCAAAGTTTTAGAAATACATGTTTGTAGTAAAGAAAAACAAATAAAATAATTTCAGGGTGTTTCAAGGAGTACGAGACATAGCATTTTATTTTTAATCATACTGTAATGTGGTTAGGATCAAAGTAGGTAGTCTTCGAATTTTATGACATTACACACTTTTCCCTTAACATCCATGAAATAGGAGCAAAAAACTTGTTTGGTGGGAGTGGTCTTGACCTAGAACACTCACTTAACAATATGAGGATTAATTTCCATAAAATTACCTTTTTTAAATACTCTTTAATTTCTTCTGTTCCTACGATATTGTCATTAAATACATAGTGATCAAAGTATTTTTCAAATTTTCGCAAATAATTATTTATTATGAATTGTAAATAACACCGGCAATTGCTATAAAGCCGACGCTTATTTAATTTTCAAATAATTAAAGGACATACTTCGATCACTTTGTATTTAATAAAAATGTCGTAAGAAAAAAATAAATAGTAATTAAAAAATTTATACGGGAATCGAACCTGGGATCCCTCGCATTGGCAAGCAAGTTCTCTACTTCAAGACATCCCCACCAAACACGGTAATATGCCTTTACTTCATAGATATTAAGAGAAGCATTTTTAGGTAAAATTCCGTAAATAACCTACTGTGATTCTAACCCAATTGGAACATGGTTAAAATGCTATCACCCGTACTTCATGAAACACGCAAATCATACACACAATTTTCTAACTTTAACAGCTGCATATTTTCATAAATCCTAAATACAACAGCTCAACAGCTTCTATGTTATAATAGTAGCAAAACCAAATTTTTATGGAAAAAATGTTTGCAAAAATATTCCTTGATACAGCAAATCCATTAGCGAACAATTGGTTGGGAGGGGGGAAATGAACCCACCTAAATATTTTCTGCACCTAACAAGTAAATTGTAAGTCTTATTCTAATATCATTTATGAACAGTTTAGTTTTAATGGAAATGTTTTATCGTTCCCCGTGTATTAAATAAAGAGACAAGAACTTTCAATTTTCAAAAATTGATAGGAAGCGTCACAGAGAAATTAGCGGACTGGGACACCAACCAAATTGTAAATCTCTATGAACGTAGCAAATTAAAAACACAATTGTGTTACCAGTTTTTACGCAATATTTTTTTTTTAACTTTCTAAATTTTGAACATACCTAATTGTTCACTTAACAGTTTTCCTTGATACAGTTTCTTACATAGTAACATTTTGTTCGCGAATTTCATCCTGATCTGTCAACTACTTTCTGAGTAATAAGGCGTTAAAGTCAAAATGATAAAAAAAACCATAGCGGCCGTCATTTAGAAGGTACCAAATGTGGAAAAACAATGTTTGATTTTCCCTAAGGTGAAATATGCTTTTCTAAATTTTAGGAATAATTAACACAAAGATATTTTAAAAATACGTAGATAATTCAAAATGCATACTTTGTTTACTCTTGAGCATTTTGTGAATGTTTCAAGCTCTAACTAATTTATCAACAGTATTGAACATACTTAATATTTTACTTTTTTGAAATTGTAGTATTTTATTTATTACTTGATCTACGTAATTGGATTGCACTTTTACTATTTATTTCTTATACTTTGCCTAGTTATCTAATCTAAATAGTGCTTGAGAAAACTCTAGGAGTTAATTTTTTCAAGGCAAAATACCCTGGTTTTTGTCTTGAATGCTCCCGGCAAAATTCTCAATACTTTTTTCCTTATTTTTGGTTATAAGCATGCGTGTTACACAAAGGTTTTGATACCAAATAACTCTATTTTCACGTGTCTTTCCTTGTTTTTTCATGAAAACTATAATGATAATAATTTTTAAATATTGTATTGGTTTTTCCTTTTTGTAAATTGTGAAATGGGAAGGAAGCTAAATTAATAAAACTACACAGCAAGGAGGCCGTGACAGCAACATAACAAAATTTTTGAATGAAATACTTTTTAAGTTCAAAAATTTTCTAATTTCCAAATATAAATTTAAAAATATTGCCAAACTGTTTGACAAATGTCTTGGTATTTTACTCATACTTTGAAATTCATTTTTTCAGCCTTCACATTTTACTATCTAACTGTCTATAGTCTGTTCACAGTTTTACAAAAAGATTAGTTTAGTGTTTTTTGCCGAATTTAAACTTGGTATCACTTCAAAATTTTCAATAAGTTCCATTCGTTAAAAAACCCTCTCTTATACAATTTCCCCACCTGTTAGCTGCGTTTTCTAAACGATAGTTAAATTTTCTAAAAACTGCATCAATAAAGTGTGTAAATAATCATTCTATATCTGAATTAGAAAAGATGATATTCTTATACAGTGACCAGCAAAGTGTTTGCAACATCCGGGGAAAATTTTATTTATTTGAATTTTTCAAAAACTTATTTTTTGGATCGCTTCTGCACCTCAGATAACCTAACAATTTGTTTAGACATAGGTCACGTGTCTTCAGGTTGCTACTAAGTTGGGCGAAAAGTCGCGTTATTTGAGAAAATGTCAAAAAAATTTGTTAGAAAAAAGTGTTCATAATCATTGTGCATAGTTTGGAACAAAAATATTAATAAACTAAAAATAGCTTGTTTTCTAAAAATTATATGTTAAATCACGAAATCTCGATTTTTTGAAGTGGCTCTTCCAAGTGTGTTAAAAACAAAATTTGTGTGCGATTATGAGCTTAATAAATAAATTTTACTGGAATCACTTCATTCCAAACAAAAAAAATGGAGATTTGGTTATTAAACATAAAATAATTTAATAAAAAACGCTATTTTTAGTTTATTAATACAGGGTGTGTATAAATTGGCGAAAGAACTACACATGGCGATGTTGGTCATAAAATTCTGAGTCGAAAATCTTAATACCAAAATGTTGGACAAACCCTGTATTTTTGTTTCAAACTTTGCACATAGCATTATAATTGGATTTTGAACCCTTTTTTTGAAATTTTCAGGTTATCTGAGATGCACAAGCGATCCCAAAAATAAGTTTTTGAAAAATGCTATTAATAAAAATTTTCCCCATATGTTGCAAACATTTTGCCGCTCACTAAATAACTGGAAATGCATAGTTAGTGCAAACTTAGCTGAAGTGTCACTGTATATTTACGTATGCTGGGGACTGCTTTGCTTAAATAATTATTAATTGTTATCTGTTAACATGCTTACTATCATCTGTCAACACTCAATATAACACATTTTGCTACTGCATTTGTACAGTACTTGCTTGGCCTCAACCTAGCTAGATTCAAAACTAAGCTTAATGTAGTAAATTATCATTTGATATTTGTTATTCTTATCTATTAACATAGTTATTACCGTCTGTCAATAGAACACATTTTGCTACTGCATTTGTATATTTTGCTTGGTAGGTAACAACTTTAGTTGATAGATTTTACAAAAACATATTGAATTTGGAAAATATATAAAACATTAACAAGCCTTACTAACTGAATGTGAAATGCTTTTAGAAATAGTACATGTAAATATTGAAAATGTTTAATTCTTTTATTTACTGCGAATATACAGCAAAAATCGCATTGCATCAATGAAGTTTAAAAAAAATGTATATTTGTATGAAATACAGCAATAGGTCAGTTGTGTAAATTTACAACAAACAATATTATAATACACCAGGTGCCTTTAAAATGATCCACCTTAACTTACTTCAAGATAAAATAAGATATTAAAGTTGTTGAGTGCCTACTCACCCCTTCAACCCCCAGCTAGCCCAACTACGTACCTTTTGTGATACATCAAATTAAAGTGCTTAAAAAATACTATCTAACAATAAACAGAAAATGAAAATGGGAAAATCTGTTTTACAGTTAGGGCTTAAACAAATTTAAAAATGTTTACTTGACAAACAGTGTGCCATGCAAAGAGCAATTGACTATGCCTCTGTTTTAATCTCTTGTAATTTGAATCAAGTCAAGTTTAATGTGGTTTTATTTTTCACCTCTAGCCACCTCAACTAAAATATATAAATGGCATTTTACCCCTTGTAATACATGAAATTAAAGCATGTAAAATACCAACAGCAAAATAAAACTCCCAGTTAGGGCTAAAACAACTAAAATCAAACAATGTATCTTTAATTTAAACATTTAATATCTTTTGTGAAAGTTTTGCAACAAAGAGACTAATAAACATTCAAGAACGAACAAGGGTGTGTGACATAGTTGAGAGGATGTAAACTTTAAAATGGAGGTGATGTAACAAAGTAAGCTTTTATACCTAGGTCTCGAGGTAGAAAAGAAAGATTGAATGTAAAAATGTAAATGTTAATTTTAAAAAAAATGTGTGTCGAGCAAGTAAGTTCAAGTCGAACTTCACTGAATGTGTATTTTAAATTCTATGATTTAGTAGAAAACGAAATCGATTATTTAAAATATTTCTAAAAGCTTATTTTTAGTTTTTGTTTGCTGCATGTATATGGTAAAATCTACAATTTAAAAAAGTTTGCCGCTTAGTGAACATTTCACTATACCGAAACCTAAAAGTCACATTGATAATTTTATTAGGCAAATAATAATTTTGTTTGGAAATTAAAATGAGACCATAAACAGTGTTCACGTATCTGCTTAAAAAAAATTAAGTTGATATTCCAAGTACTTGAGATATTACGTTGTATGTGTTAAAAAACGCTTAATTTGAAAATTGGAGATTTGGGCGTTTATTTTATTAATAAAAAAGTTCGGTACCGGTACACATGTAAATTTTATCAATTTTCAGTTTTTATATAAATATATTATTAATGTTTTAAATATCAATATTTAATCGTCTTTTTTAAGTCTTTTATCGAAACTACTTCATTTAATTCTTGATGGCAGTCAATCTCGTACGGATGAAATTTAACATTTTGTAATGGAAGTTTCTCAAATGCAAGTAGCAGCAGAAAGTGGGCGGACAAAGTGCTTTGAATTTAATGGTACTTCACCAAAATTTCAATTTCTGCGGCTTTGTTTAATACTCTGGGCTGCGGATGCTTATTATTGGCTACGAATCCAGATTCTCTAAATTTTGCAACCAATTCGATCTCACATACTTATGAGATACACATGTGTATAAACATGCCTTTTGTTAAAAACAGCAGCTTTTCTTCAAACACACTGCTGTGCAGCTCCGTAAATGAAAATGATGTCGATTCTTTCGGCCAATGTGTAAACCATTTTTGAAATACAAAATGTTGAATTAAACTTGACTTGAATAAAATAATAATCGATTAACATAACTGTCAAAACAAGAGGGCAAAAGCAAACCGATAGTCAATCTTCTTTTCATGGCACACGTGTTTATAAAAAAAAATTATAAATTTGTTTAAGCAATAGCTGAGAAATGGATTATCCGATCGTCAATTTTTTCTCCGTCTCGCGTGACCACAGATTTTCTGATTTTCATTTTCTTTTTATTGTTCGACAGTAATTTTTAACCGCTTTAATTTGATGTATCACAGGGGGTATGTAGTTATTTAATATTTTTAAGTTGTAGTGATTGAGGGTGAAGGGGTGAGTAGGCACTTAACAACTCTAATGCTATATTGTGGCCACCTTTGCACCTTGCAACTTCGCTTTTACCGCGGTTCAATATCTTATTTTGTTCTAAAGTTATTGAAGGTCGATCTTTTTTAAAAAGACCACCCGGTATGTATAATATACAGGGTTGTTTAAAAGTATGGAATGGTTCTGATTGCGTAAATAATAATTTTACAAAAAAATACTTTACATGAAGTTTTATATTACTTTTATCTATCTTTCTGCATTTTTAAAATTTGTTTTGGTTAGGCGCTGTGATGCGGTCGTAATTTTTTTTTAATTGCACCATACTTATTTTATGTATTCGTTTGATAGAGAATTTTTTTCTCTCTTAAATGGTATATATAGCCTTGCATAACAAAATTTAAGAAAGAGACGAAAAACTTCTTCACATTAGCAGGTCCTGAATTCAAACAGAAGCCTATCACAACCGCAGTGTTGTGCTTTGAAATTCATTTGTTATCCTTTTAACAATTACATACAACTGAAAGAACTAAATGCTAGTGTTGTCAACAAAGTCAATTTGTACAAATTTATTAGAAATTTCAAAAACTCTAATTATACTCATTACCATGGTGCTTTTAAGTAAAAAAGAATGAATTGAAATTGTAATTATGGTTGATTATGGCAACCGGCATTTTGTTCTTTCAACTGTTTTTGATTGTAAGAGGCATACAAATAAATTTCGAAGCACACTACTGCGATTGTGGCAGGCTTTGATATGAAGAAATTTTTGCGTTTTTCTCGAAAATTTTCTAATGTAAGGGTATAAAAGTTTGAAAAGAGAAAAAAAAACTATATCGAATGAATGTATGAAATAGATATTTATTTAAAAAAATTACGATTCCGTCACTACGTTTACAACATTAATAAAAAAAATATTTTAAATGTGCAGAAAGATAGATAAATATATATAATAAATGAGTATCTGTATATAAAATACTTAATCACTTTAACAATATCTATTTATTTAAACCTTATACGTATTTCGGCATGTTTACATGCCATTGTCAAAGGTTATATGAAAGTAAACAGTTAGTGTTGTTATAGCAATAGAACTTTTTTACTTATCTTGGTAATCGTCTGCAGATGACTTGATTTCTTATTCTAAAATGTCCAGTAGAGGAGAATTTAACAGATCAATTTGCTCATTCATTAACGGTACAGTTTTTAATTGTTTGTGAATTTCAAAAGCTTCTAGTATATCTAATTTACGTTTATCATCACAAAAGTGTAAACATTTTATGGTGTTATTAGATGTCATTGAATGATTTTGTTCTAGTAAGTGTTTAGCGTAATTGGATTTATGTGGGTGTTTGTATTTGTAACAACGTACGTGTTCTTTATACCTAATATCAAAATTTCTAATTGTCTGGCCTATATAAACCGAATTACAATGCGAACAATTTAATTTGTAAATGCCTGATTTTAACAAATCGTCTGTATTTGATTTTGCATTAAACAAAGTATTTAAGATGTTCCTAGTTGTTTTAAAGCTTACATTATATTTATTTGTTTTGTTTATAATTTTAGCAATTTTTTCTGATTTCTCACCAAAATATGGGATCGAAGAATATTTAATTGTATCGAACGAAGTTAGGATATTCGGATAAATTTTTCGAATGGGTAATTTATAATCTTTTTCTTTAATTAATGTATCAATAAGTTTAGTATTATAACCATTACTGTATGCAAGTTGTTTAATAATTGAAATTTCTCTATTATAATTAATTTCATCTAAAGGGACTGTCAAAGCCCTATGTATCAGGGACCTGTATGCTGCTAATTTATGTGTTTTATGGTGACAAGAATCGTGTGGTATTGTAATGTCTGTTTGTGTAGGTTTTCTATAAACTGAGTACTCAAATTTATTAGTTGAATTAATTTTTGTGTTTAAATCTAAATGATATTCTTATTAACAAAAATGTTGAGTTAATAAAACGGACTGAGTTGATTCAATTGTTTGAACTTTGCACCAATCAAAATTATTTTACTTTTAATAATAAAATTTATTTCCAAAAAGATGGTTTGCCCATGGGAAGTCCAATTTCACCTCTTTTAGCTAACATATTTATGGAAAATCTAGAAGATCAAATATTCGAATCAAATCAATCTGAGAAAGTTATATTTTGGTTTCGTTATGTTGATGACATTTTAGCATGTTTTAATAGTTCATTTGATTTAATTAATGAATTTTTAATTTTTATTAACAGCTTGCACCCAAACATAAAATTTACACTAGAAACTGAACAAAATAAGTCCATTAACTTTTTAGATTTAAACATAAAAATTAATTCAACTAATAAATTTGAGTACTCAGTTTATAGAAAACCTACACAAACAGACATTACAATACCACACACTTCTTGTCACCATAAAACACATAAATTAGCAGCATACAGGTCCCTGATACATAGGGCTTTGACGGTCCCTTTAGATGAAATTAATTATAATAGAGAAATTTCAATTATTAAACAAATTGCATACAGTAATGGTTATAATACTAAACTTATTGATACATTAATTAAAGAAAAAGATTATAAATTAGCCATTCAAAAAATTTATCCGAATATCCTAACTTCGTTCGATACAATTAAATATGCTTCGATCCCATATTTTGGTGAGAAATCAGAAAAAATTGCTAAAATTATAAACAAAACATATAAATATAAAGTAAGCTTTAAAACAACTAGGAACATCTTAAATACTTTGTTTAATGCAAAATCAAAAACAGACAATTTGTTAAATTCTCCTCTACTGGACATTTTGGAATAAGAAATCAAGTCATCTGCAGACGATTACCAAGATAAGTAAAAAAGTTCTATTGCTATAACAACACTAACTGTTTACTTTCATATAACCTTTGACAATGGCATGTAAACATGCCGAAATACGTATAAGGTTTAAATAAATAGATATTGTTAAAGTGATTAAGTATTTTATATACAGATACTCATTAAATATGGACTTTAGCGAAGTAAAGCTGAATTGATAAATATATAATAAAAACTTTTTTAGAAATAATTCCTTTTGTAAAATTGATATTGACTCAATCAGAACCATTATTCAAAATGTTTGAATAACCCTGTATAATAAACATAATTATATATTTTTTGATAATATTTGCAGTGATTCTTTAAAGAAGTTTTTTATTCAATAAAATATAAAAAATATTGTTTTTTTATATTTTTGGTTTTTGTAAAAGGTAAAAATTCACCTACATTTACAAAAGAAGATATTTTTGTATAGCTCTGTAATTTTTCCGTATTTTTGTGAAGAAGCATTTTTTCTATGTACATTTATAAACATTTTGCATTTCTTTGCTGCATTTTCGTTCTACAGTCGTTTGCAAGAAGTATTTACAAAACACATATTTAAACATGATTTTGAAGCAAATCTAAACTGCGTATATCAACTAAAAGAGTCCAGTGGCGTGGTATAACTTGTGAAAATGGGGAAGCAATTGAGACGGCAAATAACACGACTTTTTTGAAAAAACATTAGCTTTTGATTATTTTCGTTAAAACAACGAAAACTCAGGCCATTGCATTACTTGAGGCTTCTTTTTTTGTTGTACAAAAACACCAAAATAATCATCAATAATTATTTAAAAATATTTTTGTTCCTCACAATTTAAGCGATGGGCGCCATGCTACTGTAAAATACATCTTTTTGCACATTTTGATCATTTTAGAAAAACCTATAAAAATGCACACGGTAACATTAAAAAATATACACGGTATGAAAAATTAATATATTCCAATGTGTTTTTTAGATGATGAAGGCATTGCAGAATCAGGCATGTAAGAAGTATGCGAAGAATTGTTTCCCAGGAAAATAATAGTAACAGATAAAAGTAGCCAACAATATGTATTAAACGCCTCTTGTGACAAAGACTGGACTGCAGTTTACTCTATACAACAGCTTTAGTTTGTATTTTTTTAATTCTGCTGATTTCATCGCCATTCTGAATTTAGTACTAGCCTACTGTTATTGTTTATGTGTATAGTATATAACTAAAAAATATAAAATCTTAGAGATTATTTTTGTAAATAAATTCTACAATGATAGACACATGCAATTGTGTAAATATGGTCGTATCATTTTTTCTCCATTAGTATTTTTACAGTATTTTATATGCATCTTTATTATACCTATATTGTATTGTTTTTAATAATTAATAGGCATATCTTGTTATGTTTTTATGGAATGTACTTGATTTTCTCTTGTTAAATTCGTCTGCAATTTATAGGTGTTGATGATTAGAACTCATAGGAACTTTAATTTTTTTTATTTTCAATGGGTATTCTGGCGTATTGGTAACACCCTGTAGATATAGAAATGTTAATTAGTTTTATACAGACCCTCACAATAGTGCTGTGTTTTTGCATGCCTTCTTAAGAATGTCTAGGCTACACAGACAGTAATTGTATTAACACAGCAAAGATACTGTTAAAGGAAAAATTAGGAACTAACTATATGTGTGTGATGTTAAAACTAGCTACATATTAGAAAATACCATC
Organism: Ctenicera cuprea; assembly: GCA_958336395.1. Classification (NCBI taxonomy): domain Eukaryota; kingdom Metazoa; phylum Arthropoda; class Insecta; order Coleoptera; family Elateridae; genus Ctenicera; species Ctenicera cuprea. Next base: position 28,780,914 of record OY284488.1, read on the forward strand.
TGCCTACTGAAGGTTTAATTGTCAAAGTTTTAAGTTATATCATCCATTTATTTTTGTTTATTTCATAGAAGCCATTTGTTGAAACTTGCAGAATCAGACTAGCAGATTTATATTTTGTTATTTATTGCATTCTATCTTAATAAGATATGTCATATATGTATTCTGTGATAAGATTATTCTTGAGTTTTATTATTACATGAATGTATGAATATTTATGTTATGTAATGTTAATAGAAATTTTTATGTATGCTGAAAATAATAATTTTAAAAAATCATGTTAGGAGTGATAAATTTGTAATAATACAAATCTCTTGTAAGAAGTACAGCATTGTAGCGTAATTAGTAAATGTATCTTGTAGATATTTTAGTGATTAATGCTTTTGTACTTAATTGTATTCAATTATAATTTTTTATTTTACTTATGTCTATTATTTAACTTTATTTTGTACCGAATATCAACCATACATGACTTACTATCTTTTAGGGTTGCCAGACGTCCGGGTTAGACCTGGAATGTCCGAATTTGAGATAGATTGTCCAGGTGAACCAAAAGATTGTTCGAGTTTGTGTAAAAGTTAAGCATGTTTTCTTTCTCTTTCTTTCTTTTATCCTTCCTCTTTTACTCGTTGGGTGTCGAGGTCTGTTGTTTATTCATGTTTTGCAAAATTTTCTCCATTCTTTCCTGTCTTCTGTGAGTTCTTCTGTCTGTTTCCATGTTTTGTCCTTCCGTTTTAGTATTTTTCCAATCGTCTGGCTCCAGATTTCCTTTGACCTTCCTCTTTTTCTTTGTCCTTCTGCTCTTGCTTCCCACACTTTCTTGGTTTGTTTTTCCTTGTTCATTCGGCATATATGTCCGAGCCATCTCAGTTGTCCTTCTTCTATATTCTTTTGCATTGGCTCTTCTTTTGGTCTTTCTCTTATTTCTTGGTTTCTGACCCTATCGAGTCTTGTTACTCCCAGTACTTTTCTTAGGTATTTCATTTCTGAAGCTTGGATCTTTGATTTATTTCTTTTGTTTACTACCCAAGATTCACTTCCATATATTAGTATTGGGGTATACGTATATTTGTTGTCATCCTCTGGTCACCTAGCACTAGGCACTTTGGTTTTCTCCTTGTTTATTTTTAGTCTTCTTTTTTCTAGTGCTATCTGCCATCTATTCATATTTTCCTTCATATCCTTTTCTGTTTTGCCAAATACTGCGATATCATCTGCGAAGGCACATTCAGTTATTTCTATTTTCTTCATATTCCAGTTTCCTATCGTTATCCCTTCTATTTTTCATGTTTTAATGTTTTCATAATTTGTTTTTTGAAATAACTTCTTAAACATGTGAATCTAATTTACAGGAATTTTATGTGTAGTATCTAAACACTCTAAAGTTATACAAATATAAAGGGTGCCCAAAAGAATCTGCACAGCATGGGATCTTGCAAACTGCAAGATATACGAATTTAGTTAAATCATGCAAAATGTAGTTTACCGGAAAAAAAATTTAAAACTTCAATGTGGTTTAGTTGCTAAAAGCAAGGAGAAACTAAGTTTTTCAAATTTTATAGTGATGATTGAAATTTTTTTAGAAGAATTTCCAATGCAAAATACACTCTTGGTTTGCACTTCTTTAAAACACTTTTAAGTTTTAAATTACAAATTTTCCAGAGTTCACGTATTTTAAGTTGTATTAGTTAATAGGTATAAAAAGTGTGCCACACTGTTTTTAAAACCAACATAATATAGATCAGCTCAAAAGCCCCATGGCTTTCTCGCTACTTCCTTCCATTCTTTTCTTCCTTTTGCCAGATTTTCCCAGTCCCCAGTTCCTTGTTATGTCTAATTCCCTCAGTTCTTTCTCCACACACACAATCCAGTGTCTTTTGTTTTTGTTCTTCTTGGCTCCTCCAAAAACACTTCTTGTACTTCTGCTACCTTGCATTCCGACATTATTTGATTCTGCTTTATAACACATTCTTCCCCGTTCTTTGTACAGCTCACGCTTCCTCTTCTGTCCCCCCCCCCCCTATATTAATCTTAGCACTTTTCACTTTTCTCTTCTGCGCTTCTAAACTTTTTTTATTTTGAATTGATTGTGTGGTAGGCACATGTTTTAACATTATAAATAAATATTCAACTATTCAAAATTAATAGTTTATTAATAAAATAAAACACTTGGTAATCGTTTCACAATTTGTTGGTTTGTATTTACTCGACTCGAGTTTCAACCACCTCGGTTATCTTCAGAGGTTTACAAATAAAACTAAAACTAAAACCTAAAGATGTACAATACTACCCATTTCCGGAATTCTGTCGTCGCTGCCCTGACTCTAAGTGTTAACGCATGTGCCTCCATGCTTTGTTGGCTGTAGGTCAAGGAGGGTTGAATTACCTAAATCGGTGTGGTCGTTTACCACCACACCGATTTAGGTAATTCACCCCTCCTTGACCTACAGCCAACAAAGCATGGAGGCACGTGTGTTAACACTTAGAGTCAGGGCGGCGACGACAGAATTCCGGAAATGTACATCTTTAGGTTTTAGTTTTATTTGTAAACTCCTGAAGATAACCGAGATGGTTGAAACTCCAGTCGAGTAAATAAAAACCAACAAATTGTGAAACAATTACCAAGTGTTTTATTTTATTAATAAACTATTAATTAATTAATTAATTAATTTTGAATAGTTTGAATATTTATTTATAAACTTTTTTATCTTCTTGTCTCAGCACCTACACCTCACTCGCATATGTTACCTTTGGCGCGATAATCGTTTGATCCAGTCTCACTTTCACTGACCATAACAAGTTTTTTGCACTTAAAACTTTTAAGGGATCCCCACACTCATCCCTATTGTAATCCTTCTTTTGATTTCTTTGCCTTGGCTTTTGTTATTTACGATCTTGGTTACTAGATACAGAATACTATCCACCCTGTCGAAAGAATATCTCTTGCCTCCTATTATAGTTTCCAAAATCTTTTCGATTTGTTGTTTTGTTTTTCCTAATATCATAAACTTAAGACTTTTTCTTGTTCATTCCTAGCCCACGTTGCAACTTTGGTCGCTTCTTCCATTATGTTTCTCGTTATGTTCTTCAATTCTTCTCTTGTTCATGCTAAAAGTGTGAGGTTATCTGCATGAGATAAGCACTCGTTTGAATTCTTGAAACCTCTTCTTATGTCGCTACTTGTTATTACTCACTCCAGCACAGTGTTGAACAAAACTGTTGACATGGGATCTCCCTGCTTTAACCTGCTGTTAGTTTCAAATTTCTCTGCCACCTTTCTGTCTATTTTTACTTGGCTGTATGTTCTTTTAAGAATCATCTCCACCAATTTAATCAGTTTGGTACGGCACACTAAAGCTATCAGTGCTCGTATTTCTCGTTTTCTTCGGACCTTCTCGTACAGCTGCCTAAAGTCCACAAAAAAGTATAGTCATATCGTCTTCTTCCAGCATTCTTCTTGTATCTGTTTAAACTAAGAAATTTGGTGTATCCTATCGTTGACCGGTTACTCTTGAAACCCCCTTTGGTAATCGCCCCAGAAATGCTTCATTGCAGAGTTACAGCCTCCTAAAGCTGGACCGGTGTAGTGCCTTTTTTGATTAATTTTCGCTGTAATTGCACTATAATTTTAAAATTCTATACCTAACTAAATTTAAAAAAGCTGTTTTACATGATGAGTTTACTTGTTTTTTAGAAGCATATTTTTTTGCAACCTATGTATTTATTACTAGCTCTTGTGAAACAACTGTTATGGTATTATATTTCATAAATCGGCGCTTTTATTTAAAAGATGCAAATTCACTCCAGCAATTGGTTTAATTCCATTTTTTGTTTTTCATCTGAACTTGTACCAGTTTATAAGTTGCCTTTTCTCATTTGACAAAATATGCTTTCTTCATCAATTTTAAGTAATTGGTACAGTGTCATTCTTGCTTTGTGCTGCTGTACAAGTTTCCTCATTTATTGTTATACCTTTTCTCATTCCAATTACGCTAAAGTTTTTGTTTACAAATAAGGCTACTATAACAACATGTAATAGGCAGCTTGCTGACAGGCATATTATTTACATTAGCACACAATTTAAGTTTGTGTAATTTTTTTCGCCCATTCTCTGTCTTAGCATGTGATTTTCAAATACTTTAAGAGGTTTCTCTGCTTATTTTATTAATTTGGTATCGGTTTTCTTTGGAAAATAACACAAAACTGCCAATTTATATTTCTCCTCCTGTTTACTGAAATTGCAATACCAATGCTTCATTCAGTATCACTTTCATTAGTTTTGGTTGTTGAAAAAATCATTATTTTAAGATCAGTAAACCATTAAAAAATCTAAATAAGATTGATTTCTTCCATATCCGTATCACTATTGTGACGGATTGAAAAATAATGGCGGGCTTTCTGTGAGGTAGAGCGAGAAGTAACTATACTCGTTGGACTGGATACGCAGCAAGACAACGTGGCATCGGAGACCAGCGAGAACGTCCGCCGCATCTTGAGCATGATTTTAGTTTTTCTTTTGTAACATTTTTAGTTTTGCAAATTTTTAAATTTTGTTTTCACTAGAAGGAGAACCGATAATTTGCAAATAAATATTACTCTTTTGTCAATTTTTTTTTTAATTTCTCACTAATTTAGCAAGTAGCACAAATTAAAAATAAACCGGCCTCAATAAAAGGAAATCTTTGGCTTCCTTCCTAAAGTTTTATTTCGCCGTAAAGAACGCAAACTTTAAAAGACGTTTTAATATACTAAATGTGACGGAAAACTTTGAAATTTTCAGAACAACAAAATGCATCTGTGCAATTTATTTTCAAAGAAAGTCCATTTCAAAAGATGTTACCACGATAGTCAAAATAAAGGATACATTTCTCTGGACAGCAACCATGATCTACAAACAACAACTTTCACTACTGAAACACAGAAATTACAAAGGTGAACAATTAGGTTAATGCATAAATTTTTTTTTATGCTTAATTAAGTAAACTAATACTAGTTTATAGGTACTGTATGCTTTTTAAGTATAAAAAAAAAGAAATGATAATTTAAATTAATTAATAAAGTTTAAAATATTTCCCTGTAGCGGAAGTTCCCGACGCCTATCGGTATTATCCGATTGGCGCGTGACGTCACTAGCTTGGAGCGTTTGGCGCGCTAACCTAGTTTCAAGTAATCTGTGCGGTGTTGACGTTTACGTTTAATGACTATGGAAAATAAAATCAAAACTAGGTGCTATAAGTGGTGTTTTGTGCCACAATGCACAAATACAACAATAAGTACGCCGAATAAAATATTTGTTACTGTACCAAGAGACAAATCTAAAAGAAAATTGTGGTTTACAAGTGCTAGAAGGGATGTTGCAAACATGTGTAACTCGGACTTGTATTGTTGCCAAGACCATTTTGAGGTAGGGATTTTAAAATAAGTTCTATTGTTTTAACTACAGTAAGTTGTTTATTTTATCTTTTAATAAATTTTTAGCTGGAGAATGATTTAGAAAATTTTATGTATCATAAATACATGAATGTGAAAATTAGAATTAAAGCTGGTATAGTGCCACACATATTTGATTGTCAGCGAGACAGAAAGCGTGCTTTTAGTAGCACCCTTCGATCAGCTGTTGAAAAAAGATCAAGAAAACAGTTGGTTGAAGAAGCCATTGCATCTTCTTCGGAGAATAAATTAAATCAAATTCAAGCAACGACAGTAGGTACAAACACTTTCGAAGAATCTACAAGCACTTCTTTATCACCAGAACCAGTAATAAAATCCGAAGAAGACGCTTCTAAAACATTTAGCAATAAAGCAGTGCAAATGAAACCATCGCATCGAAGCAAATATGTGTCCTGCAATATCACTCCGAAAATGGTTACAGTGGCAACATCCCCCATAAAATGTCTACAGCTTTCAGAAACAACTGAACCACCTTTACAGGTTTTTACTGTAGATGAAAAAGCAACTTCAAGTTCATCTCATAAAACCTCCGAGGATGAAACGTTTGATTCTAGTACAAGTTATGAGCCAAGTGAAACGAATTCAAATAGTACATCAGACATGTCGGAAGACAGCGACAATGAAACAAAACAGGATATCTTTAATTTAGGAAGACATAACATGACGGTAGAACTGTGTAAAGAGAAGCCGAAACAATATTTAGGAATTCCAAAAGATTATTTTTGGTTAATAGATCTACTGCAAATAAAATCTCAAAGTAAACTAAGCCATAGTAATATTTTATTCACTTTAATGAAAATCAAATGTAACGATACGTTTGATCGGTTAGGTGACCAGTTTGGAATGTCAAGCAGCAACGGTAGTAGAGTATTTGGAAAAACCATCCCAAAATTGGCTCATCTCTTAAAACCTTTTATTTACTGGCCTAAAGGAACAATAAAAAAAATTTTACCAATACCTTTTAGACCTGCATATAGTCATGTAGAAGCAATTATCGACTGCTTTGAAATTGAAATCGAGAAGCCAATGAATCCTCTTACACAAGCATTAACATGGTCAGACTATAAAAAGTGCAATACGTTAAAATATTTGATTTCTTGTACCCCAGATGGCTTTATAAATTTTATATCTACAGGTTATGGTGGAAGAACTGCAGATATTTTATTGTTTGAACACTGCGGCTTTCTAGATAAGATTCCACATGGTTGTGGTGTCTTAGCAGATAGAGGATTTAAACACATTAAACAAATTTTGAAAAATAAAAACTGTGAACTTATAAAACCTCCTAGTGTGTCCTCATCTGCTAAACCGTCCAAGGAAGAAGTGCTAGAAACCAAACGAATTGCAAGCTTACGCATTCATATAGAACGGGTAATACGAAGGGTACGAGAATTCGAAAGCCTAAAACCACATGCAGTAATCAACCATAGCATGTTAGCGTATGCAGACGATCTTGTACTCATTGCATGTGCATTAGTGAATATACAGTCACCTATTATAAAGACAGGTCTTTAATACTCTCAATACTTCCTGTAAAAATAAAATGCTGTATTTTATTAAATAAATATTTATTTTTTTACAGGTTTTTAGGTTACCCACTTTTTTTATTTTTAATTTAACTTAGGAATTTGAGATTAAAAATACGAATTCATTTCTGAAAGTTAGTTGGGTAAAGTAAGTATTAATAAAAAATAATAATTTCTGTATTGATATTATAATATCCTATACTTTCAAAATTTGAGGTTAGATGTTACAATCGTTTGCGAATGTTGTAATTTAAAATCTATTTTCATTAATAAGTATTCTTAAAACTATTTACATGCAGATTGAAAAATTTTCATAAATATACATTGCTTCCAAAAATTGTTAGCTTTTTCAAGCAAATCATTACACAGATTAGCATCATAATCTACCCAAACTTCATATATCTTCCTATTCGTTTCAAAATTTGCATCAGCAACACAAAACAGCCCTTTGTCTTTTTTAGCTGCAAACATTTGCAATTGAATTTGCGATAAATATTTTGATGCCACCACACCGTTTTTTATATATCGTTCCAAAGACTTATCACTAGTAGGACACTTGACTTCCACAACGAAGTTATCAGTAATGGCATCTGGTGAAGCTCCAAATATGGGGTGATTCTGCAATAAGTAGCAACCGCACTTGTTAAACTTAATTTCCAGTTTCTCTTCCATCACACGTATCACTTCGCCTTCTAGTCTTCTACCACGTTCCATTGCTTTGGTGTCCTTTATCTTCGATGCACCAATCAACCGATTAACTAGGGACCCGTCAGTAGTCTTACAGTGAGCTGCCTCGTACAACTTAGAAGCTGTTATTCTACCATATCGTAACTCGAACCAAAGAACTTCGTCACTTTGTCCCCTCGTTGAAATTTCAGCTTCTGTACAAAGCTCTTCAGACATATTTTCTTTACAATAATTTAAAAATTCGTCAACGGAAGTGCCACCTCTCTCACAAAATTCTAGCATTTGCTGCTAAATTGATAATACAATTAATTTATTTTTCTTTGCAGTGAAAGAATGCCTCGAAATTTGGCTTTCGAGCTGTTTGTTTTCAGATAACAGCAAAAATTCTTTTAAAATGGTACTGTTATCTGGCAGATTCATTCCCCTTTTCTGTTTACCCAATGCTTTCGCTTCAATAAATTTCATCGATGTACCAACCCTAGATAATGTTGATTTTTTCCAATAGCACGTCACTTCGGTTGGAGCTGGGTCTTCACTTCGGCGATGAAGCCACATTAAAAATGCTAATGCATGCTTACAACCACCTATTGTTAAAAGCATTATTAAAATAAGAAAACAAAACATCTTTTAAATTTTCTTACCTGCTGCAGCAGCACAGCTATGGCACGCAATTTCCACTACCTTTTCCTGATCTTCATCGATGGTCAGGGACACAAGATACATTGAACTACGTACCTTATGTTCTGGACAAATTTTTGCTTTTAAATGGCATTGATGACCGTCCCTTTTTAATTGCACATATCCAATCGCATTATCGCCGTATGACTCACGCGAAGACCTACAAAAAACAAATTATGTTGAATACAATATTATTTGGGACAAATTCGCTATAAACTACCAATTGCGGTTAGTATTATCTCCATTTTACACAAATGTTAGAAATGTTAATACAGCCAGCTAATATGAAAAACATTTAAATACAAATTTCAGTTTATACTTACATAGCAGCTTTAGCACCTCGAACCTCGGGAGCACCAAAACAATCGTCTGTTTTTAAATATTCTGTTACCATAAACATATCCACACGTGGTAAGTTGTCTGATTTGGCTTTAATAAATCCAACCTCGACCATTATTACTTTAGTTTCAACTACAAGTGTCAACCACAAGAATAAACGATAATTTGCACTTGTAAAACAAGAAATTAACAAGAAGACGTATCAAAATGCGACAGGTTAGTCCTAAAAAGGACTCTTTGTAGTAATAAAGAAACTTTACACTTAAAAAACACAAGAAATGAACAAGAAAACGTAAATCAACAGCGGTTAACCCAGTTGAACGTCTATTGACAACGACAGCAAATTCCAACCGTACAAGCTAGTGACGTCAAACTGCGCTGATTGGTTGCCACTTTTTTTAAATTATTTTAGCGGCAAATTTGAAAAATTCAAAGTTTGATAATTTTTCTAAAATCACCTAGAGGTTTTTTCACGACAAATTCAAGGTTAATAGGTTTCGTAAGCTGAAATGTACGAAATATGCAAAAATAGTGCATAATTTTTTTTTTGCATCAACCCAATTATTATGCTTTAAAACCTAGGTAAAATACAAACCACGATGTGTCCTTGACAATGCCACTTCATGAGTTTTATGCCTTTATTACCTGTATAAAACCTTATCGGAATAAATAAAAAGAACAATGGGGGTGTGTTTGCTTGACAGGTGCTAGAGAAAAATTGGTTTGCAAAGTGAACTTAAAATTTATCCCACGTAAAAAAAACAACTGTATAAAACATCATTTGTTCTTATTAGTCAATTTTTTTTACAATAAATCACACTACACAACCACACTATTAACAGATGATAGTACTGCTAAAATAAATACAAGTAATATACATTCTTAGAACCTTATTCTTGTACACATTTATTACATACAGAAATATGATTGCAAGTGATACCTTTTTTACATTTTATTGAAATACTAGATTTGTACACAAGGCTTTTTAGTTTATGGTGGAACAATTTCAACAGTTTCAATTTATTGTTTATGAACTTCAATTTTAAATTGTGTTTCTTCAGACTATTTATCATATAGTTGAATATAATATTTGAAATTACAATTATATTAATTTGGTATTTTTTATTGGCGTAGTAAACGGGAAGTGTCTAATCGTTTTTGCAATGTCGCCTGCACAATATGGTCCACTTTGTTACTATTCGGTAGATATTGAGTTTCTCACGTTTTAGAAGAAGGGTAAAACCCTAAGGCTTAGTTTATTAAAACGGAACATTTGCTTACCAGGAAATTACATTTTTTTTAATCTTAAAAACTTTTAGTCGAACACATTTGGCACTAATTTTCTATGAACTTCAATATGCAGTGGTGTCTTTTCGCCAGTCTTAGATAGAAATTAATGTAATTTTTGGGTTTACCAAGGATCTCAATAAAATCATAAAAACAATACCACTTTTGCAAAATATTAAACAATTCTAATGTATATCAATCAAAATAGTACACTAGTAGTAATGGGTGGCTGGGAAAATTCCCAAATAGATCTTTTTTCAGAAGGAACTTATTGAAAATTCCCAAATTTAAGTTTAGCGCCAGAACATCAAACTAATTTTGTGTAAAACTGTGAACACTAAAGACAGTTGAAATGTGAATTATAATTTATAAGCAGAATGACCAGACAGTTTTAGTCAAACAATTTGTCAATATTTTCAATTTTAATTAAGTTTTTTTATTTTACATTAACAAAAACATAATGTGTTATAAATATTGATTATATGAAAAATGTTCCTCAATAAAAGGTGTTTGTTAATTGTCGGTGCATACTTCGTTGATTTTTTTATAGGTTTCGTTATTTTGTTGCTATGGCAAATAAGATATTTCTAAACTTCAGAGGTAGGTCATTCAATAAGTTTATGTAACCCACGAAAAAAAAAAACGAGAGAGGGAAACAACTGCTGAATTTAAAAACGTGAAAAAATGTATAGGGTGCCACTTAAAAAACAAAAATTAGTTGCCATAGCAACCAAATAACTAAAAGTAGAAAAAATTGAACATCAACTAAGTACGTGCTGAAATTTAACGCATAACATTTATTAAAGGCATCTTTCATGGAAGCAATATTTACGAAGTTTCAGACATTATGCGTTATTTTTTACTTACCCTATACAGTTTTATTTATTTTTCTTCCTTTCCTTTGCTATTTTTTTACAATTTACAAAAGCAAAAATCAATACTATAATTTTCATGAAACAAACAGGGAAGGACATGTGAAAGCAGGGCTGCGTGGTATTAAAATTAATGTCTGATTACAACCAAAAATAAGAAAAAAGGGCATTGTGAATTTTACCAGAAACATTCCAAAAATAAATTCCCAGCGTTTTCCCATCACATACTAAAGGTCAACTTTTATAACTGCATGTTTTGTTTTAAATGCTATCGAGGGTGTCTAGGTTGCAAACTTTTATTATTTAGGGATTGTGCAATGCCTAAAGTACATTTAATAGTCAGGTACATTAATAATAATAAGACACAAAAAATTTATTGGAAATAAAAATAAATAACACAAAAACAAATTCAACAGAAACATTTTGATTGTTAATCTGTATTAATATTTTGCATTAGATCAGTAGGTATCATAAGATAATTTGAGAATGTATTATTAAATTGGGTTTTTCACGTAGTTAATGAATTTCTAAAATTTTACTGTGTTATAATTACAAAACTGTCAATACCACTTATGATTCAATCAACAACACTGGATTACACGACGACACAATTTCTACAGAAAAATATATTTCGCACTTCACCATATACAAGAAACTCCCAAACAGGAATTGTACATCAATCCATTAGTTACCTGCAACAAAAAAATATATATAATAGCATAATACGTTATATAGGTTCAGTAAATATTATAAGAGTTTCTACATTTTTATTGTACCCTCTACTCGTGTTAATAATGTGTTCATTTAAAAAAAATCTAATTTAAATGCAAATATTTAAATTAAAAGTTTTTATTTAAAAAACAGTACATAACATCATTTTCACCAACCAGAGAAAAGTACTGGATATAAGTAAAACTCGGAAGTAATGCTGTATGATCCCTTCTAACATCTCAGTAAAGCTCTCAAACCCATTCTTGTATGTTTTCTGGGTGTCCCCTAAATTTTTAGTATACTTCCATCATTCTAAATAAAGCATTGCCAATGTCAGAATTATTGATAATGTATTTAGTAGGGTAGTTCACGCCAAAACGTGACGTAATAAATTTGGTGATTAATGGAATTGTTGTTATGCACATTACTAGCCCTACTTTACTCTATACAGGAAGCAATACATAATCATTGTCGCGTGTCATGGAAACCGTTGACTACTTATTTAATATGGCGGGTGTAAATGTCACCTGTACCGTGAAATACCGTATTAAAATTACATTTTTTGTTAGTGAAAGCGTCAAACTGATTGAAAATTGACGCAGACTTAGCTCACAGTTTCGAGAAAATATACTCAAAACAATCAGTATATCTTTTTTTTTTGGTAGTGATAATGCTGTGCAGTAAAAACATAGAAACACTAAGGAAACTGTTAACTTTTAGAAGATATTTTTTTGTTGCTCAATTTTCTCTTATGATGGCCACCTAGTGGTTTAGCTAGATTCATATTTGATATGCATATACCTAAAAATTAACGACAATTTTATTATATGTATTTTAAATTTGTAATATACATGCATGTTCGCGATTGAAACCGAAACTGAATCATTTCTAAATTCAAGTATCTAGTTATTTCGCGGACATGGGGCTTTACGCTTTTATTTAGGGTACAGATTTTTGAGCTGACTGACTTTTTATGGTTGTCTTGAAGTACAATGACTGTATATTTTTTTTTTCAATTTTTGTTTTGTTTCTGACAGCCCTGATCGCTCTGCGCCCCCAGTTTGAATGACAAAAATTTAATTATTGGCTAAAAAATAGTATTTAATTTCCCATTGAAGCACACCAAATGTTGTGATAAAATATCAAGTCATTCAAAAGTTAGTTGGGGGGGACAGACGGTATATATTAGAGGCAAAACATTGGATCATACAAATTTTACAATAAAGTTTAATAAAAACCTTCTTAGCTTAGGAATGTACATAATTACATGATTACAATACTCAGTAAAATAAGGTAATTTAAATCAAATTATTCAGTGCATGTGCTATCTTGATACAGGTCATTGTTTTTCGACATTCAAAGAATATGATGGACCAACAATTAGCTTTAAATTTTTTACAAACTTTGGATTCTGGTTTACATTACTATTTCTACTGCAGGTTAATTTACAAGCCCATTTTTGTATGTTTGTCTCGTACCAGATTTTAATATTTACAGAATTTCATCCATCCAATTACTAAAGGGTAGTAAAAGTTGTTCAAAAAAATCTAAAAAAATAGACTGGTGCCTAATTTGATGCAAATATTTTAAAAATATTAAAAACTATATATCATCCCTTTTAAAATTTTCCCCCGCTCCTTAAAATAGAATGGTTTTAAAAAATTCACTAACAGCCTACGGCCCTTTTATTCCCCCAAAATAAAAAAAAATTGATTCTCGATGTTTTAAAGTTTTGGAGATATCATCTTGTAACACTTTAGTTGGCACACCCTGTAGAGTGTAGAGCGATAGTGTTCATCAATGATGGGCTATCAATTAACAGTCTGATCACGAGATAAGAATAGGTATAGAAGTTAGTATAAACGTATGTCCAAAATGTCATCCTAAAGATGTGCAGCTTTTAAAATTTGAAATTCTTATTCACCTTCTTTACAAAATTTTATGGTAATTACATTGAATTCAAAATATACAAGGTGTCCCAAGCCTACCCGAACATAGGCAACATCGGGAAACTAACAGTCTCGTATAATATTTCCCTGAATGGACAATCAATCTTAAACGGCATAATGATGGACAATGTATACATATATTTGTAATATTTGGTAGAAATTTTGGTAAACTTCCGGTTTAATTGCGACTTAAATTATTTAGTATTTCTATTGCAATAAACAAGTTCAAGTGGTTCAAATACCGCTTTGGGCCAATAATTATTTTTTCTTAATTTTTAATTATCAGTTTTATTATATAAGAGCTAAATATTATTTTTTGGTATTTCTTGCTGTTATAAAAAATTGTTAAATTATCCAAACATTATATTTAACTAAAGAGATTTTCAGTTTTCTGATGTTACTTGCCTTGTTCACGTAAGTGTATATTCCTTATGTAAGCAGCTGAAACGGTGTGCATATTTTTATCAATGAGTCTCAGCTTAGTTGGGCACCTTTGGGGAGAAGTAACATATACTTTTATCGATATTTTCTAAATATCATATTGAGAAATTAATTTAAAAATTTTGCAGACAACGCCAAAAAAATTAAAAAGCATGTTGAATCAACTGTGCCTGAATAAATTGCCTTGAAATTCTTCCTCCCTTTTTTTAATAATGCATAATTCAATGTTAAATTCAAAAAGTTTTAATACTGTTAGGTTAAACAATTGACAGGAGTTACAGTATAGCACGGTTCATAGTTCAATCAATTAGGATTTGACGCAGTTAATGTTGGAAAAAAGATTTTACAGAAACTGCATGTAATTTACAAAAAATAATTTACTCAATAGTAATATATGGGGGGCACTAAGAACAGAACAATCCCTCAACGTTTTTTTTTAAATACCCGATATTTTAAGGATTTTACCTAGATTTTTGGGTTATGCTAAATTTTTAAAATCCTGAAAAACTGGGGAAAAAAATCTTAAAAACATCAAAAATCGGTACTGTTTAACCAGAAAAGGCCCATTTTCAAAAATTCTGAAAAACTCGGCAAAAAATTCATATTTTAACCCATTTTAACTCAGATTATAACAATAAAAAACTCATTGATTTAACAAGGGAAGCGTTTTATACCCCCCCCCCCTAAAGATTTATTAAAATTATTTGAGTTAGAATTAGATATTATCCATACAATCACGGTTTCCAGGGCCTCTAGAAATATTCTCTGGATTGGTAAACAAAGAATAATTCATTATAGACTTAATAATCCAGGGTGTGCAACTATATACACCCTGAAATATATCTACCAGAAAATTAATCGGCCCGAGCGGAATACAAGGGTCCGATTACGTTGTTGGATGCACGATAAAAAATTTCCTGGACATGAATTAATGCTCCGAATGCAGATTTGGTAAGAAAATCGTAACGAAACGCCACAAAAAATAATAATAATTCAGGCTTTAAATTTTGCTCAAAATTATAAAGTTGTAATAGAAATATATCCATAGCAACGTACTCGCTATGACAATTCAATATATTTTAATTTAAATGTAAAACTGACATATTTGACATAAAATTTCGCTTAGGTTGATCTAGGTATAAAAAATTTCCAGGAAGTTATGGTGTTGCCATGGTAACCATGCTCAAATCAATTTTTCTATTGATCGTTAATTAGTGTCATAGGATTTTCTTAAAAATTTTTAAGTTAATTATTAAATACAATACTTTATTGTAAATAAAACAATTCTTAACTTCAACGATTAAAAGTAAACAGTTGGTGTTGCTATAGGAACAATAAATCTTCATAACTTGATCTTGGTTTTCTATATCTGCGTCCAGATGACTTGATTTCTCATTCCAAAACGTCTAATAACGGTGAATTGAAGAGATCAATTTGTTCATTCATTAAAGGTACAGTTTTTAAATGCTTATAAATTTCAAATGCTTCTAGTATATCCCACTTACGTTTGTGATCACAAAAGTGTAAACATTTCATAGTGTTATTAGATGCCATTGAATGATTGTGTTCTAATAAGTGTTTAGCGTAATTGGATTTATGGGGATGTTTATACTTGTAACAACATACGTGTTCCTTGTACCTAATATCAAAATTTCTAATTGTTTGTCCTATATAAACCGAATTACAGCGCGAGCAATTTAATTTGGAGATGCCTGATTTTAGTAAATTGTCTGTTTTTTCTTTAGCATTAAACAAAGTGTTTAAAATGTTTTTTGTTGTTTTAAAAGTTATTTTGCATTTATTCGTTTTGTTTATAATTTAGCAACACCAACTGTTTACAACAACTGTTTATCTTGCTTTTGAAAATGACGTGTAAACACGTTGAAATACGTATAAAGCTAAATTACAAAACCTGATGAAGTTAAGAATTGTTTTATTTACAATAAATTAAAATGAACTTCAACGAAGTAAAGCTCGAACGTATAAATAAAATACAATACTTGCTTCAAAAATGTTAGTCAAAAGGTATTCCGCCTCCTCCTCAAAAGTGCCCACCTAGACTGAGCGTCATTGAAAAAAAAAAAACAGGCATATCATTTCATACAAATATACAACAAATTTGAAGTAATTAGGAATTCAAAAAACATTTAAAACAATTTAACTTTCAAAAGTTAAAACTTTTCTAGGAAGGCTAAATATGAACTTCTTTGATTGTTTTTACCTCATTTTAAGAGTTGAACTAAATAACTAACTATGCATGTGTGGGTGAGCGCGCGCGTGTATGCATGTGCGTCATTTTTGAAAGAAATGCAAAGATGATTATTAGCATTAAAGTAACCTACAGTGTTTGAAAATTTCATATTTTTTTACTCCAACTGAGTCGTATTGATCTTCCCAACCACTAAAATTAAGAAAATACTTCGTCACGTACACCTACATCCTTATTAGACTATAATGCAATGAACTAATTATTATAGTAAAATGCTATATTTTGGTTTACCCTAGCTTACTAACTCACTTTTAAACAGTTCCATATTCACTAGAATTAGCAGAAGAACTGTTACTAGTTCTTCTAAGTGGTGGGGGAGGAGGAGCAGGTCTCAGTCTCATAGGGGAGGGCGAAAAAAATTCATCCGCGTCACCATCATCACAAGATGAAGATGATGGAGAGGGAGATGGTGGTGATAAAGCCCTATCATCTTGTTCTTGCAATATTTGTCTGAAGTCCTGGATTGATTCATTCAACGACCACAGTTGAGAAAGCAAGGACAGATCCAGTTGCCGAAGACTGTACTATAAGTAAAAAAAAAACAAATATTAATAAATAGAAATAAGAGTATAACAATGCTGATTTTGCTATTACTATTAATACGCTAGGAAGAGTATTTGCTATTATTCCACTAATTGAAACTGACTTGATTTTGGTTGTTAGGTAACTGTCCTAAATTTTATTACCTACTATTATTATATTAACTTGGCAAATAATTTGTTTTTTCTATGACCAGACCATACTAGAAAGTAGGCTGTTCTGTACTCATTTGAATACAAAAAGTAGACGTTTACTGTGAAGCGTATGGAAATTATTTTCTGTACTAGTACGGAAAGTACTTTCTGTACGCTATAAAAAATTCACCTTTATAAGTCAAAATTAACATTTTACAAATACGAACATTGTAATACTTATTTGATACCTCTAATATTTATGTAAATGGTACAATTACTAAGTAGGGGGATTTGTCCCATAACAAGTTAGGTACAAGATTTTAAGTTAATATAAGAAGTCGAAACACTTTACTCACGAGGTGAAGCTGCAAATGACCCGCCACTGAATAAAGCGTAATAATTTCTAATAACGTCTAATAACGTGTAATAAACGTAATAAGTACAGTATACACAGTATACCATAATTAGTACGAATAATAATAAATTGTGCAAATTTTTCGGCAGTGATGAAACCTCTGAATTTTTGAAAACGAAACTGAACGTTATTAAATTCGCCCTATTGTCAAATTTGATGTCAGTGAATTTCGTTGTTGAAAAAAAAAAGAAATCTATGTTTACAAACAAAAATTTAGGACATCATAATATTCTTAAAGGGAGGTCAGAGGTAATTACTAATAGATGATAATTTTGATTGCATGCATTAAGTGAAAGTTAATTATATGAATGACATTTGAACCTGTTGCAATAAATGCGCTTTGGAATAGTTAGAACTAGAAAATAATGAACTCACATGCGTAGCTGACATAAATACCAAATAAGGGAAAAGGCATTGTTATCGCATTTTTATGTTTAGTTTTTCTTGGAAAAAAAATTAATTCTGAAATGCAGTAATTCTAAATAAATTGACACGATTTTCGTAACCCAAGCGTTTTTTTTAACCTTTGACAATGGCATGTAAACATGCCGAAATACGTATAAGGTTAAAATAAATATATATTGTTAAAGTAATTAAGTATTTTATATACAGTTACTCATTAATAGAGTTGGGTAAATATGCTGTAAAGATAGTGCATATATGCACTAAAATATGCCGCATAAAACCTTCAATGTATGCAAGAATATGCAGTAACCTTTTGCGACATGCACTAAAAAAAATTAGTTTGTTTATTTAGTGCCTAATATGAAAATCTGATGTTTATTTGAATCTGCAGTTTAATACTAGTAATTATTATATGAGTTAAAGCACGTTTTCCATCAAATGTAATTTTTCGTTGAAAGAAAAAGATAAATACAATTAATGATTTTCATTATTTTTAGTTACAAACACTCAACATTCAAAAAATCAAAAGGGCTTACATAATATAGAAACGCATTATTATTTTCAGTTAAAACTGCATTTTTTATTTGCATATACAAAAATACAGATGACGCACAACACAACACTTCCATGGTATTTAAAACATATATACGGCTTCAACCACTTCTTAATTAAATCGTTTTTTGAACTAGCAACTTTAGGCATTTTCAGGGTAGACTGGACAATTACACTTTACAGCTCTCTGTCAAATGAACTAGTCAAGCACTAAAATTATAAATAACTGTTTCTAAGAATAAGTATAAGAAAACTTTCCAAATATTATTTTCAAAGAAATTTGTACCTAAGGAATAAGACCTACCCAAATAATACAACCTTTGTCAGTTAATCCTTTATTTCCTCTACCCCTACTTGGAAATTTAGAAAGTGCAAGTCTAGGGTTCATGTGGTTTCACTAGAAGAAATTGTGCAATTTCTTCTAAGAACTACGAATATTTTATTTGATAATTTATTTGAAATTTTTTTTTTGCTAGAATATGCATTTTCATGCCATTAAAAGCTAAAATATGCACTAATATATGCCGTATGCCGTAAAGTTGTATATATGCCAAATATGCAAAATAAAATTTACTTTTTATGACTCTAAACATCACGAAACGTGTATATTCGAAAAATTAACATTTTATGATCAATAGGAAAAAAGATACAAATATGCATTTGCCCAACTCTACTCATTAAATATGGACTTAACGAAGTAAAGCTGGAATTGATAAATAAAACGCAAGTAATTGAAAATTAATACACAATCATCAACAATCATAAATTTATAGTAGTTATTTAAAGTATACTTTGACAGAGACAAGTGAGCAAACAAACTGGATATTGCATACATGCGTCAAATTTCAAATATTTTTTTACATGATGATACTGAAATAGGCAAGAACGAGAGTAACCTACGAGATAACTGTAATTTTACCGTAAACGAAGAACAATTGCAAAAAAGTTAGAAATTATGAACACGTTTGTGCTTTTACAAGCGTGTGGTAAACGTCCACAAATTTAATTTAGAAGTGATTGGATTTATAAAATCGATTTTTTAATAAATTAGGCAATATCGTTAGACAATGAACAACTTTGTGTATAAGAATATGGTGGAATGGTTATACTGGGTGATTTCAAAAATGTGTCAGAATATACATTTCCAGTACGCAGGTAATTAGTGTTTTGTCATGGTATTTTATTTACGATAATCAGTTGCATTTTACTAACACCAAGCAGCATAGGCGCCGACCTTTGATTTTCTGGGGGGGGGGGGGGGGGGCACCATTTCAAATTCATTTTACAGAAAACAGAATGCACAATAGTCATATAGCAAAATGAATTTTCATTATTATTATTTTTATAATATACTACATAAATGTAATCAAATTTAAATTCTAAACAAATACTATTAATATTACAGAAATCAGAAAAACAAAATTTTAATTTTTAACTAAAATGACAAATGTAGAAATTTATAACTATCAACATTTAAATCTTAAAAGTATTCATTCTAACTGTACTCTTTTTATTGAAAATATGTAGAATTTCCTCTAAATTTAAACCATTCGCTATATCTTTGTGCACATACTTCAGGGTGGGGGGGGGGGGGGGGGGCAATTGCCTCCGCTGCCCCCGTGGAGTCGGCGCCTATGCCAAACAGGGTATCAAACGCTTTAACAAAACAATAAAATTATAAAACATGACGGAATTGTCGCATGTTGTGTAAACTGGCATAAGTAACAAACAAAGATTAGGCAGGCAGGGCCCACGAACAACTATGGCTCAAACTTATAGAGCAAATGTGTGTAAAGGCAGACAAGCTACAGGTCGGGTGTAATCCCCCCCCCCCAAAAAAAAAACTTCGAAAAGTTAACATTTTCCTTCGTGTTTCTGCATATGGAATTAGAAGTGAAGTAGAAAATACTAAAAATTAAGGATCGACAAAATCATAAATGAATTCGCCATAACAAATACGCTAATGCAAGTCGTTTTCTATAAAGTAATCTGTCAATAGATAATATTGTGTTTTTACCACACAAGATTATCACTAACAAAAATAAGGTATACCTGCCGAAGTATTATAGTTGCAGTAATGTTTAAAATTTAAATTTATTAATAATCGTCATGGTATGTGACTGGTAAACGTAGATATGTCGTATTTGTAATTTGCTAATAACAAAACTGGAGGTGGGGGTGGGGGCCTATTATAAAAGTTTGCGGGGAGGGGGGGGCTTTAGGGGGTCGCCATGAAAACTAGAAAAAAACCTTTGACCGATTGCAATATTATCTTGGTTAAAAAATGCAGTTTGTTTTATCTTATAGACGAAGATAGAATATTTCTTGGATCATAAGCACAGACTGCTTAACACTTCAGACGAAGAATGGCTAGTAATTCTTAGAAACCATGCCAACATATTCGAAAAATTGTATGACCTAAATTTGAGTTTGCTACAAGGAGCAACAAACTTCTAGTTGTCAGTGATAAGATTTAATCCTCTAAAAATGAAAACTATTTTTAGTTTCGTTTAGAAAAAAGAAAGTATGAGAAAATCTAAACAAGCTGCTTTACGCATTATTGCTTTTAAAATTTGTTATACGGAATTCTTAACTAAACAGTTTTTTGTTAACTGTATTTTTTTAACGAGATTTGTAATATAAATAGACATGCACTTGATGCACATTTTTTCAACTTTACAACATTTTGATGGCCATGGCCAAGTTACTGGATGACCTTTGGTCAAAATTTTAGTTTTAATTAATATTGTTATAAATCTAGAATGTCATAAATACAAAAAAATGTATCGAACAGCTGCATGATTTTAAAGACTTAAAAAAATGTAAGGACAATTTTAGGACAATTCGGTTTCCTAACTTTAAGATTTTCAGGGTTATTAGGACAACTGCTATCCCTGAATATTATACCACAATTAAAACATAGATTGAAATAACTTGTATACATAAAAGTTAGTGGTGAATTTGAAGTCAAGGTAAGTTTCACACTTCACAGAAATTAACAGGATAAGATTTAAACTTGAAGTTTTCTTCACAACTTTAGGTACAATATTGAGTACACTTTCGTTCCTTGTACACAAAATAGAAGTGTGTAAACTTGCACTTGCCTATTTGAAGGAGAACAAACTAGTAGTTAATAAGCAAAATTAGAAATATTATCGGTTTATTCAAAAGTGTAAGATCTTTAAGAAGAAAAATTATTTAATCAAGTTCATAGAGGTTTAGTTTAACTAGAATGAGCAGAAGGTAACATTCCCAAAGAAAATTTTAACACTATATTCGGTTCAAAACTATTTATTATTACAGTTAAGGCAGACGTATTTAAATGGACTAAAAATAGTTTAAGTGAAGTAACAGTTTAAAAATAATAGCAGTATAAAAACTGCTAAATGCCGTATAGCATCCGCAAATATAGTTTGTTTCTATTCTACTTCACAGCAAACCTGTTATGGTTTAATTAATTAACAGTTAACTTTAAACGGTGACGGAAATTGAAACTACCGGGCGAATAAATTCTCGTTTTTAACGTGCATGGCAAGTTTTTTCTGTTACGCACCATGTGTAAGTTCTGGGAAGCGGAAGATGGTATTACATAATTACAAATTTCGAAAATATAAATCTACATAAAATGTGTGTCGTTTATAATCAATCAAAAGAAAGTATTAATAATAGTAAGCACGCCACGTGCCTTTTTTTGCTTGGCCCATTCACTTTCTCGCAGTACCTATATTACATAAAGCATACACGGTGGTCAGGACAAATCCTGATTACATGGCACTCAAGAGGATACTTCAATGATTTTAAATTTCAAGCCTTGACCTTTTTTAGAAATACCTACTATTACTTGTCATTAGCGAGAATCGATAACTAAAATTAATTAATACTGTTCAAGATTATCCAGTTACTAGTCTAGATATTCCTGAATTTTAAATAAGTACAACCTCCAATAGATTTTCACAATTTATTAAAAAATCTCTCTATTAAACGACAAAGAATATACAATTAACACAGCAGATGAAAAACTAGTTTTAATTTTCGGAATTCGATCTTGTTCCAGAATTATGTTTGTTTAAAAAGTAGGTGTAAAGTAGGTCGCGTTATCTCAGCAAATGTAAACAGAAACAAATTTCCTTTTTATAGCTGCCTAAGAAAATTGCATCCGTAATACCCCTAACGTAGAAAAGTAAACAAAATAATAACTTCCGCTTTAAAAGCTACACCCACAGATTAGAAATATATGGCTACACCTTCCAATACTCAAAATGACCATCATCGTGCAGACATTTTGTGTTCTACCTTCGAAATTTGCAGTAAATACCTTATGTCCAAGGCACGGATTTTATGCAAATGCATATCTAAGTAATAATATGCAATTTAATGACACCAATTTTAATTTGCTGATTTTAGGGTTTTGGAACATATTTATAGAATAAATGCATATTTAGGCATATTTCTTTATATTCGCAAAAAACGTTAAATTTTAATATCGGGGCTCCCACATGATTTTCACCTTAAAAATAAGGACCAAATACGAACCAAGTTTATTTTTGTAAGTCTTTATTTAATTATATAAAAAGTAATTTCATGTAAATATCAACTACACGCGTTAAACTTCTAAGAACGTTTAGTTACAATAAACTCAGTATTATTTCTTAAACATTTAAAGAAACCGCAACACAGCTACAACCGTGGCTAAAAATAAGGACCTTTTCCTAAAAAAAGGACCCTGTAATATATGAAAGGGGATAAAATGAGAAGTACATTCCCACCCAAGGATCTCCTTCCTTTTCCCAATAAATGTTTTTCTTCTCCCTATAATTATAGTTGCAATTCGCTAACACTTTAAACATTACGAAGTTACCAAGCTGGTATGTTGATAAACTGGAAAATTTTAAAAGTTTTAAATTTTGTGACATCTAGTGGAAAGTAGACGTAGTAAAGTCGTGGAAATACACCAAGTCACAAGACAAAATAATGTAACTTTTTTAGTTACCTTTTGTATGTTTATTATTATTCATACAGTTTTCTGATGTAGTTATGTAATCATGGCAACGAATATAGAATGTAAAATATTAAAATTTTGATACCTAGGTACGACATTCAATTTTCTAGTGCCAATTTTCTTTCTCGTCCAGTTTACTATAATAGAGAAGGAATTGCGACTTGGTGTATTTCCACGACTATACAATGTAAGTAACTATCTCGAACAAGGCCCTGTTATAATCACGATTCAACTTCCTCCAGGTAAGTTCGTTTAATCGTAGAATTATAAATGAGTAAAAAGCTAAGAGTCACGCACTTTAATTTTAGTGATAAATATAAAAGAGGTGCAGGAATCAGGTAGTGGTAAAACACATTTTACTATTAACATGATAATAAAGTGCTGGATCCCATTTAAAAATTTATGTGTTTATAGTCCTAATATAGATCAATCTGCTTATAGAGGATTGGAGAAGAAATTGGAAAAGGCTAAATATGATGTAGATTATTTATTTGAGAATGATTGGGAACATAATTTCTGTAGATGAATGTGAACCAAATAGTTTAGTAATTTTTGATGATGGTATGTTAAAAAAACAAAAAGAGGTAGGTAATTAGACATTGGTGTGAAGGGAGACATACAAATTTTAGTACTTTTGGGTTATTTGAAAAGTATACTAAAATAGATACCACAATTAGAATATATAGCAAATTTAATTATAGGCATTTTAAATGGTGACATACCTAGTACATCTTATCTTATAAGCACGAAAGAACTAGATAAAACTAACAGTGTCACTATTTCTAGATTCGTAAATGAAGGTCTCACAAAGTTTTTCAGCCAGAAACAGTTCCTACAGAAAAAATAATAGAAATGCTATTTGATGCTGCACCATGCATGATAAAATCAGAGCGATTTAAATATTTTGTATCCAAATTTAATCCATACAACTTGTTTGGCTCATGATGTAAATAGAGTTGCGGAAGAAATTAGGAATCAGTTTCCCATTGTAAACGATTTAATATCTATTGTAAATAAGATATTTGTAAAGGCGCCCCTAACGGTACAATTATTTAAAGAAAAATTGCCAAATATTCCACTGTCTCCTAAACCAGTGCTTCCCAGATGGGGTACCTGGTTGGATGCTACTTTTTATTATTCAAATAATATCGAAAATATTAAAATTTCTTTTAATATTTTGATGACCCTTTAAGTTGTATTACAGATTCAAAAACTATAGTAAACAAATCTCAACTTGCAAAACAATTAGCATTTATTAACGTCAATTATAGTTTTGTAAGTACAGCACTCAATCATTTACAAAAGAAAGAAGTCTTGCTATCCGATTCAGTAGAACTTATGAAAACGTTTGAAAAATCAATTCATCAAGTTAAATGCAATCAATTTTAGAAAAACTGTATCGCAGAAACTAACACACGTATTAAATAAAAACGAAGGTTTTAAAACACGTGTGAAGGTGAATGAGGTTCGAACTGGCAACATTAATGATAATGACATGCAACTAGACCTGGACATTAATACTAACTTAAAAAATGCGCCAATCACTTCAGTTGACGTTGAAAGGAGCTTTTTCGCTCATAAAAACATACGGTCTGATAAAAGGCAGTTGTTTCAGGTTGAAAATCTTGATACTAATGTTTTTTTTAATTGCCTTTTTCAAATAATAATTTTAAGTGTAATATTATGTTGTAAGTTTCCACACATTCACTTTTTTAATACAAAAATCTTTGGTTAACTGATTTCACTTGCAAGTTTTGTGTATAATGCTTGCATATTGTGCATAAAATAGTGCATACTTTGAATATAATGGTGCATATTTTGATGTTTTTCTATGCATATAAATCCGCGCCTTGCTTATGTTTTACCAAATATGCTTACGCGGCATTAATTTCAAATTATAGTTCTATCAAAGTTCTGTTGTAATACTTTTGAATTGCGCTGCATTTCACAGAAACTAATACTGTTTTATATAAATAAATTATATAAATTGAATGTTTACTGTGCGTAACAGTGAGAGTGATAATTAGAATTTCATAATAGTTTTGGTTTTGTGACAAAATTGTGCAAATCAACTAAGTATTTATTAGTCCGGATAAATTGATTTCATTTTGTCCTACTACACTTCTTACGTACCTTAGTGCAAAAAAAGGTGATATTTTGAAGTTTCTTCTTCGCGCACTTAGAAATCTTGCTACTGATTACATTAGATACAATAGCAAGAATTAGTCACAGTACCTAAACTCGGTATCAAAAGCATAATAAACAGCATCTATAGTCAGGTTTTGCGCTCATTCAATACAGATTTTTTTTCTCTATTCGACGATGTGAAACTTGTATACTCTTACATAACAAAGTTTCGAGAAAAACGCAAAAAATTTCTTTATATTAACAGCTATAGATTCAAAAGACTGTCTGAAACAATGACTGCAGTGAATGTTGAAGTTCATTTTCTATTATTTGCAATGAAGTGTATTTAGGTTTCGGACAACTCCCCCGGGATCTTCCTCGCCTTTATAGAAAGACCAAAAAGAAACATGCTATAGGTCTATTCTCAACGGAGGTTGTTTCTGTCGTCATTTAAGTCCATACCGATTTTGAAGTACAAATTACGGTTTGATCCCAGTGTGACTACCAATCTATTAAACCTCAAGGATTGGGTTTTCTGCGATAAATCGTCTGGACTGTAAAGTGTGTAAGTAAGGGCATGGCCTTCTATTCTAAACTGGGAGCTTTGACGGATCCTTTTCAAAGCTTCCAATTTAGAAGGCAGTGTGTAAGGGTATACAAGTTTTATATCGCTGAATAGAGGAAATAGTGTATTACAGACCAAGGTAGAGAAGACATTTTTCTCAGCTGAGCAAAATTATTTCCCGAGATGCGAACCATCGAGGGAAATAAGTTGCGAGGCTGATAAGTCTTCTCTACCGTGGTTTATATATTATTTTTCCACTACTAGCACCTTTATTCCTTTTATAATTAATTGATTTTACATTAATAAAAAATAAAATTACAAATGCAAATATGCACAAAAATAAAGTAGCCTTGCTTGAAAACAAGAGAATAGTTAATTTCAATAGACTTTTATGTAAAATATATATTTTATAATAGTGGTTATAAAATGTCCAATTTTGATGATTTGAGTGAAAATTGCACTCCTCCTGAAATTAGGGAAGGTGCAGAAAGTGTTGGTGAACAGTTATTACCAGTAAAATCAAAAGATTTTTACATGAAAGTTTATGGTGAATTTAAAGATTGGTAGCAATTGTTTTCATTATTAACCAGTAGTTAAAAATGAAATATTATTAACCACTAGGAAAGAAATTTATCTTCTTGGCTCTAAAACAAAGTAAATAATGATATCGTTTAATACTAGTAGTGGAAAAAAATTATTTATCGAATGAGCGAAAAAAGTGTGGTTAAACATTATTTGTAGTATGCTAAAAGGTAGGCAAAACGTTACTACAAAAACTTTATGAACATCTTCTTCTTTATCTGAAACCGATTCAGAATTAAATAAAGGCATAATAAGTGTTAAACCACCCTACGAAACGGGGAAACGAAAGTTGAAAACGTTTTAACATTATTTAAGACAAAAAAGTAATGGTTAACCTTGATAAATCGCAAAAGTGTAGAATAAGATTGCATTGGGAGGGCGCAGCACCTCCAAAAAGTAATATCAGACTTAAGCCTGGAAAAAAACAATAATGAAATGTCGTACTCCAATTTAAGGTGTTCTGTAAAATAAATGGGAGAGAAAACACAGTTTAATTAATTTTCACTCTATTATACGCTATATACCAAATGGGAGTGTCTTTATATGTCAGTACGACCTCCGATCATGATTCTTTTTACCTCTCCCATGTATAAACAATTCTAGTTAAATTATTCAGATATTGGATAAACATGTGAAGCTACACTGACGAAATTTTTAGATGTAAAATTTGTAAATAAAAAGTGAATTTACAAGGTTATATGAGTAACGTACTTACATATTCAGAAATAAGCAAAATGAGTACTAAAAAAAATGCTATCAATTAAAGTAAATACATAAACATTCTCACAAAAATTTTTGTGAAATGATGTCTTCGCCAACGAATAAAAATAACAACATTAATTTTTTGCAGAACTCATTATGCAAAATAATGTGGAAATTTATACAGCAGAAACACATGGTTAACATATAAAATGCGTAGTAGTTTGAACCTGTTATAAATATTGGTATTCTATTAAAGGTCTTATGAGCAAGAAGACGTTCGAATAACTGTACGATTCTAAAATTACCAATACTTTCCTCGTATTTAGCACATTGGTTACAGGGTTGTATTAATTTCTTTTTCTATCAACCACATTGCACATGCAATTTCTATTTGTAAAAAACCTTTTTTGTAGAATTTCTTTTATGCAAATAGACTTCAGTAACATCTTACCACTATTTTATGGTTTATCAGATTTTTGCTTACAAGTCAATACATTTAAAATTCTTTTAAAAATTTCTTCTTTCCCATTTCGCTTCGAAAGTTAATATATTAATTATTCGAGTGCAAAATTTATTAGATTTTGGGTCAAACTCGTAAAAAATTTTGAATTTAATTTCTCCATTCTATTTACAAAATTTATATTTCTAAATTTAATCAGTGAAAATTTGGTCGTTTGACCTAACATTCGGAACAGTCATTAACCGTTTTAATGAATTAGCTTATAAATACTTATATTAGGAAAATGCTATCAGTAATCAGTGTTCATTAAATTGTTCATAAACACGTATCCTATAATACAATCATCAATTTGTAGCACGTACTGCACATTTTAATAATCGTCTAAGCATACCAATGTGGTTATGTGCTCCTTTATGATATTGGCTGGGTATTTGTTTAATTCTTCTAGTAAGTTTTGTCGAGTCGAGAGCTGTAGAGGTTAGAGCGGAGTTCACGTAGGAGCGTGCAAATAACTGTATCTCAGGTAGGAGGACATGGTCGAGGTTTTTAGGGCATCGTTTATGCGAACTAAGAACAGAGAATGTTAATAAAATGATAAACATTATAACATTATCGGTCAGTTTAAACGCAACTCTGTGACCTATGCCAGCTTCAATTCGTTGAAATGACTCGTTTGAATGATTCATATAGACCCATTGCGTTAATTTACTTCTAAGTATGTTTTAAACTATGCCAGGAAACACGTTGCCGTAGAAAGTTATTGCAATTAGTATTTTCACCTTCTTTCACAAATAGAACCTTATTTACATATGAAGTAAATAATGGAAGAGAGTTTGAACTGTTTTACAGTTCTATAATGACCTCAAATGAACACAATAAAACGTGCAAATATTTCTTCATCTATATCAAATCCGTAACTGTCTCACCATAACAAGCCGGCGGGATTTTACATCTCGACATAGTTTATCGGCTGTATTTTAGTAGTATATTCATTGCTGCTAAAGACGAGGCCCGCGTAAGGCAAGTTCAAAAAATAATCCTATTTTAGACATCAGATTCATAAAAGATTATTTATTGGTATTATTGTAATATAATCTGCTGATAGCTTTTATAACGCGAACCAATCCAGACAAGCCAACAGAGCCGCGGCGGGCGCCCACGTAAGCTGACTAAGCGCACACTTTCGGTGGTCATTCTTACACGATGCTTTAGTTTACACTATTAATACATGACACTGCAGAGACGCATTTTTTACTGTTGAGACGTACGGTTTCATACACCTCTTAGCAATTACTAGCAACTAAGCCTCAATTATTACGGAGTTTTTTTAAAGGCCGTGCGTGAGCACGACTCCATGATTCCCATCCGACCCCCTTACCCGGGCTCTACGGACTTGCGCTATACACCGGTCTAACATGCCCCACCCCTGAAAGACACGCAACCCAACATACACACCACACACACCATCCATGGACACTTATTCAGAAAAATTTCCGACGGGCGGGGGACTCGAACCTACTGCCGTTGGGAGTCTAGTTTCAAAGCCTGGGACTTTAACCACTAGACCACCCGCTGGCCCAATTATTACGGAGTATGTTCAATAATAATACATACCTGATGGCGGATCGTCGCATAATTAAGAATGAGCTTTCTCTTAGAATGATACGTGCCTAACAGGATGCTTTTTTTCTCCATATTTGATAGTTGTAAAAACATTTAGAAAACCTCTGTTAAGGAGGACTTATTTCCCGCTTTTCTTTTAATTTCTCTGTGACGCCTACTATGAATTTTTAAAAAACCATAAATGCATGCTTAAGACTAAATTGCTCATGAGTAATAGTAGAATAAGAATCAGAACTTAATTTTTAGGTGGTCCAATATTTCTCTCTCCCTCCATAATTTTGGCAAACAAGTTTGTCAATTGTCGATTAATATAGAATTAAAGCAATCTCTATATAAAATCCCAACAGTTAAGACTTCGATCCACGGTCCGCTACACTAGCAACTTAAGTTTGTTTATTGTTTTTGAAAAGCGTGGGGTATAGCCCACGGGTCCCGCTAGTTACATTTCATTTATTGTAACTTTTCGCTTTTGCTTCATATTGTGTATTTATACCGAATATTACGTCGACTTTCAAAAATTCTTAACTTCTCTTATATTAAAGAAGATAAAAAGGAATGTCAAGTTTTATGATGATTCTAAATATCGTGAGATCTAGGGTTCGAACCTCAGGCCGTCTGTCCTGGTTCAGGTTTTTTCGTGATTTTCCTGGGCTGCAATCTAAATACCAAGACGGTGGTATGCAAGGAAAATACCCCAACTATTCAAATTCCTTTCTCTAACAGGTTCTTACTTTCCATTAACGGCGGAAGAGGGTCTTAGGTCACCGGTGTGAAGTTCAAAAGGCCCCCCTCTTCACGGGGTATGAACCAATAGTGATGTTTCTTTTTTTATTCTAAAAATGTTAATGTGAAATATTTGCCATATATAAATTTGTTAATATATTAATGCGCATGAAATTGCGAGATGTCTACCAACATATAAACGACTTAGGTACACATTATCACAAATAAAATGTTTAAAAAGATTGATAACAGGAAGTTTCTATTTTTAAAATAATTTAGGAAAACCCTGCGCCGTGATAATCACCACGAAGATGCCGTTTCTAATCACACACAGGAAACTTCAGACAAATCAGTATCCCGGTATGATAAGAATTTCTAAATCAACTTTACTCACATACTAAAAAAAATAATATTGTTTGCACAAAACCTACCTTCTTACACGCTCTAAATGCAATGTGATCGGCTATTACAACTGTGTCAATGGGTCGTATCGAGCGAGAATAGGAATTAATAATAACGATTGTTTATTTCTTAGGTAGTGTCTCAATTCAAGATAGAGGCAATCGGGCTATTGTCAACCCTCAACGAAGAAACAGTATTTCGCTCATCTTACTGTAGCTATTTGGACTACATATGCGAAGAACGGGCACAATATGAATTGATGAAAGTCAATACTTTCCAATGAGATTTTCCTAAATCTAATTAATACGTATT
This sequence comes from Ctenicera cuprea, assembly GCA_958336395.1. Classification (NCBI taxonomy): domain Eukaryota; kingdom Metazoa; phylum Arthropoda; class Insecta; order Coleoptera; family Elateridae; genus Ctenicera; species Ctenicera cuprea. Next base: position 28,811,662 of record OY284488.1, read on the forward strand.
AATATACTTCACGGTTTAAGTATATTTAATTTAAAACAGGTAAATACCCTTCTCGATCACCCGTCCACCAATTGTCAGATATTTTATTTCGTGTCAATGTGTACCTTTTATCAAGGTCATGACCATAAAAATGGATGCTATATACTGTGTCTTGCATCTCAAATATATACTTATTATATCCAATCCGGATAAACCTGCAAACGCTTCAATATTTACTGTTTTTGATGAAGCAAACAAACTATGCAACAAAACGATATTAAAAAAGTGAGCAGGGGCCTTTGGTTTGTAGCTAGGGTGGTATAGAGGGTGTACCAGATTACCCAGGCACTATCTTTTACGGCTAAACTGTTGAACCTACATGGATAAGATAAATAATTTGTAATATAAATCGTACGCGAGTTTAAGGGTTTAGTCGTAGAAGATAGTGCGTGCGTGGTCTGTTACACACTGTATGTACAATGTACATCTATTGTAATAACAGTGGTATCCTTTATTTAACTATGAAAATATGGGCGTGTTATTAGTGCGATACAGCTTTTCAACGCTTTTGGTAAAGACTGGCAGTGGACGAGTGTCTAGCTAGATAGCTCGTCAACCAAAGGTTGGTGGTTTGAATCCACCAAGAGACGGTAAGAATGTTCTAAATTAAAATATCAGCAGCCTCGACTATCGCCGTTTGTAAAATCTTCGCCGGGTGCATGGGTATTCGGAGTGGGGCATGTTCTACTCGTGAATACCACTTAGTGTATTGAGCCGGGTTAAGCGGGGTGGGGGGAGCTGTGTTCGCAACTACAGGATTCTAAAAAACAGCAAAAAAACGCCTTTGGTATGTCAGGAAAAAATTGTAAAAAGAACAAATGTTTGTTGGGTTACTGTGAATCACCTGACATTACTACCAGTTATACTGGGTGTTTTGTTATGCCTGTACTATACTTTTTATTTTAAATTGAACACCCCCTATACTATTGCATTTCTAGATTATACATTTAATTCTATATATAAAAGTTTAAGGTAGTACGATTTGAAAAATAGTGGAGTCAAATAACTGGAAATTTGACTCTTTTCAAAATTTTGCAATTGTAGACTAATAATACACAATTAATATTTGAGATGCCAAAAACGTTCACTCATCCGCTATTTGACACATTATAATAAACTCTTAGATAGCGTGCCCATTTTTCAAAACATTAAATGCCAATAACTGTTGATTTTTAATGGAACACCCAGTATTTTTAACACCATCCAATGTAGAAAGAAATTCTCTTTCAATTTGATAATAGCGGAACCCGTGGGTATGTCCCACGCTTTTGCTATTAGTTTTATAAAATAAAAAATAAGCTAATGAAGCAGGTAGTGTAACGGACAGCGAATCTCGTAGTCCTAGTATTATTAATTATTTTGCGATTACTTTAATTGTTCTAATCGTAATCTTAAATGCTAGCCGGTTAGTATCAACGCAGCAACCCAGAACTTATTGTTTCCAGCTCGTTTTTTATTGTAACGAGCTCACAATATTTGGGTCAAGTTTGGTTTCTGACTTTAGGAAGTAGATCTGCCTTTTTAATTATTAAGTCTTAGCTTATTTATTTCGTCCACATGATCGCTTGATATTGTTAAGTATTCATTTGTCCAATCATTGCCTTTTCTTGTGCATATCTTAAGAAATTTCTTATTTTTCAGTAATAATTTATGACAATTTGCAACATATTTTTGTAAGAGAGAATTGCAAGCGCACATATCCCGAGAATTCCGCTGACCGGTTCAATGTGATTCCGTATCGGAGATCATGTATTTCGTTTGTATATTGGTTGCGTAAAGATGCCACTTCTAGTAGCAAGGGTCTGGCGTCACTAAAAGTTGAAACAGGTGGAAGGGATATGAATTTATGATATAGATGGGGTTTTCTATAGAAAATATAAAAAATTTCGTGGTTTGTTGGATGTGTTTTGATTATAAATTTCGAGTTAAAATGGGTGTGCCATAAAAACAAAACAAAAACTATTTTATATTACCCCTCCCCCTAAGCTTCCCAATAGCTCAAATTTGTTCTTAATAACAGTTGTTTGCTGCCTAATGAGCTAATTTATGCTACATTCTAAAAATTTATGTACTGTTACACAGCAATATCAATAATTTCTTAGTTAGATTGTTTAAATATGTAAGAAAAACCGATTCATGTCAGTATGATTTAAACAATGGATTTAATGAATTTAAACAAATACACTTCAAAATGTTCCTTCATTTGTTTAGCCATGATTTCGTTTACGTAAACAAACTTGTATGTCATTTAACAAGATCTTATTGTCAAAATGGATGATAACCGTTTTCATAGAAGTGCCAGATGCACTCTAAACAAATAAGTAAGCCCATAAATTTTCAAAAACAGTGTAGGTGTAATCAGAATTGTCTTAGGATGTCTCAGTCAAAAATGCAGGGTGTCCCATTTGAAATTTAAAGGTTGTCAAAAAAATCAAGTCAAAAAAATGTGCAAAAATGTCAAAATGTGCCGTTTTTGGTACATATTACGTATGCCAGGTTTTATGCCACTATTGTTGTTGTACATTGTGAAGTGTCATTACAATAAAAATTACCGACATCTATTTAATGGGAAAGAAATACTACTCAGATTTTAAAGCAAGTTCACTTTGTAGGTTCCTAAAATACCGAGTGTTTACTTTGTTCTTGGGACTTGGTTAGGTAGTAACTTTATGAATTGAAGAAAAGTCGCTGTAGCAAGAGCAACTGTAGAATTCTGGTATTATCTGAGATTACGAATGGCTAATAATGTGTCAAACTCTTTAATACATGTAGTGACTATTAGAAGAATACAGAATGAAGGACATCAAAGATGTATAAAGTAAAACGATCGAACTTCAAAGGGGAATTTATTATTAACTTGTTTTACGAAGGATCATTTATAAAATCAACATCATTAGCAACATAGTTTGCAGCGTGTTTAAAATTCAAACCACAACAGCGATGAGATCTACCGATAAATACGTGTGTACAACGTTACTTCATTAAGTCACTAAAATACAAAGGTAATTTTCCTGCATTTTTAAAATTATTCTTCATATGACCTCTAGTTTATGGATGTTTCCATACTTGCGTGATTTCAAACGAAACATGAAGTTCTCATTGCAAGTTGTATGTTTATCCAGAAGTATCTCTAGCGTCTTGGGCCTCCCAAAATAAGATTGCTAAAATATAACACTAACAGTTAACTTACTTATATTTCCTTTGCCATGCTCTGGTTTCATTCCCTTATGGAGGCGTTAAGAGAATGTATCAATTGCAAATACCAGCAAATATAGAGGTGACATTATTAATAATCGGCGCATAATAAACCTGCATGACAGGCTTTGCTGTTGCATAAATAAATATAAAATTGTACCCGGAAAGCAATAAAAATACGACGAAAACGTCATTGTTGTGGTTCATTCCTACACTCTTTCCAATTGGAAATCCTAAAGCATAACCGAGAAATACTTTAAAATCAGATTGTTGAACTTCGTACGATAACGTGCTATGCAAACGAATAGGAAATAAACATTAAAATGAAAATGGTCGAAGTTTCCTTCACAATTCGTGCATGAATAGATTGAAATTTAAACAACAAATGGGCGGGTATATAAACAATACAATTCAGCTATTCCGAAAGTCTGTAAATTATACTGCAAAGAAGACAAGGTACAAAACCCATCGTTGCATAACTAATGACAAGTTCACGTACACAACTCCGTGTTACTATACATTGTTCTACATTGACTAAGGTGTGTAAGGAAATCGAGAATTCAAGTGCCGAAACAAATTTCCAACACGTACGAAGACCTACCTTGCTCACAAACCTTGCTCACAAATGACAAATACTCGAAAAAGTTATTGACTAATTGGGGTCATTGGCAGAGTTCACTACAACGAAAGCATTTTGATTCAGTATTTTTTTTAGTTGTTCCGTGTGCCATAAAAATGAATACGTATTTGTAAAAATGAGCGAGGTACTTCGCCTGGACTTTCCTATACTTTAAAGCGTTTACATTTTATATTCCCAGTCGTATTTATGCACAATGTTGTAGTACTAACCACAGTCGCGCCTTTAAGAGTGTCACTAACGCGCGCCTCCAATCCTCAACGTTTAGCGTCTTCAAAAAGCAAAAAAAATGCACAATTTCACAGTTTTATGAATATATCTTTATAGTAAACAAATTAAAACAATATACTATACCATATTAGGTGCAGCAAATACAATGCAACAGCAGTGTGGAATCGCACAAAATTCTGTAGCAGTAAGAGCCGCAAAATTGCGTAGCACCTAAAGACACACGCCCAACCACTTAACAGCTTTTATACGGTCACAATGTTATGTTAAGGGATGATTCAGCCAAGCTATTATAGTCGCCCTGTCGACATCTGTAGATGGCCCTGCCCAGCATTAGTCTTATTGATTTAGAAAACCAAATTTTCTATGAGAAAAAAATCAAAATTTTTTGATTATTTGGAATCAGATTCCTCGGTATTAAAGAAAACCCGAGACGACACAGCAACTTCTGCAGCCAAAAATTTGGGAGAGAGGGTAACTTACCACCCGCACCTAAAAATTAAGTTCCGAATCTCATTCTATTACTACTCAAGCGATTTAGCCTAAACAGAAATGTGTTATTTTGTCCCCCGTTTATTAAACAAAAGGCATAAACCTTCGGTTTTCACAATATTCATAGAAAGCGTCACAGAAAAAATAGTGAGTTGGAACAACAACCAAATTGTAGCTGATCTCTAGCTTTGAGCATATAAAATTTAAAAAAAAAACGTGTCGCCAATTTTTTAGCAACATTTTTATATAAAATGCCAAAATTTTGATTTTTTCACTTTATAATTTTTGAAGTTCGACAAGTTCTCGTACCTTGTACGATATCAAATTTAATCTTGATCTGATAACTAGTTTTTTAATAAATAGGCGTTAAAACCAAAATCTTCAAAATTTCATAAAATGCGTCACATATACATTAAGGGGCTGGGACACGAATCAAATTATTATTCATCCCCAGCACTATAAGACACCAAAAATTTAAAAAGAAAAACTCATGGGGCCAGTTTGGAGCAACAGTTTTTTGAAAATTTCCCAAACTTTGAAAATATTTTTCTCTTCATAGCTTTTAGCTGTTTTTTTGTGCACAGCAACATAGTGCTATTACGATAGAAAATTTGAACCCAATCTGTCAACTTGTTTTTGAGTAATAAGGCGCTAAAGTCAACATTTTCAAAACTTTGTAGCGGTCGCCATTTTAAAGCTAGAATGTCCAGAAAAAAGCGGCGGATATCCCCTAAAATCTTCTACAAGATTCCCGTTTTAGATTTAAATAAAATCGTTTTCCGGAAAAAATGTTACCTAAAACATGTCTAACATCCGCTTCCGGTTTTGGAATTTCACATTCGAAAGCTCATTGAAAGCCGACCATCCGTTTGGAAGTTATAGAGCGCACACACCCACGCAACTACCCACATTTTTTAAAGCCCACTTTTTTAGGTTCCTCGAGATCCAATACATGTTGAAATTCCGAATTCTAAAATTTACACGAAATCCATACTTCCCGATATTGAAAGTATAGGAACATTTAAAGCAAAGGTTGACAAAACTACTACAATAAATATTAACAATTCTTATGTAACGTAAACTGTACAGTGTAAAATGTAGGATAAACTCTAAATCTGTTTAAATTATTTTACACATACAGAGCGATCCACAAAAATACATTAGAGCATGCTTTCACCAGCGTTCGTCACGTCGTAGCTATATTCATAAAACAATTACAAACTAGCTGAAGCTGTAAGCTTGGTTTGGAAATAGGTAATGATAGAGAACTGGCTTCTAGTAGTGGGGGGTCAGTCGTCGCCTGAAGTTCAGACAGTTCCGGATTTAATTTACAGGGTGTGGCAGCCCGCTGAAAGGCGGTCGATTGCAGATTAAGTATTAGAGATAGAGAAAACTTTTTTAAATAAAAGTTATTAGGGGTCATGTGTACTCTCACATAAAACTATTTTGCTTTATACAGGGTGTCCAATATCAGAGTGGCATAGCAAACTTATATTTTTTTATATTAAACACCCCTATATTTTTGCAAATTATTATTTGCCTTTTAATTTGCTTTAGTAGTATGCCCAGAAGAAAAGAAACAAATATGGAAGTCATATATTGAAGAACTCTTTCAAGACAACAGAAGTGAAGAACATCTTAATATAACATCAACTGAAGGGCCTAATATCCTTAAATCTGAAGTAGAACATGCTATCAAAATGACAGCTACAGGAAAGGCAGCCGGCGATGACGAAATAACAATCGAATACCTCAAACATCTAGACGATGAAACAATAACAAAACTGACAATTCTCTTTAACAATATATACGAGTGTGGAGAAATACCCAAAGACTGGTTACGTTCGACGTTTATTACTATACCTAAAAAACCTAAAGCAAATAAATGCAGTGACTTCAGAACAATCAGCCTGATGAGCCATACACTAAAGGTTTTCCTCCGAATAATATATCACCGGATCAGGAAAAAATGTGAAGAACATCTAAGTAATTCACAATACGGATTTAGAAAAGAAATGGGAACAAGAGAAGCCATACTTAGTCTAGTAGTAATGGTAGAGAGATGTATGGATATCAACAAGGATATATACGCCTGCTACATTGATTACGAAAAGGCCTTCGACAGAGTTAGACACGAAATACTAATACAAGAATTAAACACTGTTGGTTTGGATGGTAAGGATATAATTCTGATCGGAAATCTGTATTGGCATCAATCAGCCACAATTGATATAGATGGACAGAAAACAGAGGATATAGAAATAAGAAGGGGGTGAGACAGGGGTGTATTCTGTCGCCCTTGTTGTTTAATCTATATTCAGAAAGAATAATACAATTAGCACTCAGCAATAGGAAGGAAGGCATTAAGATCAATGGAATAATATTTAACAATATTAGATACGCCGACGATACCATTGTCTTCGCTGACAACAAAGAAGACCTCCAAGTCCTAATAAACAGAGTATATGATGAAAGCAAAAACATGGGGCTGAATATAAACATTACAAAAACAAAAACCATGCTATTTAGCAGATTCAACGATGATAGTATACATATACGGATAAACGGTAAAATTATAGACGATGTAACAGACTATAGATATTTGGGAAGAAACATCAATAACAAAATGGAACATTATAAAGAAGTTAGGCAAAGGATCGAAATAGCTAGAGGAGCTTTTAATAAAATGAAGAACGTTCTATGCAACTTAAAAATCTCATTACCACTGCGATTAAGACTGCTGAAATGTTATGTTTGGTCTACACTTCTCTATGGATGTGAAACATGGACCCTAAAGCAAGACGCAATTAAGAAAATACAAGCATTCGAAATGTGGACGTACAGAAGGACACTAAGAATCTCATGGACTCAGAGAATGACTAACGAAGCAGTTATCGACAAAATCGGTTCAGAACCCCAATTGATGAAAACAATTATAAATAGAAGAGCAAAATACTTTGGTCATATGATGAGACACGGAGAATATAAAGCGTTGCAGACCATAATAGAAGGAAAGATAGAAGGGAAAAGGGGAGTTGGGAGAAGAAAGAAATCCTGGCTGAAAAATCTAAGAGAATGGACATCACAGAGCTCGACAACACTAATCCACAACGCAACAGATAGAAAGAAATACGCTAAGATGATCGCCAACCTCAAATAGAGACGGCACCTAGAGAAGAAGAATTTGCTTTCCGACTGTTTTTTGTTTTTTTTAATCCGTTGCGGTGTTGCCAAGTTATTTCATTTTTTCTGTAAATTTGACATTTGCAGACCTTACTAGTAAAATCTGTACAAGCCGTATTTTTACAGATGAAACAATTTGTTTTTAGGAAATATTAGTCAAGACCATGTGCTATTCTTCAGATGTTGAATTTGGTTATATAGGATGTTTGTTGCCGCGGTCCAAAGTTTTCTAGCTTTAATGTGTCATTGTCGAAATCGCCCAAAATCAGATCAAGTATTAAATAATTTTACTCTGCAAACGTGCATTATCTGGCTCTAGCATTTTAATCTGAGTAGAATACAAGTAGATTGTGAACAAAATTTTATTGCAGTACAAGCTTGTCCTAATATTTATGCAAATTAATTAAGGTAAGCCATATGTGTGTTAAAACCTTAAAATAGTGTTAAAATGACCAACAGAAAATATTATCTGTCACTTTACTGTTCAAATTTTAAATTTTACTCCGAAAGAAACGTAAAACTTAGCAAGTTTTCAAGAGTACCTACCTTAAAATCTGTGTGCCCTTCAAACACGTTCAAATAGGCTACGCCCACTTTTTAAAAAATTTGCCTTCGGCGCATGCGGCGCGTACTTTCATAAATTGCCCTCTCACGAGCTGCCACTGTTTGGCTCTACATCAATGCATGTAATATAAAACTACTGCTGAAAATTTTAGTTACATCAAATTAAAAAAAATTGTTTGCGATGTACTATTTCGCTACTATTATTATCGGTATGGTGTATTGTAATTTAAATTAGATTTCAGTCATATCAGTTTATAAATGCGTTTATTAGTGATTTTTTCAAAATGAGTAAAGTAATACAGCGCGGTAAACTTGAATAGATTATCTGGGTAATATTAAAATCGAAAAAACAAGAAAAACTAATAAAGATAGGTGTAGGGAATGTAATACATGTTTGATGGTAAATTTACAGTAGAATTCAAAAATTAAATGAAAATTTGGAGTTTTCATTTGAAAAAATCAAGTTATGACACATTAAAGTTTGGACCGCGGCAACAAACATCCTGTATAACCAAATTCAACTTTAAAATGGGCCGGCGGGTGGTCTAGTGGTTCAAGTCCCAGGCTTTGAAACTAGACTCCCAGTGGCAGTTGGTTCGAGTCCACTGCTCGTCGGTAATTTTTCTGAATAAGTTAAATCCGACGGTTCCAGGGATGGTGTATGTAGGTGTGTATGTTGGGTTGCATGTCTTTCAGGGGTGGGGCATGTTAGACCGGTGAAGAGCACTTATAGTGCTGAGCCCAGGTAAGGGGGTGGGATGGGAATCATGGGGTCGTGCTCACGCACGGCTTCATTATTCTTTTAAAAAAAAAAAAACTTTAAAATATTTATTTATTTTCTGATATGGAACACCCTGTATAATGGAAAGTATTTTTATCTGATAGTACACACGACCCCAAACAACTCTTATCTAGGAAAGTTTCTTCTATCTCTAATACTTAACCTGCAATCGACCAATTACAGCGGGCTGCCACACCCTGTATAGATGTTAACGTCTTAATTGTAGTTATCTAAGACGTGACGCACGCCAATCAGGTTTGCTCTGGTGCATTTTTCTGTGCATGACTCGGTATAAATATTACTAGAAAATATAATATTTTGGTTTTTTAAAGAAAAATTCCACCACTTTCTTATTACATTTACAGTAAATGTAATACATGAATCCTGTGTTTTATTAGATTGATACGTATGACTATACAGGGCGAACCAGAATAATCTGGCATAATTCATACGTATATTCTTTGAGGCTTTCCCGGTTTCTCGAACTGTCAACATTACAATTTACTTTGGGCTAAAACCGCGTCGTCATTTAGGGTTTAAATACCTCCGCATCCCGGATTTAAATTCAGTGCTCTAATCACTCTGAAGATGCAAGCTGTAATGTCTTGCGAAACGTTAGTTTGTATGGGTCATAAACAGCTAACAGGCATAAGCCGATTAAGTATTCTTGTCCTGGCAAACAAAACACATTAAGATCAAATCCTTGTCCGCCCCAAGGTTTAAATAATATAAGCACACGGCCCTGTTTAGGAAGGGAGGGCCCACGAACAACGAAGGCTCAAACGTTTAGAGCAAATGCTTGTAAAGGCAGACAAGCTACAAGTCGGTCCTTACCTGATTATGCTGGGTGTAATCCCTACATGACGACGTAGTCTAAGCCGAAAGTAAATTGCAATATTGTCATAATTCATACGGTTTGTTCGTACTTTAAGGGAAGGTCCTAGACATGAAAACAACAAACAAAAGTTCTTATAAACATGAATTCGGAAACGCTTTCTTACAGACTTACAGCGTCAATTCCCAACACCACTTGAGACTGTTCCCTTCTTCCGGAGGCGATAACAATAACTCCCGTAAGGAACCGTTTCCGGATATATTTATGGAAACTCCTTTTATTGCTTTGGCGTACAGAAACTCCCCTCAAAGTTTAGAAAAACTATTTGTGCATCTTGAGAAAACACTTAGCACTCCAAACAAATCGATTTTTGACAAAAATAGAATTATCTTGAAAACAGTTGAGTTAACAACAGGAAGACTTTTTTTGTGTGTTTTAGTCCAATAAATACAATTCACAAAAAAGGTGAAAAACGAAACGTTCCGAAAAAAGTAATATCGAACACAGTGGCAGTGCCTCCTTCCCTGAGGAATTTTTCAAACGAAAACTGGTGTGAAAACTTTGATAAGTATGATTGCATACATAATTGATTTATTTTATACACGGTGGCTTATTAAATATTAACAAAAACAAAACAGTTTTGGGCGTCACATTAGACGGCCCAGATGTCGATAACGAGAAAATAAAAATTCAATAGAAGTCATTTGATGTCAGAGAGGTAGAATATATATCGATACATGCAATAACATTTATAAATTTATGACGGGGTGCATAAACATGTACAGTATAACCATTAAACAATACAAAGCACAAGTGTGATAAGCGCAGTTACTAAGTTTGTAAATCACTGAAAAATTCTACACCAAGTAAAATGCATACGTATTGTTTTAATTTCAGTTTCACATATGAAATACGTTTGATTTCGCCGGGTATGTTATAAATATAAAATGTTTCAGAATTATTTAGAAATGATGAATTATACGAAATATTAGAATTAACAAACGGTATTCTTCTGTTTGAGTTTTCACCCATATAATAAATATGAAAATCAGAATTTACGTTAAATATGTGGAGATTTTTGTGAACAAATAAAATACTGTCTTAAAGGAAAATATTAAGAACCGGTGAAATTTTTATTTAACAAAAAATAAGGGCGACGTGATTCACACGGCTCAATACCTGCAAGGGCACTAAAGGCCCTCTTTATAGCTGATTTTAAAATTATAGGGTAGATCCTTAATAAAAGTTACAAAAAGCAAAGAGCCTAAAATGGAACCCTGGGGGTCCCCTTCAGAGAGCATCCAGTTTAACTGTTCATTTATTTCGAACGTAATTTAAGTGTGTTCTACGTTTCATGTAAAATTTTAGTAAATCAAAAGGAATATACCTATGATACCGTAATGTCCCAGTTTTTTAAACACCAATTCACCAGCTACCATATCAAACGCCTGGGACATATCACAATTTCAGATCGCGGTCAATTTAATATTATTAAGACAACGCTGTAGATTTCTTAGAAATAAAACCATGTTGCTGCTCACATAAGTAACCGTTTAATACAAAAAATCGAATGTATACAAGTTTTTATTACATATTAAAATCTCAGAAACAGTTTAAAATTTCTAATAAATTGCCCTACGAGGAAATTACCGCGTTTAGTATAATTATCATCATCATCATCATCATTAGATGCTTTAATAAAAGTCTTTTAGTGTTTTTAGCAGTGACGATTATGATGTGGGAGATACATCTTCTAATTAAATTTTAATTGCTGTGAATACTAATTGTAATTACTATTGCGCCTACTAATTATTAGTAATTATTTTGTAACAGATTGAAAAGAAAATGAAAAACAGTACAACTGATGATACCGAGATTCTAGAGCTCGCATATATTTTTTGCTCATTAAAAACAGCAACGCCATATTTACTTCAATATAATTTTGAGAAATGTCTCTATTACAGTATTAAGGAGCTTCCGCCGATTTATCAGTATACGCCATTATTACTGTAAATTTTTTTTACATATTAACAGTATTACTGATAATATTAAAAATAATAAATCATTGTCTTAGAAATCAGTAAACTTGCATCACGTTGGCCCGCGTCAAGTTTAATTTGTGGCCACTTTACCATCAACTTTTGTCTGTTTGTTGTTTATTTGGAAACTTAAGACCTGCAAAATGCGGCAAATAGATGAAGATCTTCCTTCCTTACGTAATGTAAAACCAGTTTAAGTGCACCTAACCTAGAGCTTGAGGCAGTGAATGTATCACAACCTCTTTCATCTAGGCGTAGGTAGCTGAAAACTGATCGGCATCGGTGGAATTTATTGCGAACACACTTTAGGATAGAAGCAACAAAACGTGACACAAGAAGTTGCCTTGACACACGTCCTAAACGCGTAGGCGTAAAACGGCAAAAAGAGAGTCTTAATTAAGGACTACATTTTAATGGCGATTCCATATGCTGCAAAACATGAAACTGGTAAAAGAACCAGGAAATAACCTATATAATCAAGGCCCAAGAAACATGTGAATAATGCTATTCGTGCCACTACCAGGCCGTTGTCTTTACTTTGTCATAATAAGTCATGCAAACGTATATTCATTCTCATTCATTATATTGTTACATTATATTCTGTTGTTCTCAGCCAAATAGGTGGTTACTTAATAACGCGTGTGTCATAGAACTCTATGGATATCAAGGGTGACAAGGGCATGAGAAACCAAGGTTTTATACAAACATGATATTAGGCACAAGTACATTTATTGCATTGGAAGAGAAAACGAGAGGTAAACCGCGTTTAAAAATATTGTACACCTACTTCTATTAATACAGATACTTCCACATACTTCCATCGTCCATCCACGTACTTCCACCTACTCCCATCGTACTTCCACTTACTTTTACATACTTCCACTTACTTTGACACTACCACTTACTTCCATGTACTTCCACCGTACTTCCACGTACTTCCACTTACTTCCATCGTCCTCCCACGTACTTCCACTTACTTCCATATACTTGCCATCATACTTCCACATACTTCCACTTACTTTTACATACTTCCAATTACTTAGACTTACTTCCATGTACTACCACCGTACTTTCACGTACTTCCCCATACTTCCATGTACTTCTACATATTTCCACGTACTTTCATTACCTTGTACACCTACTTCCACTCGCGGTTTACCCTCGAGAGAAAAGAAATTTTAGAAAATATACCACCCAGGCCAACTTCTTGTATTTAACAGAACTACATTATAATATAGGATTTGATATTTACATAAAAGTACGTACACCTCTCAAAAATATACACACATAATTTAACATTTTTTTTGGAAACTGTAATCACATCAAACTTCTATGACATCAACCACATAGGAATATTATAGTATCTACCACCACATATAAAAATCTATACCGACTTTGCAGCGTTCTTAAGTTTGCATACAATCTGAAATTACATGAATATTTGTATCAACAGGAAGTTCAAGTTAGGTGACATCCTGTTGTATAGTTTACACACCGAACTGAGAACAGTTTTGTCCGCTGTGAATTAATCTTCGAGAAGAGAATCTTACGATCATTAATTTTTATCGTTTATTAATTTGGATAGTATTTTAAAACCTATTTTAGAATGCAATAGATAAAAATGAACAAAGCATGGCGCTGGTACTTTTCCATACTTTTTACGTTTTAAATATTCTCGCGCCAATAATGAGTGAACAACGTTTTAACACAAATATGCAGTACACTAGCATGTGTACGCGTTTCAAAGATATGTGTGCAACAAATCTTACGGCCGGTTGCACAAACGATTGTCAACTTTAACAGACCATCCATCATCACAAGGGTCCTCGGTTCGATCCTGGCCACCGGTGATATATTCTTTTAAATTAGTGTAGTGCAACAAGTGTAAACGGTCTGGTGATGGGCTAGTCGAATGATTATCATTCAAATGCATTTAATACTCGAATAATTCATTCGGCTGTTTCTACGCGGTAAAAAGTAGTAAACACGCCCTCCGCTTGCTTATCACATGCTCCTATGAAGGAATTCGCATTCTCGATGTCTTTCCCCGGGCCGTTCGACATAAAAGAGCGCAAACTTCTAGCTTTGAATAGTATTTTTATTAATTTCATCGCTAATTCCGGTCTGTTTTTAGTACTATTTCTATAAACCGCGACAGTAGATATATTTTTCTGTGTTATAATACCATTATTTTTTTGAAATGAAACCAGAGACAAAAACAAAGTCCGATTATTAATTATGATTATATAAATGATTCTTTTGTTAATTGTATCACTTGTTTTTATTAACAGTAATACACTATTAATTTAAATATTAATAAATATCTATATATTTTCATAATTTTTATTATTTCAACTGTTTAGAGCAATATTAAAATTTCCAATGCAACCCTGCGCTGAAATGACCATAAGAAACAAAACAGTGCAGTGGAAACTGCTATTTGCTATTCCTAATATCAGTAATATCCGAACTCAGTAATATCCGAACCTTCAAGTCAAAACATTCTTATCCAACTGTGCTTGTGCAGGAAACTACCCACGAAGGCCGTCTTCTTCATGCAATCGCATTCCGGAAATTCTGTCTCCATTAGCGTATTGCATTATAATACTACGACTAGTGGTGTAATCGTATCATGTATTTGCATTGGGCATTTGCAGTTGGCTACTGTACGGGGTATCGTTTCAACGCTCGCTTCCGAAATGTACAAAACCGAGATTTTAAAAGCGTAGAATCATTCGAATGGTTTTCTGTAACCTCTCGAGACATTTCAATAAACGAATGGTTCAATTATTTTCATTCAAAATATCTCATCACTAGCTTATATCCGTGAATTGCATACGCCAAAGCTATTTTAATACTTGCTACCTACTCACGTTAAGGAGCTGGATATTGCGGTCCCGACCAAAAAAAGGTTGTAAATTGTTTATTTAAAGAGTTTTCAAAAATATATGTAAATAATAAAGAACATATTTGTAACTAGAGCCAAATGATAGGCGTAGTTAAAATCACGTAACTTTCGGAAAACTCGTTGTTGATATTAAAAAGTATCCGTGATTATCTTAATTTTTAAAATGGTTAAATTTCGTTTTTACCATAATAAACTAATTCAAACAGTCTACTGAACTGTTTGAAGTAAGTAAAATATCGGAGATTAGTAAAAAAATAAAATTGTGGTTCACTCGGCTCACAAAGTTAAAAACATTGTGGTGCAGCTTTTAAGGAATAATTTTTTGAAAATTTCCTATATTTTGAAAACCTGTCATTTTTACAATTTAATATTTCCAAAAATATGTTTGCATTACATGATTATACTTATTAAGGGCTTTTAAATAATATGATAATTTACATCGATTTGATAAATGTATTATTTTTGAGTAATCGGGCATTACTCAAAATTTTCAAAAATCCGTAGTGGCCTTCGTATAGTATGGTTTCATTGTTAGTGAACGTTGCTATTGAAGTTTTTTTTATCAGTATTAACTTACAATTATAGACCTTGACATTACCAGCAACTTTTATTAAAACAATTCCTCGATAACTATCCCTCTGAAAAATAATTATAGAAGTACCAGTTTTTATAATTTAGTGAATAAGCGATGGATACCTATAGTTATTTTCTGCAAAATTTCCTAAAATTGTACAAGTTTTCCTCAAAATGGATAAGACTTATAGGAATATCTGTGTGATAAAACAAACACTTAAAACACATGAAATAACAAATATTAGAAACCTGAGTCATTTACACAAATATTTTGGTTGTATTAAACCAGTTGGTGTGTCATCAGGTATACAGATAAATATGTAAATACAAAATATTTTGTTTATCAACCTGTTATGAGTTATAATCTATAGGTTATACATTCATGTTTTTTATCTATTCTCTATACTAAATCCAGAAGTTTCAACTTTTTACGATGACGGGCTATGCTCTTTGTAAATCTTGACACGGCTTATTTATTATGTTTGCCGGTTCCGCTGTTTATGTTATTACATACAGCCGCGTAGGGCGATGCAGTACTTAACTTCAAAAGCTCTTCAAGAAGTTATCAAAAAATTCATGGGGCGTAGGCCACGGGTTCTGCTAGTTAATATTATAGCTTAAATTGGTTGTTACACTTGAATTTTCAAATAATCCATTCGACGTTAATCGTATTCTAGTTGACCATTGATGTAGTACAAGCTATTATATCTATTAATACGTTATTAGCACATTTTTAAGCAGAAAGCATTTTAAACAATATACCGCCGGTCTATAAAGTAATCCCCCCCCCCCCCAACTAACTTTTGAAAGACTTGATATTTTACACCATAACATTTGGCGTGCTTTAATGGGAAATTAAATACTATTTTTTAGCCAATAATTAAATTTTGTATCATTTGAAATGGCGGCTGGGCGCCATTTTAAATTTTTTTTCAAATGGAAGGGGCAATCGAGTGACACCTCATTTTAGGTAAGTTCTGCGTCTGATCCTAAAGTTTAAAAGAAAAATATTATCACGTCGTTCAAAAGGTTTGTTGGGGTGGGGGTTACTTTATAGACACAGTGTATATAAAATATTTACATGGTCTAGCATCATTTTTTACTGCCTTCCAGAATGATGAAACATGGAACGCAAAATTTGAAAAAGTTATGGTGATATAACTGAACACAGAATTATTTCAAGTGCAAAATATGCGAGAATGCAAGTTATACTGATGAACTATCAAACATCCACTTTCATTTTTCATGCCAACTGCAACTTTATATGTAGTTACTATATAGTATGAGCTTTAGAATTTACAGTAGACATACAAAAAAATACCTAAAAAGATCAAAAATATAGTGACTAATAATCATATTTATGTAATAATTGGTAATTATAGTTAGGTACCGTTGCTTCACACGATATAAACATTATAGTGTTAAGGAGTGCGTAAAATTTTGAAGGTAACATGGACAGGCGTGTTCACCAAATTGTTCATGGCTAATGAAATATAATTGGATATTCCGCTAGGATGGATTTCTGGGAACAATTTCTGACAATTACCAACGCTTCTGAAGAGTTTGTTGCTTCTAAATTCGATGTTGTTTAATAATCTAAAAAAAAATTAATTTAGCACTCATCGTTTTTCAGTTTTAAATAAAAAACTAAAATATTGGATTGTCTGTAAATGTATTATTATTCAAAATAGCAAAAATCTATTTCACGGCCACTCGTTAGGCATATTTCTCCTAAGCAAGCGGTATTGTTACACAACGTTTCGTTTTTTAGAATAATCAAGATCATATTTTCTTATGGACGCCACATTAGATTTTTTTAATTGTAATAGTATCGGGTATACCACGAATTTTAATTATTTTATGATCAAATTATCTTTCGAAACAATAATAAAATGCTTCTAATTTATCCAACATAATAAGTACAACTGAAATTGTAACCAATTTAAAATACAGAATGATTTATGTAAATTATAATAAAGTTTTTATGTAACAAACGCTCAAATAAACCACAATCTTCGGTAATAAAGAGTTGAGACCTAATTATTGGATAGGAAATGAAGGAATTGTTAGATGGCCAACACGATCGCCTTACGATAGTAGTAGTTTGTGGTACTTTTTATGGGGTACTGTAGGTAGTGTGCATTTATGTGAAAATCTACAAATAAAAAAGTTTGTCACCTAGTAAAAAGTTCACTGCATCGAAAGCAAAAAGTCATATTCGTAATTTCTTTGGGCAAAAAATATTCATTTTTTGGAAATTGAAATGAGATCATCGCTGATGCATCAGCTTTTGAACAAAAAAAAATCTAGTCTATATACCAAATAATTCTGGAAATATTACGTTGTATTTGTTAGAAAACGCCTAATTTGAAAACTGGCAAAATGAGCATTTTTTATCAATAAAAAATTTCGATGTCAGTCAAAAAAGGTCGTAAATGGCCATTATAGCCATTAGCAAATAGCGTACCTAATTAACAAGAATATGTCGGTATGCAGAAAAAAAAAATTAGGAAGAAAGCGACTTTTACCGTTTACTTAATGTACATGGAAATTTCATAAAATTCTAATTTATTTTCATAAACTAATGTCATTAATGTTTCAAATGCCAATATTTAAATTAAAAATGATTATTTTTTTTTTGTTTTTGTAGAAAGGAAATATTACTCGAAAGTAATTCAATCTTCAATCAAATATATTATAAATCATATCTCTCACTATATGTGCAGTTCGTACGGTGGCTATATCAGCGAAGCAATATAATACACTTGTTCGGAGTTGTGTAATCCGCGTGCAATCCACTTCGTGCCCAATTCCGTACTGAACTACCGATCGACGCGACGTACCGATACTAGAATCTAGAAGCTTACATGCGGGACGATCGCATATTTCACCCGCCGTTAAAGAAGTTTCACTTCAAAAATGTGTTGGGTTAAATTTTAATGAAGTTGATTAATCCACAGGTTAATTTGCAATGACACCATGAAATATTGCAATAATAAGAAATTTTTAGCGCATTTGTATGCACGTATACGTTTGAATAGCATCTTTTAAATAGGCATAATGTGATATTAAAAGTATTAATGAGTGTTAATAGAGGGGCGTTTAGTCATAGTGTAAAATACCGTTTTAATCATTCACATTTTAGTCCACTATCACACTTTTTTATTACAGGCATTTTGATTAAAAACTATCCTTCCATCCTGGTATAACATCAAAACATGTTTTTATTGCACTAATGTTGATGTCATATTGTGGAATTTTTTCAATTTAAAAAGATTAATTTAATCACAATCGCTGTTAATACTTGAAAGCACAACCAATCCCATATTTGTAATACTTTAATTTCACTGTTACATGGAGGAATCCATATATAGGAAAATTCAACTGGTAGTTGTTATACTCAACATTCTTTCATGTTCGATTACACTTTTGCACAATTATTGATTTTAAAATTATTTTCTCGGCACAACATGCACCTGCAACTTGTACGTCTGCATGGAAATAGATAAAATGCTTGTAAACATACGGGTTGTTCGATAATTTCTGACAAGACTAAGAAGATAATTGCGCTCTATTCTTTTTTGTTGTTGTTGATAGTTGTCAAAAGATGACGAAACTTGAAAGGAAAATTAAATCTAAGCCGCACATCTTCGAGTTCCTCGCGAAGATAGCTTCGTTAAGATGATTGCAGCTCATCTACTACTACAACATTTTGATTAGTGCAATCTAAGCAAGTTAGTGCC
Organism: Ctenicera cuprea; assembly: GCA_958336395.1. Taxonomy (NCBI): domain Eukaryota; kingdom Metazoa; phylum Arthropoda; class Insecta; order Coleoptera; family Elateridae; genus Ctenicera; species Ctenicera cuprea. Next base: position 28,830,879 of record OY284488.1, read on the forward strand.
GCCTTATTGTCGTTGCTCTTTCCTGTACAGATACAATTACTGCACGCTAGAAGGAATTATCAGCTATCTGCTATCTATGCGTCTAGTTAAAGGAACGACTTCCTTCCATACTTTTATAAAAGTAGCTCAACTAAAACATAAGCAGTTGGCGACAACGTGAGAACGTTGCACATGATCCACCTGCCGTGGCGTGACGTAACAAGCCACTGAACATCGTGATTACGTGCATTTACAATCATGCAGCTTGCAGCAAGGACATCAAGAAAAAGAAAATTATGAACGGCATAATAGTATCTAAAGGTAAAACGACGCCTTGTTTATTTTAACTTAATACAAAATAAGAAAAAGACACCTAAAAATGAAAAACGTAGATCTTTTACATGATTTCTTGTTAATAGTTACGAATTACCATCGTTACTTTTTTTTTAAATTTTGCTTTACACCACACCGTTTATATAAAAAAGTTCAAGCAAAATTCGAAAATCAAGAAAAGGCAATTGCTTCTGAAGCTTCGAGGCTCACACAGGGGCATCACAACAAATAAAGCAAAAACATTTATTTCTATTTTTAAAATTGCTATTGTTATATTTATTTTTTTTAAATAATGCATAATCTACCTATTATACCGTGTGGCAAAGTAAATCGAAGGTCACGAATTCTACGCAAACGAGAAAGTATGCGCTTTCACATAGTTGAAAATTCGACCTGCCAGATCTCGCTACTCTTATAATGCACGTGCTTGACGTGCACGTTTACGTTTAGATGAGACGATTATCCACACTGCAGTGTTGCAAAGTAGAGCGTGTATTTGTTTACGATATTACCATCGTATTGAGTAATTCCAATTATGTTAGAAGTCTTTTTTCGAATTAGTTGTGTGGCACGTCCGTAGTGAAACATTATTAATAAATACTCAACTATTAAAAAGTTAATAGTATCATAATAAAATAAAACACTTGGTATTCACAAATTGTGACACAAATACTAAGTGTTGTGTTTTATTATTATACTACTAATTTTTTAATAGTTAAATATTTATATTATAAGTCTTTTACATTTTTATAAGTTATCAATATATGGAATATTTTTTATTTATTTATTAACTATTGTGTCAGTCTCTGTACATGTTTATTAATAACTATCTAATACCAATTAATAATAATATTTTTATATAGTTTATTAAATAAGAATTACCTGTTCTTTTTCTGCACTATATGTACTTCAATTTATTTTACGTCCTTAAACTAGTGGAATTACTGTAATTTTTATTAAGGATGAATAACAAGCCAAACCCGTAGCCTAAGCCCACGTTCTTAATGACAACTCTTTTGAAATCCAGTGCCACGTCGCTCTACCCGACTGTTAACAAAAAACATTCGCTCCAAATACTGCTAACAAAGTAATAAATAAACTGTGTCGAGATGTAAGATTATAGCCTATCGCCAGTCGCCACCAAAAGTTGTGACAGTTCCGGATTTAGTATGTAGACAAGTAGAGCTCGTGGGCTATGCCCTCCGCGTTTTTAAATAATAAATGAGCGAATGAAGTAGGTAGCGTAACGAGGATCGAAATCGTAGTTTTATTTGAGATTACTTAAACTCTTGTTACCGTAATCTTAAATGCGTTTGTTATTGTAAAATGAGCTTCCCATATTTGGGCCAACAAAGTGATGTGTGACTTCGTAGCCTATTTATGTGTAAACATGCCTATAACATCGTCAACGCACGATAAACAAAATCAAATCGGTTCGTTCCATTCCATAGCTGCACGTAAGCCATAAACCTGGATTTTGTTTACAAATACCAAAGATCGTTTGTAATGTAATTGGTGGATATCTATTTGTCATTGTTAAGGATTACACTATTTTTCAGTAATATAGCATGAAATTTTGTAACACAATTTTATAATTGCGTATCGGTGTGCCGCTGTTCTCTATGCTGTTCGGCGGATTGGGAATGTCATCGTTTTGCGACCCAATCAGAGTCAAGCAAATGTTGTTCACCCAAAGTGGCATATTTGCCTTATACAATATACCGGTCTGCTGTGCAAATAAATACCGTATGTTCAAATAAAAAATACATAAGGGTTGGCCACGGAAAATAAAATTACTGTCTTTGCATGCTTTAGAATTTAACTCTGTCAGTGTCACTACAAATGACAAATTACAAGCTTAACCTAAAAATTTTAAGTGATTTTGTTTGTTTAAATTCTAAAGCATTCAAAGACAGAAATTTTATTTTCCGTGGCTAACCATTATGTATTTTTCATTTGAACACACGGTATAAGCCCTCTATAATAGACGCGTAAATATATCGGTTCCGAAATTTTCCACTTTTTAAGTTTCAATTTTTTGAAAATGTTTAAGATTTTCAAAAAATTGCAAAATCATAAATTTCGAAAATATTGAAACTGGAACATTTCGTAAATTTCGCAAATGTCGATAATTTAAAAAATATTTAAAATTTTAGAAAAAAAGTTTTGGGAAACTTTGAATTGAAAGATTTGAAAATTTTGAGATTTTTCAAAATTTAGTTGCAGAAATTTTTAAATTTTGGAGGATTTTTAAAATATTTCAAAAATTAGAAACTTTTAAAATTTTTTGGAAATTTAAAAAATTTTTAAAAATCATAAAGTTCAAAGTTTTCATTACTGGCATCTTCCGTTATAATGTATCGTTTTTAAATCAAGTAAATATAGTATTGAAAACATTTTTGCACTTAAGTACTTGAAGTTAGTGCAACACCTTGGAGTATGCAAATATGTTTGAGAATGTTGCTAATACCTTGGAATTTTCCAAATATTTTTCAAGGACTTTATAAATTATCTTGAAATATGCAAACTTTCGTTAGAATTCGTTAAATATCCTGAACTATTTAAATATTTGCAAAGACCTCCAGATATTGCCATAAATTCGTAAATATGATATAAGTAGTTTACATTTTTTTTGCAGATCAATTTATTCTTCCACTTTGCCATTCTTTGTTTTGGTGCGAAATGCATACATAGTTAACTTACTACTATTTGGTAAGGAAATTTAAAATACCTATAGTTTAATTTGCTTGAAGTTTATAAGGTAAACGAATTTATTGTTTAGATGTATAGGGCGAATAAAAAGTAAGAAACATCGATGCTACAGCCTAAAATAATAAATTTACGAAAAAAAGTTTCTAACAAAAGTTTCCTATCAAGTTTTTTGCCACAATTTGGCGTTTTCCATTTTTTTTTCAATTGTCATATGTTTTAGCTGTGACGTCATCGTTTTTTTTTTAAATGGCAACGTATAATTTTTATGGCATGACCAGTTAGTGCTTTTTATTCTCTATAAAGCCATGTAAAAATATCATACAGTTGCATAATAAAAATTTCAAGAAAACTCACGATAAACATTTATTTTTGTCACTGGCAACATTTTTCATCAGGTACACTTATTGCAAGATAAACAAACGACAATAGTAGGCAATTGTTTGAAAATGTTTAAAATTGAACAAATGCAAATCTGTAATGTCAATTCGGTGACAGTTAGTATTAATAAGCGATTAAAATTTAGTCTGTGTCCTGTGTTAAATACGAATTTCTAATCATGGTACGTTCAACACAAACTGAACGTATCGAAATTTTGATGATGATCGGGTACGGTGATAACAAGAGAGCTCACGGCGATGTGTGCGCTTTATTTAATACTGTACATCCAAATCGTGAACCTGTTACGCGGTCCACTGTAACCAAAATTAATAGAAAATTTAGAGAAACGGGCCACGTCACAGATTTGGATAAAATTGGCCGTCCAAAAATAGCAACAGACGATAAAATATTGGACATTGTGCTTACAGTATCCGAAAATCCTCATACTTCAACTCGACAATTAGCCCTGGATAATAATGTTAGTCAAGGAACTCTACTGAATATTTTACATACAGAAAAATTTCATCCTTATAAGGTTAAACTTGTTCAAGAATTATCAGAAGATGATTTTGATAGAATTCAGTTTTGTGAAGAAATGATGGACAGGTGCAATAACGACCCACAGTTTGTGAATTCTATTATCTTCTCCTACGAAGGCCACATTTTCTTTAAATGGAGCTGTAAATCGGCACAATTCCCGTTATTGGTTGCGACATAACCCACATTGGATGGAAGAATTACACACACAGTATCCACAAAAAGTAAACGTGTGGGCGGGAATTATAGGAGACAGAATTCTTGGCCCTTCTTTCTTTGATGGCACATTAAATGCTGGTCGGTATTTGGATTTTTTGAGGTTGGAACTCGTTCCCGCGTTAGCTGTTTTATTTCCAAATGCAGAAAATCCGGACACGCCGAACGATAGAATTTAGTTGCAGCAATATGGTGCTCCACCTACTTATGGCATTCATGTTCGTCAATATTTAGATGGAATTTTTACAAATAGGTGGATAGGAAGAAGAGGACATATTGAGTGGCCAGCGCGATCTCCGGATCTAAACCCGCATGACTTCTTTTTATGGGGCCATCTTAAAAGTACAGTGTATACAAACAGACCAGACACTTTGGAAAATCTAAAAATTCGTATTCGCGACCATATACGAGCAATATCACCTGCTACAGTTCAAAATGCAGTTCGAGGATTTTCTTATCGTATTGCCCACTGTCAGGCAGTGAATGGCGAACGGTTTTAACATTTGCTTTCTTAAATTTATGTTAAATATGATTTGAAACTAGTTTACTAATTTGTGGACCTGCTATTGTCGTTTGTTTATCTTGCAATAAGTGTACCTGATGAAAAATGTTGCCAATGACAAAAATAAATTTAAATATTTAATTAAAAATAGATATACTAGAAGCTTTTGAAATTCACAAACATTAAAAAACTGTACCGTTAATGAATGAGCAAATTGATCTCTTAAATTCTCCTCTATTGGACATTTTGGAATAAGAAATCAAGTCATCTGCAGACGATTACCGAGATCAAGTCACCAAGTTCTATTGCTATAACAACACTAACTGTTTACTTTTTCATATAACCTCTGACAATGGCATGTAAACATGCCGAAATACGTATAAGGTTAAAATAAATAAATATTGTTAAAGTAAATAAGTATTTTATATACAGATACTCATTGCAAAAATAAATGTTTACCGTGATTTTTCTTGAAATTTTGATTATGCAGCTGTATGATATTTTTACATGGCTGTATAGGGAATAAAAAGCACTAACTGGTCATGCCATAAAAAGTATAGGTTGCCATTAAAAAAAAATGTCGATGACGTCATAGCTAAAACATACGACAATTGAAAAAACAATTAAAAACGTCAAATTGTGGCAAAAAACTTGATAGGAAACTTTTGTTAGAAACTTTTTTTCGTAAAGTTATTATTTAAGGCTGTAGCATCGATGTTCCTTACGTTTTATTCACCCTGTATATACTTTTATTGTATCCTGTACAAGTTGGACTAGAAGTCCTTGTGTGCAAATATATATTATTATTATTAACTTAATAATTTAAGCCTCAGTACAAAAGCATTTAGCAGTTACGAAACATATATTTTTAGTAAAATTATTATTGGCAACATGATCAAATTAAATTTTTTGACATAAAAAGAGAAGTAAATTAAAATTCAGGTCATAAAACAGTTCGTGTATAATATTATTTACAAGAACAAAAAAAAATAAATTCCTTTAAAACAGACGATATTCCAAAAGGTAATACTAAATATTAATTTTTAGAATGACCAATTTGAATAAGAAATTAAACATTTAACTCTGTTTTATCATTGTATGTAAAAAACAAGTTCCTGAAATCTTTGCAATATTTAAAGAAAACTGTTTTGCATTATGCTGTTTCATAGCCTGAAGCATTGAATTATATTATCGTAATTATTAATCCGCAAAAGGTAGGTAGCTATTATTTACTAATTCAATTTAATTACTAATCGTCAACTTATTATACAGAATTAAAATTATAATCGGATTAAAGTACTTTATAACATGGATCATGCTTAATTTGCAACATTAGCATAAAATTTTAAATTCAATCTCAGTACAGCTTCTTGCAATCTTAAAAGAGTACTTAAATAGTAATTATTATTCCAAACGATCACTGCAGATGTTTTAATCATTTAAATTCTTCTCATCCACCAAGTAGTATTTCAAAATCGGTAACATTCTCAAAAACGCGTTTGGGCTAAACGTTTAATGCCATACATTTCGAATTTTCTATCAAGTTCGTGCATCGTGTCAACATTTGGATAAAGCCTTTAATCACTTTCAAGCTCTGAAAGTTTATGCACGACTGAATCCTAATTTCTAGTGTTTTTTAACAATGTCGTTGTAGTATTCGATAGTTTAACTGTTTTCTACGTTTCTACAAAAAACTGGAACTTTCAAATCTATAAATATATACATTATACATAGCCCCACTTATAAAATTACGCGTTTGTAAATATACGCTAAATTTTAATATTATTACACTAAATAAAATTACCTTGACTTTGTTGTTTTTAACTACTATTCTACATATTATGTAGGTGCACACAATTTGTGTCGAACTAATAAAATAACGAACAAGTGTCCTGAATTCACTTAAAGTGAATAATATTTTTAAACAGTAAAAATGAGCAAAACACTTCGCTTGAACAATCCCATATTTAGAAACTTTTGCATTTTATATTTTTAAAAGTATGTTTGTACAAAAACTGCGCCGTTAAATATGACGCCGAGTAATGTCGCGGACCAATAATGTCGATATAAAGAACAGGTAAAAACGGCGACAGAAAATAATGTCGCCGGTACATATATATTGTCCAAGCCAAAAACAGCGAAATTAAAAATTTCGTCGGCCAAGAAGAGCGCCGGAAAAAAGGCGCCGTCAAAAACAGCGAAGGTAAAAATGGCGCCAAGAAATAACGTCGCCGGTACATAATGTCGAAGCCAAAAACAACGAAATAAAAAATTTCGTAAGCCAAAAATAGCGCCATGAAAAACGTCGCCGCCAAAAACAGACGCAGACTCTGCCCACAATTTTGAAAAGTAGGCTCAAAAAGTAGCACGTATTTGAATAGGTTAACCGTTTGAAAAATGGCTTGTGAGGTTGTCGGTGACAATCCAGGAAGAAAAGTTTCAGGTGCAACCATTCATTCCAGCTGTCATTAAATGTGTTGCTGGATTTCTCCACTATCTCAAAGAGTTCGTAGTTATTCCTCTATTTGCATCGATCAAAGCTCTAATAACAGCATAAATGACTCTTGTAGTTAAAACTAATCTTCCTGGATTGTTACGAACATTCTCTCGGCCAGTTTTAAAACAGCCCATTCAAATATGTGCGGGTTCTTGGGTGTGCGTTCTTTATACTGTGAGATGAGTCTGCGTAAAATTTCAGCCGGTTTGGCGACTTTATGAACTAGAAATTGAATTATAATATGCTGTATCGCGGTACAATTGAACTACAAGCGAACGGTTTCGATGACAACGGTTATATACTGTGTGCAGTTTAGTATACGATGCTACTTTGTTTATTGTTACTTCGAGTTTAACATTACAATACTAATGTAGTTGTTTAATTTGTTCACTGCACTCACCAATTAAAAAAATATATTTAATATTTATCTTCTATTGCATACTAAGGCCGATTTCCATCGCATTTGTTGTTTTTTTAATTGGGCCCCTTTCAATGTAGGTCCTCAATGCAACTGCATTGGCGTAGTTACGCAACTGCATATACATAAAAATGTATTTATTTTTAATAGTGAAATCTTAGGATAGAAAAGTAACTACATATTATGTAAGTTGCTAACGAAGTATATAATAAAATACTGTTTTCTTTCATTTCATAGACAACTTGCAATGTTAGAGTTATCTAATGAACGCACCGTTTTTTCCTTGCGGCTTCCATTAATAGTTAGATTCAAAAAAAATCCCAGCTCGCAGCTGTCTCTTGGTTTTAAATATATCTACAGACAAACTTCTAAAGTACTTAACATTTTCACCTGTTCGTTTTTCTAATTTGGTTAAAAATAAAATGCAAATCAATAACTAAAGGTAATTTTTTAACTGCATCTGCATAAAACTGCTTTATTGTCAAGCCTATTTACTGCAATGGAATTTAGTAATAAACGCAGTCGTAGTCATGACTTTCAAGGACTGTACGTGCGTATAAATTTAAAGAAATAATTTCAACTGTCGGGTTAGCTTGATGGCTACTCGACATTCTATTGATCTTGAAAATATGAATTACCTACTTTCCCTACTTTTCGATATTTTCATAATTTGCCATGCTATTAAAATCATCAAATACGAAAGCAACCATATCGTAAACCTAAAAATTGCGTAAAAACAGTTACCTAACCGGATGTTGCAAGAAGGTTAGCGTTTCGCCTTTCCTTAATTAACTTACACAAATCGCTAAACACAAATCAAACTGTTTTTGAACAAACAAAAAAAAACTTACCATTTCTCGCCTCAAAATTGCCAATTGATTGTCGAGATTGGTTGTTTTCCTTCCAGAGGTCGGATCCGGCGTTCCATTTACAGCTCGAGGATGTGGAGGATAAACCACCTGCCCCGAGACGAAACTCGGAGTTGGTGGAGTTGCACCCCGAGCGGGCATCACTCGGTTAGGTGTTGAAGGGTTTCTTTGGTTTTCCAAAAGACTAAACCCGCTTAAACTTTTTGGAAGTGGCGGAAGTCCGTGTAAAGACGACATATTTAATCTGGAAATAATAGGATCCACTAAATTGTCTGAATTTTTATTACTTTCACCATCTTCAATAATTATTTGACAACTAGAGAGGCGCACTTCCTGACCGTCATTAACCTCCACCCAATCTGAGTGGTGTATTTTGGGTAGTTCGTCACTGTTTTCGTCGTAAAATTCTTGCGATGGCTTTCTTTGGCGCTTAAGGATCCTATCCTGTTCTTTTCGCATGCTTTGTAACTCGGAAATGAGAAGTTCGTGATTCTTCTTGTCGTCAAATTTGACACGTTTTTCCATTCTTTCGGTCGTTGATGAGTTGCTTTTATGATTCTCATGATTTTCACTTGGTTTATTACGCTCATTACACACAGTTTTTGTTTCTTCCGCGTTGTTTTTGTTATCCATTTCTTTGTCAATTAAGATTTCATCTATTACAAGCACCGTTGTACTTGTGTGTTGCTCAGGTTCGTTTTCGCAAAGCTGAGATTGCACCGATGCAGTTGTACTTGTTACATTGGAAATCTTATCTTGATCAGTATCACTGCAGTTACCAACAATTATTTTAGTTTTATCAGCCGACACTAATATTTCGTCATTCTCGAAATTAGAACAAAATTGTATACCGTTTACGTTTTCATTGAAAGCCTCGGGAAATTCTGATTTTTCATCTGGAATATCCAAAATGCTTGCAAACATTTCATCTATAAGGGTGTTAACGTGATTTTTCCCATTTAAGACGTCATTCCATTTTGATTCCATTCTAAAGCTATTACTTTTGTTGACATGATTAGTTACATCGACATTTTTCTCTTCAGTGATTAAATCTGTTTGTGATACATCAGGTTTCGCAACTTCTTGTGCTATTCTGGGACTAGAAATACTATTAATAACATTGTTACTGTTAATTTCATTTCCATGCCTTCGATCAGATCCGTTCCGCATCAATTTGACTTCTATTTTCGAAGTTTTCAAATTCGAAGATTGGAAAACGATAGTCCTTGAACTTTCTTTAGGTTCATCTTCATCGTGCGAAGTAGATCTTTGAACTTTGGGCACTTTTCTATTCAACAAATTGACAGTTGAATAAGATTGCGATTTAAGCACAGGAAAAAATTTGTTTCCATCATTGTCATGATTTCTATTTAAAAACGGGGGTGGTGGAGCACTTCTAGTCGGCGACGACATTTCCACCACAGACGTTTCGGCAGGTTCGCTTCTGCGATTAATTACTGGAGATTTTCTAGTTTTTGCAAGCGCTTCTTCCACAAGGGCTTTGCTGGGACGTGGAGGGATGGGTGGTGGCGGTTTTGCCATCTTATTCATCGAAGTCGATCTCATCGTGATCATGTCACTACATATGTAACTTAAATAACCTAACCAGAAATGTTAGTCACCGTGCTCCGTGAATCATCGTCGCACTCGCGGACACGGAGAAATCCTCACACCAACCATTAACAACTGCGCGCTACTGAGGCAAAACAACACCGGCAAGAAACTTTAACATTTAGCATGCACAGGTAGCCGCAGATACTTTAGCTGTTGAGGGGGGCCCCGCCTGGTTTCTAGGTGAAGTAGAATAGTGGCCGCGTGGTGTTTTACGGTGTCGATTGCGTATCTTCGCACTTTGCTGCTCGAATCAGTTTGTTTGTTTATTTGTGGGAAGATAACTGGATGATAACAAAACTGATATAACACATGATCCATATGGAATTCAAGCATGTTATTAGATTATTAATTATGCACTGTTATATAAGGAAAAATTACGCACAATATAAATATAATAGAAATGCTTTGAGTTCCATAGAACTCGAATGAAAAACCAAAATGCCCCTTTGTTGTTTAGGATCGGTTTTCATTTATTACTGGTCCAATTTGAATTTCTTAATTTTATTACTTGGCGTATGTTGTTGCTATGATGAAAACTTCGTTTATTAATGAACTTTGTTTAATCTGGAATTAAAAAACTCGCACTTGATATCAAAATGTACAGGGTGTTTCTGAAACAGAATCGTGTTGTTGATATTAAAAAGTATCGTTTTTTTTCAATTTTTAAAATAAAAATAAAATAAAATTCTTGCTGATCCTAATAAAGAACTTCAAATATTTAGTTTATCGAATTGATAACAGTTTATAACGATCGGCGTTTGCGTTTTTGAATAAATAATTAATCAATTTCAAATTTATCAAAAATTCCTTGAAGGCGTCAGAGTGAAATTCGAGAGATTAGTAAAAGATAAATTTGTAGTTCACTGCAAACTATAACGGCTCAGAAAGTTTAAAAAAATCGTGTGGACAGTTTCAGAAAAATACTTTTTTGAAAATTCGGATTTTCGAAATTATGTTTTGCTTCATCGAATACTACCCACAAACGGCCCTTAAACAAGCTATAGCTGATCCCGATCAGACAACTACTTTTTTAGTAAATAGGCGTTAAGTCGAGATTTTTAAATAGTGCTAGCGGCCGCCTTTTGAAGCTAAAGAGTTCGGCAAAAAAGTTTTTTTATTTACCTTAAGTTCTTCTCTTAGATCCCGTGCTTCAATTTCAAAAATTTAGTTTTGGTAAAAAACGCTACCTAGAAAACCTGTCTAACTTCCGTTTCCGGTTTCGGATTCTTTGAAAACCTTAACTAGAACTAGAATTTTCGATATACCTCTGATTTAAAATTTCATCAAAATCGGTCTAGTACTTTCGCCTTTAGAGGTATCACACACCCACGCACCCACCCACCCATAGACAGACATTTTTTAAAAAACACTCTTTTGGGTTCCGTGTACTTCCGTTAAAATCTAGAATTCGAAAATTTTCGGTCTGTGTGAAATATCGAGTTGCCAAGAAAGTCGTTTCCTCAAAATGTGTAACTAGTAGCACAGATAAGGTAAGGTTAACACTACAGATATACGGTAAATATGTGAGCTATCGGCAGCTTGTTTTATATGATTAATAATCTGCAAAAAGATGGCGCTACAATGACAATTTATAATTAAGTCACAGATGACTGTAATTGAGCAGATTACTTAGCACATATTCAAACCAAAAGTTAGACAGCCATATGCCATGTTTAATTGTCAAATCGCAATTTTTCGTAAATAATTAATATTGAAGCCAATTCTACTTAAATTATATTCATGGTGTGACAGATGCACTCAAATCCCCGAAAAACAGTTTCCAACACATTTCAACAGTAATAAACAAATAGCGATAGCAGCGCCTTAAAATTGGTCCGGCGCGTTGTAGCCAAACTAACGCTAATTTCGTCTCCAAATATGAGCGGACATTTTGTATAAAGGGTCGTATATCTGTAGTGTTTACCTTATCTGTGCTAGTAGGTAAAATTAATTGTGCGTGTTAAACTCTGCCTAGGGCTCTCTGATTTCCATTGCACAAAAAAGAGTACAGAAATAATTACCTATTAAAAAATTTATATATTATTAATAATTATGAATTGTGAACATGTAAACGCAACCAAAAAAATAAAAATGTTATGTTTTATTTAATAAAAATATTAAATTATTATATTCAAGGAAGTTTTGTTACAATTACGATATTTATATTATTTTTGTACTTCTCATTGATTCGTGGCTTTACCAACAAAGCTTTGTATGCAGGGTTAGCAAAAATACGATTTAAAAAAAATCATAAATATTTTAAACAAATAAAAAAAATAATGACGTTTTTGATTTTTTCGATATTTAGAGTTAATATTTTTCATTTCTATAATTTGTATAAAGACACAAAATTAAATAAAAAAAAAAGTCTAAATACTTACACGAAATTTATTTTAGTATACCTATTTTAGTTTTAATTGTATTTTAGAATGTTCTATAAATTATTATGCGTTTTTCAAAATAGGTTACAAAGTGCAAACTTTCAAAAAACTAGAAATTAAATTACAAACTGCCTGTTTTCGTGTAAAATGATTTGAATGATCCACTAAAATAAAAACATCGTATGATTTCAATCATGATTTAAATCGTGGTTTAAATCAAATTATTTAAATCGTGTCAACCCTGTTTGTATAAGCTATATTCATATAAATTTTCACTAAACTAAATTGAAAAAAATTTTGAAAATTTTGATATTTTTAAAAATTGTAAAATTACGCAAATTTTGTAAATTCTTAATTAACAAATTAAAATATTTTTTCACAATTTAGATAAAAATAGGTAAAAATTGCAAACATTAAAAACTTTACAAAAAATCCATAAACTTTATTGAAATTTCTAAAAATAGGAACATTTTTGAAAATTTTATTCGGTTTAACAGTTTTTGAAAATTATCATAAATTTTGAAAATCTTAAAAGTATGAAAGTTAGTAAATTAAAACATTTTCTCACAATTTTGAAAACTTGTATACATTTAAAAATTTTCAAAGTAGTTTTAAAAATCCAAAAAACGTTTTTGAACCTTTTGTAAATAGCAACATTTTTTTAAATTTTTATTGTTTTAACAATTTTTGAAATTTTGAAGATTTGGTAAATGTTCATAAATTATGAAACTTTTTAAAAAAACTATAAAACAAAATTTAAAAAATATTTGAATATGCTGAAAATTTTAAATGTATGAAAATTTCAAAAAAAAATATGTGCGCAAATTAAAATATTAGTATTAAAGTATTTGAAAATAGTTAAAAATTGTATACATTTAAAAATTTTCAAAAATTTCGAAAATATTTGAAAATAGTTAATGTTTTAAATGTTCAAAACTTTTTTGAAATGTTTGATAAGAGGAACATTTTTTTAAATTTTAATCACGTTTTATCAAAACATGAAGTTTCTAAAAATTTTCATAAATTATGAAAATTTTACGGGGTTTTCTATTACGGGGCTGTCACCCGAGTTTCTTTTCGTTTTTTTTCACGGATTTTATTTCCGGGGGCAACTCTTAACCGACTTAATATCATATCTTTTAGATGTTCACATCTTAAAAAGAACAGAAAATTAAATCAATTATTACTTTCATAAACGCAGAAGAATAAAAAGTTCAGCAAAATTTTATTAAAAATTTTAGCGTTGAACTGCTTTTTGCTGCAGTGTTTATAGATGCGAAATACGACGTTGCAAACTACTTAAAATAATTATTCTTTACGATAAATATTTCTACTTCAACCTGTAAAGTATGCTAATCGCTATATAAATACACGATGTAAATCGTCAGTTACAGTGTAGGAGTTTCAAAAATTAATCGGTCTAATATTTGTATAAACAAATTCACTCCTACATGAAAACACTTCGCACCGTTATGTTATATAGAAATTTTACATTTACCAAAACCATCACCTCAGACTCTTACCACTTTAGTAAATTATTAAAACAGTCTTTGTTTACTTAATTATACTGTATTAGAAAATTTCAGCAAACATTTACTTTTATAAAGTGAATCCCATCTCTGTCCATGGCACCATGGAGACCATTTTTAAAAAAGCTCAAAAAATACGCTATAACTTCACAACAGTCGCTAGTCTTTGAAATAATCTTTGACCTACCCCAGGTAAATCGACCTCGAGGAGTTCAAATCTCAGAACTCACACCTCGGTACTGCGTAGCCGGGAATTGCGTAATTATGCCTACCTCACAGGAGCTAATTAAAAAATACCGAAAAAATACTTATTTTACGTGTGTTTTAAAAATTAACAAAATCTTATAGGAAATGGTAATTTTTATGAATTTCTTCTTTCCGAAACGGATCTCACCATTTTGTGACAGTGCAGGTGCGTACACCCCCGATTTTCATGGCGAAAGACGTCCTCAAAATCGCCGTCGCGCAATTGGCAAGCGGTATAAAGTCTAAAAAATATATTACCGTCGCTTGAGCGACATAACCTGCTCGTGGTCCGGTGATCGAGATTTCTATGTTGGTTTACCAGTGAATTGCGTCTAGCCGATGCCAGCAGTTGCGTCTAGTCACTTTATCGCAACAACCGTTCCTACTTCATATTAGTGATTTGTAGGTCGAACCTCAATCACTTCTATGTGCGCACGCATTCAGCTGGCACTTCTCTAGAGTTTTAGCGATATCCTGCAAGCTCGTAGTGGCACAAATGGAAATGCGGGTGTACTGCTTTTTACTGCATAAATGGTTGAGGGGTCGAAACGCGGTTAGCGCCAAAATATGTTTTTTATTTTATACTGCTTTTTTTAAAACAATGTTGTTGGTCTTTGCCCGAGTTTATGGTTAAGTTATATTTTTAAAGAAAAAATACAAAAACAAAGTTGCATTTGCTCAGTGAAATTACCGGCATACTAACTGCGCAGGTCTTAATGTGGTCGCTCGGTTATGTTCGGGATCAAGTGGTCTGTAGCGAATAGACGTAAGTACTAAAATGAGGCAAGTTGTTTCTTTACAGTGTTTCATTTAGAGACATAACACGCGTCAAGGCGCTTCTCCCAGAATTTTTCCTCTTGAGAATCACCTAAGGTCTTAATCTGGTTGGGTGCAGCCACAACATTCTCACCCACAACTCTTCTAGTGTTAATAACCAAGAGGTCACCACTTGCATGAGAATGGATTACCCATTTCAGCCATGGTGTTAACCAGCGATTAATCGTCCTGTAGAAAGCGAAGTTGTTTTGCAAGCAAATCATCAACGTTATTTTCATCAGTAAGTTTAAGAATTCATCAACCACGCGAGCAACCTCTGGTGCGGCGATCGTCCACCTCAACAGTGCTACAGGGATTTCGTTGAGACCATCTGCACTGCCATCTTCCTTGAACAGAGCCGTTGTTCTACTCATGTCCTTCGTCCAGAGAGATCCTGGAGAATGGCCTTGCTGATTTTTGAAGCGTGAAATTGCTCTTGCAGAATTCAGCATAGGTACACATAAGGATACGTACATTCCCACATGGACATGTTGCATAAATGCACCACAACTGATCGAACATAATTGTGATGATCTAGTGAGAAAAAGAACCACTGGAAATTGGATAAGGCCGGGTAAGAGGGGATGAAGTTTCCCTCCTGCACTGTTCTATCCTATGCAAACATATCCAGTTGTGTTTCGAACACCAACTGCCAAAAGTGGAGCTTCGAAGCTCATTTTCTCTGAATTTGTACCAATCCGTTTCTTCCATAATCGGTATCTCATTTTCCATACTGCTGCGGTAATCTTCGTAATCTGGAAGCGATGTTTGCTTTAAACAACGCAGATGTCCATCCGCTTCCTTCAAGTAATTCTTAGAACAAAAAAAAACAATGAAGGAGCTGAGAATTATAAGGGGGCTCGTAACAATTTTCCACAAATGGTGCTATGACAGTTTTGACCAATGGGGTGCACGTCCGCTCTACTTAAGTTTTGCGAAAATTCTCCTGCAGCCCGATTATCATTCTCAACCCTTCAATTATAAAAAGAAAAACAGCAAAAGAAAGAATAATCACTCGCCGATAAGTGGTAATCACTGGCTTTTCAAGATTGCCTTCATCGTTCGTAATTCGCTGCAAACGAATTGTGTGTCACTTCGTATCAGACAGAGGGTGTAAAGCAGGAATCTATTATATTTGCTGATGTGACCGTGAGGTAGGCAAAATTACGTTATTTCCGACCACGCAGTGCCAATGTGTGAGTTCTGAGGTTACATTTGAAAATGGCGCCCTTGGTGCCATGGGCAGAGATGAGAAGTGCCGCCAACCCTCAAAAACTTGCTCAAGAACTATAGACCACAAAAATATCTCGACCCCACTTTTTATGCAAAGTGCATAATTCATTAGCCAACCTGCCGGACTATAATGCAAAAGTTGTTATCTTACAATAACCTGTTGGAAAACACAATATTCACATGACACTTACCTATACTTCAAACGAAATCAGTATAATAGTACTGTAGGTGTTTTACAAACTTTATTATAGAAGCATGGTATAGTTGGGATACAGAATCAGCAAATGTACGTCATAAGCATTTCACAAAACACATTTATTGCGTTCATATTTTACATTTTTAACTTATCTCAGAAGTGGTAAGAGCGCCGGAAACCAATACAGCGGATCTGGGTTCGACTCCCGGCCCGGCCGTTCTCCCTCGTAACGGGAAACCAGCGAGGTGGATTTTTCCTCAGAAAAACCTCTCTAGAGAAGAAGTGCATGCACTTCCTGTAGTTCCGAGCCCACGTTAAACTGTAGGTCACCTATGTCTGTCTGTGCAAATTATCTATCGCCGTGCACCAGACACAGACATAGGAGAGAGGTCGCCAACGCCCTGAATAGGATATGGCACTAGAAGAAGAAGAAGTTGAATTTCTAGGAGAAATACGACATGAACTATCATTTATTCATAGATTGATACAGAATAGCATATAAACATTGCAGTAGAAACGCAATAAATTTGTACCGTCATCAAATATTTATGACGTGCATTGGCTGATTCCGTACCCCAATTATGTTAAAATGTAGTCTATTACATCAAATCAGATGCTCTAAGTTACTCCAGTAGTCATTTGCGTAATGCCTCAACGTACCGCTTGTTAAACGCAATAAGGGGTAGTCGTCGTCCTAATCAGCCTCTACGTTCCACGGCTGGGCTGCGGCACTCTTATCTACCACGCACTCTCCTTAGCGCTGAGGTGGAGTAGGGGGAACCTACAATTTAACGTCAAATCCGAAAAAACTAAATACCGGAGAAAGTTTCAGGCATTAAGACCCCATGACCCCCCTGCATGGTTTCGGCAGGGAATCGAATCCCAGACATTTAACGCTAGAGGCCAAGCGCCCAGCCTCTAAGCTATCGCCACTCCCTTAGTGGGAGAGTGAGCGATGATTAACCTCTGAATATTACTGCATCTCAAACCTATGGGAAGTTCAGAATGCACCATCACTGATGAACAATTTAGCTTAAAAAGGACTGTTTTATCTTCCCCCGTTAAAATAGAAGGATAATAATTTCCAAATACCAGAAATTTATAAACGGTCTCACAGGGAAAGGTTATGCCGATTTAAATAATCTGATAACTCATTTGTTTTATAAATAAGGATTAAATGTAGTAGTAGTAGTATTCGGGAAACAAGGTTTCGATTTGTCTTATCTCCCTCTGTCGCATTCTCAACACTATCAAAATTTTTATTTTTCAATTTTGAAAAACTGGTCATTTGCTTAATCAGCACACTTGCCCAAGATAAGGGCAAGCTACCAGTATGATATATCGGGTTGCAAGCTCTTGTTCTCCCTGATTGGAAATACTGCAATATATAATGTAAGAACAGTACTTCAAGATGCAAGATTATACTCTTGTTATGATTCATTACTTCAAAACTAATTTTACGCGTTATTGAAAAAAATAAAAATCACATAATTCTAGCAAATATTTAAACTTTTTCATTTAAAGCATTGCGGCATTCTTTACAGCGTAAGTGCCGTGTTCGGTTAAAACAATACTCAAACTCAAATTGACGATGGTTCGAACAAGATTCAAGCAGACTAAACAGTAATATGTATCATTATTACATTTGTTATCGGCGCAGAAAAATACGCGATAATGTTTAAAATACCACTCTCAGATTTTTTTAAATTAAACTGTTTATTCTACAATCGTGTCGCATCCATTTCGCGGCGCAAAAGGATACTTTTCCGCACACTTTTGTTTGGATGGTTATACCCACGGTGTGTTAAGTCAATTTAAAAAATACAATCGGTAATTTATTTCTGACTCTAACCACCAATGACGGTGATTGCAGAATATGTTTTGGTTGCTAAGAAGTAAAGTAAGTGAATTACTTGTTGACAGTTCGGTGTTTTAGTATTCTCTGAAAGTTCTTTCAAAATTTGAAAATAATTTACACACAATTTAGACTACAGGTGTTTTACGTTTAAGTTAGACTATTTTATAACCATGGTGTGTCTAAATTGTAAATCTACA
Source organism: Ctenicera cuprea (assembly GCA_958336395.1). NCBI lineage: Eukaryota > Metazoa > Arthropoda > Insecta > Coleoptera > Elateridae > Ctenicera > Ctenicera cuprea. The sequence goes on from OY284488.1 coordinate 28,849,390, forward strand.
AATAATAAGAAAATGCATCATCATCCAAGTAATCCCGATGTAAGTAATTTCTCTACATTATCAGTTTTATGTAGTTTTCACAAACTTTTGTAAAAATAATTATTGTAAATTAACAGATTTACAAAAAGTGGATTGAGGCTGTAGGACGAAACATTGTTTTTGAGAAGAAACGAAATTTTAGAGTCTGCAATGTACATTTTAGCGAAGATATGAAATTTCAGGAACATCATAACAAGACCAATCTAACATTAAATAGTTTTCCTACTTTACATTTACCAGAACATCTTCAGTTACCTGGCACATCTTCAGATAATTTGGATGCTTCCCAAATTTTACCCGAGATGGAAATACAAAGAAGTCCACCACCAAAAATTCTAAAAATAAATAACTCTCCAATTTTATAAACAGGAAATTTTCAGTAAAAACTTTGAGCAAATTTTCCTAAAAACTTTCCAATTCAGAATATTTTCTCCACCCCACATCACTAAATGTAATATTATGTAAATCGTAGCTGAACTGATATAAACATGTGTTTGCCAAAAGATCCAGTAATAACATCAGTAACTAACTGTATTGTACAAATTTAACTTATTTCATAGGTCCTCATTTATAAATTTTCTTATATGGTATTAAAACGCTTTATTTTTGATATATTTGTAGTTTTACTAATACATTTAAATGTTATAATTTTTACCTACAATTTGAATTTCCCGCTGTACAATGTTTAGCGGCATTTGCGATCATAGTCAGTACTATTTCATGTATTGTAGTATGTTTATAGAGTTTCCTATCTATATAAACGTATTATATTTTTTATCTATGGTAGGTAATACCATTTTTGTTATCATCGATATAACCTTGCGTAGGGTAAGATACGAGATTATTGCATCATAATTAAATTCAACCTATCGATGCATGTTCCTGACAGTAATAGTTTTATGTTGTTTTATGGAGCTAATGATTTCTTCAATATTTTTGATTAATTGAACGTTCTTAAGCGGTCTTAGAAAAAAAAAAAGAAATGTGTGCCGATCACGCAAGTTCTATGAAACTTCTTAATGTGTTCTCACTGAAAGTGTTTCTTGAATTCTATGATTTAACAGAAATGGAAAACAGTTCCAGTTTCAAATCTGATATTCAAGTCATCTTTCAAATATTAATTATAAAGTTCATACAAAGATGGATGGACCTTTGCACAAAAGAGGGACTGAAATGCTGCAGTGAATGCAATTGTAAAGATTGTAATAACAGTTTACCAAGTTTACTCAAAGATCCTGATTCAGAAATACAAAAAACTTATTACGAAAATTTTACTATTTTATTTTGACGTCATTATTTTTATATTACGTCACATACTGGCAGTGTAATCACAGCGTATCCAACAGAATTTTGCATTTGTCGCAAAATTTGCTTTTGTGTTTGTAATCAATGACTAATGTTGCTATAGAACGATAATTTGAAATTTGTAATTGCTTCAATAATCCTATTTTTGTGGTAAATAATTGCGTAAATAATAAAAACATCGAGTATTTTTATTTATTTAGGGTTACCTAAACTTAAATACGTTGTTTGAACAATTACTATGAGAAGATGCAGTACCTCAATGGTTGAGTTTTTATTTACTAACCCAAGGTATGTATGGCGACAATCTATCCTTAGCTTTGTTCTAATACTTTTCTTTTAAAAATGTTATGTAGTGTTAATATTTTGTCGTTGTTCTTTTTGTTAATTAGGAATACGTATTATTATTATTATTATTGCGTCATGTTTAAATAATGGGTAACACTTTCTTAGTGAATAAAAATATTAATAAAATAGTATGAATGAGTTCGAGTTAATAAAAAATAAACTTTAATGCAAAATACTACCACTATCGATAAAAAAATTCATACCATCGAAATCATGACTATATGATATCAACTTTTTGCTTTAAAATATTTCTAAAAGTGTATTCTTAATTTTGTTCGCTGCATGTATATGTTAAAAACTACAAATGAAAAATATTGTCGCTTAGTAAAAATTTTACCATATCGAAAGTAAAGTGTCATATTCGTTGAGCAAAAAATCAGTTTTTTTTCGGAAATTAAAATAAGATCATAGACGCATCTACAAAAAAAAGCAATTCGATATCCCATGTACTTCTCGAGATATTACCACAGTATACTTATTCATACAGTAGCGTAAGCAAAGGTCATTTATGGTAATTATAGCACCAAGCGGCGAACAAGGTACACTAAACACTAAAGGGGAATTACACTAGTAACGCCCTCTATTATGTGCGGCGAGAAAGAGTTGCAAAGCAATAAACCGGCAAAGTTGCGATCGGAACCTGCTAAGCAGGTATCTGCGATCGCACCGGCCTCTAAGCACAAAACACAGAAACGCCCGTGTGGCAAGAAATAAGAAAGAAGAGATTTGGTTTCTTATTTCTTGCCACACGGGCGTTTCTGTGTTTTGTGCTTAGAGGCCGGTGCGATCGCAGATACCTGCTTAGCAGGTTCCGATCGCGACTTTGCCGGTTTGTTGCTTTGCAACTTTTTCTCGCCGCACATAATAGAGGGCGTTACTAGTGTAATTCCCCTTTAGTGTTATACTTTCTGGCATATATCTGCTTGTTTGCTTTTGGTTTCAATTATGGTTAGAATTATATCCACCTGATGAGTTCAATAAGAACGAAACATGTAGTGGTCTATTCTAGCCATAATTGAAACCAAATCTCTTCTTTCTTAAGTTACACTAAAGTCTGACAGCTAACAGTAGTAGTGTTTCTCTGCTTTTGATGAACGTTATAAGAACAATTTTCAAGTTGTTTGCCAGTGTTTTTATAAAAATTTGATAGTGATATACCAATCTATTATGAGAGTCTCGAAAGGAAGCGCATGTTACGCCGTGAACTGCGAAAACAACAAAGTAAAGAATCCTAACCTTAGTTTTTTTACATTTCCCAAAGATCCAAAAAGGTAATAAATTCTGATAAATATTAATACATTAAATTTTGACTTTCTCGTCGTTCTAGATCAAAACAGTGGGTTGTAAACTGTAGACGTGAAGATTTACGTGAAAAGGAAGTGGGATATTTGAATAAAAACTGCACTTTGTGTACGCTGCATTTTGAAGATTCGCAGTTAATAAATGTAGAGAAGAAGAAGTTGGTTTACAACGCAGTACCAACAATATTTCAAATTTAAAAAACCCCTAAACCACTTTGTTGTAAAAGAAAACTACCAGCGCTTCGAATAATAAAGCCTGGTTTAATATAGGTATTATTCACTGTTTAATGTATAAATCAAAACTTATTTTGTTAATAAATCATATTACTGGCATTATCTTCGTATTATTTAAAAAACATTATATAATGTAGCTCGTAATTTTTCTGTTTTGCTTATTAAAAATATGGCAACAACGAACTGGATTGGAATATAAAACCCGCCATAATTTAAACGATAGTTGAACTTGTCGACCGCTTGGAGCGCCACTAGTTACAGCTTACCAGGCGTTATATGGGCGCTTTCGCTACTGTGTAAATAAGTATACTGTGATATTGTCAGAATTTCAATTAACAATGATATATTCTTTGTTTTTGGAGAAAGGAAATATTGGTCGAAAGTAATTCAATCTTCAATCAAATCCATTATAAATCATATATTTCTCTTGCTATGCTGTTCGTAGGCTGGGCATATAAGCAAACTAACAAAATACACTCGTTCAGAGTTGTGGGTCTGTAATGGCACAGTGCACATTGATCGGTTCAGTTTGCATCTAGGCGACCTGACTTTCGATCCCTAATTTCCGTTTCAACATTTGCGTGGCAAAAAATCACGTTAAAAAAGAAATATGTACCGAGCACGCTATGTTTTAAGTGAAACTTCTTAGCGTGTTCTCACTGAAAGTGTATTTTGAATTCTGTGGAAAACGGTTATGACAACCTACGCGTTTTTACTTTCCTATACTTTTACTATTAATTTCATGACAAGTTTCAAATTCAGATTTTGATGGATACGTATTTTAGACCCCAGGAACCCCAACAAATGGTTTTTTAAAATGTGTGTCTCTGAGTAGGTGTGATAGGATGGATAGTCCAATTTCACCGAGCTTCGAAACGTAGAGGTAGAGGTAGTTTTAACTTGCGGACGAAATCAGCATTTTAAAAACCGAACTGGAAGCGGGATCTGAACGCTTTTCGGTAGCATGTTTTTGCAAAAAAGGAATTTCTGAAATTGAATAACGGAATCTGATAGAAGCCCTTAGGGCTAAGCGAATGCTCTTTTGGGCCGCACTAACATTAACACGGCCGCTGCTATGAAGTTTTGATAATTTTGATTTTAAAGCCTTTTTACTCCAAAACGAGTTGACAGATAGGAACGAAATGTGGTAATATAAGCTCTAGGGTCACGTCACTATGTAAAAGAATGCTTTCATGAATAAATATTTTGCTGAAAATTTTCAAACAATAGTTGCTCTAAAACTGGCCACGATTTTTTTTAATTTTGTAGGATCCGACAGATAGAGATAGGCTACAATTTGGTTTGTGTCCCAGTTCGCTTATTTCTCTATTACGCCTTCTATTAATTTTTTAAATCAAAAATTTATGCTCCTTCGGGAGACGATAAACAATTTTGTTTCAGCCAAATTGCTTATGAAATAGTAGCATAAAATTTACAACTTAATTGTTAGGTGTCGCAAAAACAAGGGGGTTAATTTTTCGCCAATTAATGGCGGACGAAATTCTCCTCTCATTTTTAGTTTTCTTTAATTCCAACGAATCGTTTTTAAAAACTTCAGATTTTTAAAGAGTTTATACTATTATTTTTATGTGTAAGCTTCAGTAGTATGTTATAATATGACTATTATGCAGCTTTGCTCTCGGTACAGTAGTAATAATAGTAGGATGTTGGTGCAGTCAATAATGGGGCGGAAATGTTAATATTCAAATACTTTTGACTTTATGATAAGTTACATCTAAAGTATTGGGAAGTCCAAGAGAAGTACTTCGCTCGAAAATTCAAGAGAAGTACTTCACTCAGTTTTTGGTAACTTAAAAGAATAATATCCACCGCGCCGCTTGGGCTACATAATGGATCCGGATTTAATATATATAGAAAGAACAACACCAATCGCTATATAATCCATAAAACAAAAGACTTTGATCCACGGTCCGCTACACTACCATCTAATTAGCTTATTTATTATTGAAAAACAGAAACAAAATCATCGTGGAGCATAGCCCACGGGTTTCGTTAATATTCATTTAAATCTTTATTGAGTCATAGTTGGATAATAAAATATTTGACAAATAAAAACCTCAAATAGTATTTCACAACTGTATGTTAAAACAAATTGTTAAATTACACAAAATATTATATTTAATTATAAATCTTCATTGAGTCATCTTTGCATATTAAACTATTTAACAATTTAAATATCTCAAAATAATAATTCAGCGATCATGATCTATGGTATTAGACGTTTCCATTGAATTTATATCAGCTGAGTTGAAAATGTTTAGCTTATTTCACAGTTTTTCAATATCTATATCAATAAATGTAACATTTTTTAGAATTTTAGAAAACAAGACACAGCACAAAACTAAAATAGATAATTAGAAATTTAAAACAAATACAAACAAACGACGGTGAGCGGGATTTGAATAGCTGCACTTGCAGCACCATTGTGTCGCGAGCGTGTACCGAAAGCTTGCCTAAATTCCTATCGAGTTATAAAAAAATATGCGTTCTTCATAATTGACGTCTAAAATTGACGCACTTCAGAGATATTATAGCAGATTTTCAGTATCTCCATGTTCCATGCCTATGCTTTTGGCTAGTTTCGAACACATCGTGGGTAATATTATCTCCTATCGATCGTAGTTTTAGGTTGCTTGTAGTTTTAACTTCAAAGTTTCTATTGATGAATGAAATAATCCACGTAGAAAACAAAATAAAGTATAAATGGATTTTCGTTTAAATTATTGTTAAAAGATCATCACTAGTTTTGGTTTTAGCAATGCTAGTATTAGTCCATATTCTAAAATAAAGATCTACGTATAATTCCTTTTATAGCTTTTGATTAAAGTTTGTAAATAGTTTGATTTTTATGGTTTTGATTAAATGAAAGACTTTTGAGATTATTATTTTGTTATATTGTTTTCAAGAACACATAGTTTTCTTTGAAATACATGATACAATTGACTTATGATAACTAAAGTGAGCACATAGAATTGGGATGATAAAGTATGTAAATTCCGTTGAAAGACTGCATCAATAGTCGAACCTGATCTTGTAGTTGCAATGGCTGGATTGGTGTTGAGAGTTAAATTGAACGTTTCTTTTAAGAACTAGAGCGGCATTGCTTCTTAAGAGGCAAATTATGTTCGATATAACCACAAGCGAATCATGCAAGCAAATATTTATTTCAAAAGAATTTTGACAATGACTAATTTATACATCTTAAAGCTCACACAAGGTATCTACAGAAATAAATCTCTTTTATGCAAACCGCTGTACATCGGTATAAAATTAATTCACAAATTACCTGACACTATTAAAGAAGCCCCGAACCTACATTTATTTAAATAAAACTAAAATCCAGGTTAGTAAGAAATGCATTTTAAAACCTGCAAGACTTTTAAAGTTTTTCCAACAGCGAAATATGGCTATTAAACATTATCTTTACGCTCACATTTCCTCATGCCCACTGGTTGACCTTCGATATGCACATGTTTTATTTCATAGGTTTGATAGTATACCTGTTTTTTTTCTTTATTTTTCTGCTGCGCCTATCTGTTAAACAATGTTATTAATGGTGTATATTCGTAACCAAATATTATTATCTTAAAGTCCCCGATTAAAATCAAGAGTGCACTTTGAATCGACTATACGGGGCAGAATGAAATGGATGAAGTCGACGATAGTCCCCACTGTTTTGGAGAAATGTAAATAACGGTGACGAGAATAACTTGCTTGTTCGCAGTCTGTCGCATCGTTCTGCAACCGGTCTAACACTGACCGCTGATCCATTAGTCTGACGGTAGTTCATGTCTACATGAGGCGTAATAACGTGTACGCCGTTTTGCTTGTTACAGTAGACTGCGACTCCACCGGCTCTAAGAATATGACGCTTAAAGTGAACCCAATCGAAGTTGGGAATAGTCACTTGTCCGTTATTGTCTAACGAAGTCTCCAAAAGAGACGTTCTCGTGTCCCTTTTCATAATGATACACGACCTCCTCGAATGTTCCTCCCTGGGACTTATGCATTGTAATAGCACAAGCCTGAAGGAGAATGGTATCTACTAGCCGTGATAGTTCTGTTGTTGTTCAGCAATTTTCTCGAAGTTCGTCTTGCTAGTAGCACGGTTGGCGGGTTGATGTTGTTGGCTTGCATGTACCCACCTGCATTCTTTCGAGCCATCTTTCCGACTTTGGGCGACGTAGGAAACTCAAGACATAGCCGTCGAACTTGGCCATCATCGTTGTATTCGATTTGCGCAAATTTTCACAAGGCGCCGTTCGCGAGGCCGTCCGATACATCAACCTTAGTAGTGACTAGCTATGGTTTTCCAATGACGGGGAGTTCCGAGAGTTGACGTGAGTTCCTAGGATAAGCCGCCAGTATCGAGCACTAACATACAAATTTTTTGACGACCGTGGGCTTCTTGCTCTGCATTTCTGCAACCGACAAAGATATCTTACGCGATCGAAGGCACTTTGAACCCAGCGGCACTTAGGAACGATTGGTTGTAGGTGTATTATGCAAACAGGCTATTCCGTTTGAGCACAGACGGTCAGCTACCTCCTTGGTAAAGAAACGCGATTCAATTAGTTCTTGCTCGCATTCATCCAGCCTAACTTCGTTAACCCTTGATACGCTGTTTTACATGTTAATATTTCGGGGCCGCGCGAACCGCAGGCAACTGACGCAACGCACCGATTAGAAAGACGGCTAATTCTCATGTTTGATCTCGATAACACCGAGTTTGTTGAGCGTGGAGAGAGTAATATCGGCATTCATTTCACTGTCTAAAGAATCATAAAACTCTTCGAATGCATCGGGTTCTTCTCGCAATCTAGTCACTAAGTTGTGTAAGTAACTCTCGCATGCCTTGTCAAGATCGCCGACGTCGTCCTCGTTGCACATCTCTTTGCAGATTTCCATCGTTTTGCGAATGTCCAAGTCAGACTCATACAGCTTGCGGCGTTCTAAAATGAGCTCTTCATTGTCATCGTAGATCTTTACGAATTTCATCCCGGATAGAATCTCCGCCTCCTCGTTTCGAAACGGCATGTGTAGAGTGACCATTTCGCGCTTATATTCGTTGATATCTTGAGCCATGTCATAATTACGATAACGTATTATGCATCGATACTGGCGCTTCTTGTAATCTCCTTTCGCGCTACATGTGTAGTTAGCGACTAGATATGCCAAAGTTACATGTTCTAAGTTTTGCGGCCTTTTCTCATACTTGTCGAACCAGGTCTTTTTCCATATGTCGTTGATATCATCTGCGAGGTTCTCCTCGTTCATCTCCTCGTTGGATTTTCTCACTCGCTGTCGCTCAATGGGCCACACGGTGGGAATGTAAACTACGACCACCGAGCTTTCAGACATGGGTTGACGCAGCAGATACCAGGCGGCTTCTTGGGTTGTAATTTCAACGGTGTTCAGCATGTCGATGCTTAGCTTTCTTGTGATTTCAATGATGCCAAACTCTGGATGCTCGTTCATGATCGTAACGATGTTACGTTGTAAGTTACTAATACCTCGGTTTGTCTTGTTAACGTATTCGACGACATAGGCAGCACAAGAGTATTCCTCCGTTATAAACTGGATGTCAGTGTTCGATTGGAAAATGTTCAAGATGAACGGATTGAAAGGGATGTGCCACTTTTCACTCGGTTGCCTTTTCAAGAAAACTTTGGGTCGCTTAATACTAGCTCTGAGTATATCCAAGTAATACTCGTAGGAATTTATATCATTTGCCTTAAAAAACGCATCTATGTCGGCGTAATCGTTGTCCTCTAGATTCTGCCACATTCTCTTGTAATGAGCTGCGTATTTTGCTTGGCGGCAGTCTGTCTTAGGCATCGGCACTAATATAGTTGTAGAGCGACACGGCATGAACGGAGCTTCAAACCCACATTTCTGCCGTTTATCATTAACTATTTTCTTGTAGCACGTGAACGTATGTTTGTGAGTTTGAAGTTTGATATGCCCCGATGCATTGTCAGCGGATATAGAAACGAGCTGGTCTATCATCGCAATGGCGTCTGCGTTGTTTGCAGCGAATGGGTCTTTCGGGGCATTGTTTAGCCAAAACAGAATGTGTGCGTGTGGACTGCCGCGATGTGGAAATTCAATTCGCTTAAAGTAGTTCACCACGTAGAAATTTCCAAACGGGCTGTATCTTTTCGACTGCAGAATGTTCATAATCACATCGACAAGTTTATTAAAGTATATAGCACAAATTACTGCGTCCTCATTCACTAGCGAAGCCTTCTGCATGAAATCTAAATCAGTTGCAGTGTTCTCGCTAAGTTTAAAACTGTTTTTTTGAAACTTGTACAGCGTTTGAAGCAAGCGAGGCCAACCGATTTCATTCGCGCTAAGAGTCAAAAACAGTGTCGGTTTACCAAGTTGTCTGATCATTGCAAACAGATCCCGTTGTCGTTGAGCCCAGTAATAGGGTGAGTTCGGAATCGTGCGTAGAAAGTCGAAGTTGTTTTCCATGCAGTTGTTGATATATTCTTTCGATTGAACTTGCTCGCGGCTTAGCTTCGCGTCTTTACCGATGTATTTGAACGCGGCGATATGAGAGTCTCGAGTTCTCAATCTCATAATTTTCATTGCTACATAAAGCAGATGATATGGAGTCACGCCGCGTCTATCTGAACGTCTGAGTTCGCTTGTCGCCATCATGAACGGTGTTACACGTAAATTGTCTCTAAACATTCTGAATTGCCCGAGATAAATGCTTGGAAAAGATAGCTCCTCCTCAAACAGCAAACTCTGAGGTGTGTTCTTTTCTCCCGGTGCCATGCTCCATAATAACGTTTGCTGTTGTGCGACGAGACTCTCTTCGATCGGTATGGCTTCGCTTATTTCGTCTTTAGCTATTTTAATCTGGATTTCGTTGCCATCGAAGAAGGATTGATCAATTGTAATTTGATACATACGATAAAGCGGCGTTTCTATTAGATACTCTAGCCAAGCTTTAACTATTCGTTTTCGAACCAAACCCATCAAGTAGCTGGACTTGTGTATTTTTTTGCGCTTAATGTGAACGTTAATGCAGTGATCGTCGTTGATGTTTCTTGGTAAATGATTTACCATGGTATTCACTGACACGGGAACATTTATTATTTGCACTAGAATACCGTCTTCGCCGTATGCGTGTCTGAAGCGTCTGATCTGCATAAACGGTAAACGCGGTGAAATGAGTCTTTCCATTACTAAGTCTAACGTGGGTAAATCTGTCGGCATCTCTGGGTAAACAAAGCCATTTGATTTGGACAATGCAGGAATGGTGTTGTTCTTGAGAGATCCTCTGCAGCTCTTACATACTACAATCTCGTTAATATCAGCGTCTGGAAATGCAGTGTGTATTAGCGGTGCATCTTTAGCAGCTACTTTCTTTACATCATTGAGAAACCATAAACGATCGCAAATGTAACACACAGAGCCAAAGTTGTTCTTCGAGAATTGTCGTTCAAACTCACGATGCGAATTCCGATGTAAATTGTATTCGGCGTAAGGCAATGGAGCAGTGCTTATTGAAGGTATACATATATCTAACGATTGGTCTTTTTGCAATTGTGCCTCTAGTTGCTTCTTTCGTTCTCTCCATTCTCTGACACGCTCTAGTCGACTTTTAGGCGCTTTCTTAGGTGGTAACTGAATTTCTGTTTTAACTATTTGCTTCTTTCGTTCTCTCCACTCTCTGACACGCTCTAGTCGACTTTTAGGCGCTTTCTTGGGTGGTGGCTGCATTTCTGTTTTAACTAGTTGCTTCTTTCGTTCTCTCCATTCTCTGTTACGTTCCAGTCCAGTTTTAGGCGCCTTCTTGGGTGGTGGCTGGGTTTCTGTTTTAACAATTAGTGGTGGATTACCGATGATCTTGGTAGATGCAGTAGTGCCAGTTGAAGGTATACATATATCTAACGATTGATCTTGTTGCAATTGGATTTCTAGTTGCTTCTTTCGTTTTCTCCATTCTCTAGCACGCTCTAGACCACTTTTACCGGCCTTCTTGGGCGATGGTCGTGTTTCTGTGTTAACCATTACTGGCGGATTACCGATGGTTCTGGTAGATGCAGCAGTGCTAGTTGAAGGAATACATTTATCGAATGATTGATCTTGTTGCAATTGTACCGCTAGTTGCTTCTTTCGTTTTCTCCATTCTCTAGCACGTTCTAGTCCACTTTTAGGCGCCTTCTTAGGTGGTGTCTGGGTTTCCGTTTTAACCATTACTGATGGATTAACGATGGTCATGGTGGATGCAGTAGTGCTAGTTGAAGGTATACATAAATCTAACGATTGATCTTGTTGCAATTGTAGCTCTAGTTGCTTTTTTCGTTTTCTCCATTCTCTGACACGCTCTAGTCCACTTTTAGGCGCCTTCTTTGGTGGTGGCTGGGTTTCTGTTTTAACCATTACTGGTGTATTACTAGTGGTACTCGTGGATGGAACAGTACTTGTTGGAGGTATACATATAAATACAACGATTGATCTCGTTGCAAATGTACCTTCAGTTGCTTCTTTCGTTTCCTCCATTCTCTGTAACGCTCTAGTCAACTTTTAGGCGCCTTCTTGGGTTCGCATTTGAACTCGATATTTTCAACTTCTCTCTTTATCTGCCTTAGTCACTATTAACGGTGAAAAGTATGTTCCTGGAATTTAATTTTTTTGCGTTAGTTTTTATGAAAATCGGATTACTTTGTGAAATATGTCTGCCATATTAAATTCGCCATCTTGAATTTTATAATTTAGATACTTGATTTGTAAATAGCAGCCCCAAAGCCCCTCTAATTCCGCCATACTAAATCCGCCTTCTTGAATTTTATAATTTAGAATAAATTTAAATATTACTGTCATCTTGAATTTTATAATTCAGATACTTGATGTGTAATTAGCAGCTCCAAAATCCTTCGAATGCCAATTTTTAAGCAATTCGGACAACTTTATGAAATAATCCCGCCATACTGAATTCGCCACCTTGAATTTTAATTTAGACCCTGGATTCGTAATTAACAGCCCCAAAACCCTACGAATAACAATAGTTATGAAAATCGGATAACTTTATGAAATATTTCCACCCATTGAATTTTATAATTTAGATACTTAATGTGTTATTAGGAGCCCCAAAACTCCTCGAATACCAATTTTTATGCAATGCGGATAGCTTTATAAAACAATTTTACCATATTGAATCTGCCATCTTAAATTTTATGATATAGATAGTGGACTTGTAAATTAGCAGCCCTGAAAACCCACGAACACCAATTGTTATCAAAATTGGAAGACTTTATGAAAGGTTTCCGCCATATTTGTTCGGCCATCTTAAATTTTCTAACTTAGATTCTAGATTTGTAATTAGCAGCCCCAAAAATCCTCAATCTATTGTTGTGCAAATTGAATGACATTATAGAATATTTCCGGCATATTGGATCGGCCACCTTAAATTTTATAATTTAGATCGCGGATTTGTAATTAGCAGCCTTAAAATCCTTTTTACGTGTAAATTATTCAATATAGAAATATGGCGTCCCGCACTTTTTTTTGGGAAATTTAATTATCTACATGCTTTTATGTATGCGACATTTATATTATCCGGGTGTACTATATTAGTTAACCAAAAACTTAATCTTTTGAAATTTTTGAAATCTGAAAATATTTACCTATTTTAAAATTTCTAATACATGTATACAGTGACCAGCAAAATGTTTACAACGTATGGGGAAAATATTTATTATTAGAATTTTTTTTTAAATCCTATATTTAAACGACCAAAAGGAAACCTCCCACAGGTGCTTGCTCAGTGGAAGATTGTTCCTATTGTTATTTAATATGTTCATATGGATTATGGATACGGATTTTGAAGCCGAAATTCGCACTGGTAGAGGGATCGGACTTGCGCAGATCGGTTGGTTTACATGTGTATAATACGAATCTTAGGTCATTTTCCGAGCGCGTTTATATTGAAGTAAAGCAGCCCCTCCTCTCTTCATTTTTGATTTGAAACTGTAGCCCGCTTTTATGATAGTTTGTGTTTTCTAATTACAACCAAAATTTATCTATTGAAATCTCAAAATCGATTGTTCACCTCCTATACACCTTTTTTGGCGATTACTCGGTTTAACTGTTAGGGTAAACGACCAAGAGGGTACCTCTAATGGTGTTACCTTAGTGAAAAGTTGTTCCTATTGTCATTTAACATGCTCAAACTAATTTTGAAGCCAAAAATCGTTTAATAATTATTAATAAACAACAAATCGATGGAGAGGACAGGGGGTGATAGAAAGATAGCTAAAGTCGTGGAAATACACAAAGTGACAAGACAAAATAATGAACTTTTTTAGTTACCTTTTGCATGTGTATTATTATTTCATACAGTTTTCTGATGTAGTTAATGATGTAATCATGGCAACGAATATAAAATAATATTATATCTGGTTATGACATTCAATTTTCTAGTAATTTTCTTTCTCATTCAGTTTACTATAGCTAGATAGAGAAGCAATTGTGACTTGGTGTATATTCACGACTTTAAATAGATAATTAAAAAAAAACGGTATAAGCAGTTTATGGAGAATATTACGCACCTACACACCCACCTACAGACTGACATTTCTTAAAAACCATTTTTTGGGTTTCTTACACTTCAGTCGGAAATTTTTCTAAATAAGTTAATCCGGCGTGTCCACGGATGGTGTGTGTGGTGTGTATGTTGGGTTGCATGTCTTTCAGGGGTGAGGCATGTTAGACCGGTGTATAGCGCAAGTCCGCTGAGCCCGGGTAAAGGGGTGGGATGGGAATCATGGAGTCGTGCTCACGCAGTGAAACGCTATGTTAGTTCCTTTCAACATTGACAGACCAATAATACAAAGAAACAGCGTCTACGGTTATATTGTAGTGTTATTGAAACGTATATTTCCTCCGTCACATTCGACAATTAGACAATATAGAGGAGGTCTGCGTTTTAATAAATAATTAAGCAGCGATAGTATTTAAGCGCATTTCATTCTTGGACCGCGGGTCACTGTTAGTATAGATAATACGATGCCCCGTCCAGTCGAGTATAACGTCAATGCGCAACAAACTTTTGTCTGAGTCGGGCAAATACTGGCCCAAGTATGGCTCAAGCTATGAAATAATACGAATACGTGCCACTAGCGTCTAGCCAGTTTAGTGCAACAGCCGTTCCTACGGTCGGACTTGAGCAGTTTTTTTTATGTGCGCACGCATTCAGCTGGCACTTCTCTACAGTTTTTGCGATATCCTCCAAGTTAAAAGTGGCACATATAAAAGTGCGGGTGTACTGCTTTTTACTGCATAAATGATTGAGAGGTCGAATCTCGGTTGGGGCTAATTTTTTTTTATTTTATACTGCTTTTTTAAAACAACGTTGTTGGTTTTTACTGTCTAGCCGAGGTTACGGTTAAAAGCAGTTATATTTTTAAAGAAAACATACGAAAACAAAGCTGCATTCGCTCACTGAGATTGACGGCATACTAACTGCGCAAGTCCGACGGTAGGAACGGCTGTTGCATCAAACCGGCTACACGCTAATGTGCCACGCACAGTACAGGAGGTAGTAGAGAAGGGGCCAGAGGCTGCTCGGTGGTCGAGGCTTTGGAGTTTGGTTATTTTTCCAGCATTCTATATTTATTTTATTTTTAAATTTATTATTAACAATAAAAATATAAAAATGGTTGTATATATTCTTTGAGGCTTTCGCGGTTTCTCTAATTGTCAATATTACAATTTACTTTCGGCTTAGACCGCGTCGTCATTTGGGAACTACACACATGGCTGTACAGCAATCACACAACAACTTTAAAACGTATGTTTTTTCCATTTAAGGGTTAAATGTCTATAGATAATAGTTGAGAGCGTGACGCATTTTCGTGTCTCCCGTTTCAACAAACAAGTTTTAGTCCTACGAAATATGTAGGTGCCGGCAAAGAAGTTTCACTACACTCTTTTCTCGAGCGAAAAGGGTATTTGTCCCACTCGAATGCTTGCATGCCTCTACGATAATTGTGTACTTTTCGCTCTAGGCACACACATAACTGTTCCGTTAACACTCTTACTCTTCCAGTACCGACGTGTATATCAGTTTGTAATAAGGTAATAACTAATAAATATTGTGACGACTAACAGTCATTTTCTAAGAAATCATGTATCATGTACTGTGAAAAACATATAATACCTGTGAACATATAATAAATGTGAACTCTAATTGTAATAATTAAGGCACCTTTTACGTTAAACAAATACTTTTGAGATGTGAAAAAGTCAAGGTGATTTCTAACAATTTCAATGGTTAGAACAAATTAACGTAAGAAATTCCCATGACTGTTCACTTATTGCAACTGCGAGTAAACATAGTTTAGTGAGGAAAATTTAAAATGGAGACGGTAACTTTTAATTGTAAATGTTTATGCAATGTCAGCTACTAAATAAAATATTGCAATCTATCAATATATTAAATCCGTAACTGTCTCACCATAACAAGACTAAATTTTGCATTTCGGAAAGATTTATCGCTATAACACGCCCCCACCCCCACATGTTGCCTCAGTTTATTGATTGTTTTCGTTTTCAGTAAAAGTTTACATGACTATCACTTATGTTGATTGTATTTGATTATTTATGGCTACGTTCTGTTATATACGTTAAAATCACGTAGGGTGATTAATCCATGAAGCTCGCCGATATCAGGGAACTGTATATTAATGGTATAATTACATCTCTGATTTATATAATTAAGACCGAATTTAATTTTGAAACTATATACAAATGTCTAACAACATTTTTTAGTGCGTATTTACTAGTTCCAAACATTTTGGAAATCACCGTTAAGGCAGTTACCTGGAAACGAAAACAAGTGATAAGTTTAATTAATTGTTTTCTCGTTTTAAGGCATTTTCTGGGGCTAATAAAATTGTTTCGGGGTGGTTTTCCGGGCTCCTTTTCGATTTTTCACCGATTTTATTTACAGCAGCAAATCTTATTCAGACCGGCTCCGCAGAGCAAACATTCGGAGTGGCAAGGGCAGAGTATGAAGGTGCCATAAAACATCGATTATGTGTCCACAGTTATTACTTTTATTACTGCTTGAATTTTTTCAGATGCCGGAATGGATGAGCACAATTCCAGAAATTCAGTTAAAATGAATAGAAGCGCACACGATTAAAGGAAAATCTAATTAAAATTGTTCGGAAAATATGTGACCATACGAATATGTTGGAATGTTGTCATCTGGCTCACGAGCAGCGAATGGCTGTTATAATTCAATGAATGTTATCAAAGTATGAATTTAATGTTTATAAACTAGAAGCTGTTTGTGTAACAATTCTGTCTGTCAGCGTTTCTGCAACCGACAAAGATATCTTATGCGATCGAAAGCACTTTGTCCGCGACGGCACTTAGGATCGATTGGTTATAGGTGTTAACGGAAAACGCGATTGAATTAGTTCTAGCTTGCATTCATCCAATCTAACTCCACTACCGATTTTAGTTTTGCATAGTTGAAAACGCAACGTTCCACTGACGCATAACAATATTTAAGTCCGCGCCATAAAGTGCGCCCCCGCGTACACAGTTTTATTTATTTATCTGTCGGTGTCGCGGGAACCGGGGGCAATTGACGCAAGACACCGATTAGAAAGACGGTCAATTCTCATGTTTTATCTCGATAACACCGAGTTTGTTGAGCGTGGCGAGAGTAATATCGGCATTCATTTCATTGTCTAAAGAATCATATAACTCTCCGAATGCATCGGGTTCTTCTCGCAATCTAGTCACTAAGTTGTGTAAGTAACTCTCGCATGCCTCGTCAAGATCGCTGACGTCGTCCTCGCGGCACATCTCTTTGCAGATTTCCATCGTTTTGCGAATGTCCAAGTCAGACTCGTACAGCTCGCGGCGTTCTAAAATGAGCCCTTCATTGTCATCGTAGATCTTTACGAATTTCATCTCGGATAGAATCTCCACCTCCTCGTTTCGGAACGGCATGTGTAGCGTGACCATTTCGCGCTTATATTCGTTGATATCTTGAGCCATATCATAATTACGATAACGTATTATGCATGGAAACTGGCGTTTCTTGTAAACTCCTTTCGCGCTACATGTGTAATTGGCGACTAGATATGCCAAAGTTATATGTTCTAAGTTTTGCGGCCTTTTCTCATACCTGTCGAACCAGTTCTTTTTCCATATGTCGTTGACATCATCTGCGAGGTTTTCCTCGTTTATCTCCTCGTTGGATTTTCTCACTCGCTGTCGCTCAATGGGCCACACGGTGGGAATGTAAACTACGACCACCGAGCTCTCAGACATAGGTTGGCGCAGCAGATACCAGGCGGCTTCTTGGCTTGTGATTTCGATGGTGTTCAGCATGTCGTAGCTTAGCTCTCTTGTGATTTCAATGATGTCGAACTCTGGATGCTCGTTCATGATCGTAATGATGTGGCGTTGTAAGTTACTAATACCTCGGTTTGCCTTGTTAACGTATTCTACGACATAGGCAGCACAAGAGTATTCCTCCGTTATAAACTGGATGTCGGTGTTCGATTTGAAAATGTTCAAGATGAACGGATTGAAAGGGATGTGCCACTTTTCACTCGGTTGCCTTTTCAAGAAAACTTTGGGTCGCTTAATACTAGCTCTGAGTATATCCAAGTAATACTCGTAAGAATTTATATCATTTGCCTCGAAGAACGCATCTATGTCTGCGTAATCATTGTCCTGTAGATTCTGACACATTCTGTTGTAATGAGCTGCATATTTTGCTTGGCGGTCGTCTGTCTTAGGCATCGGCACTAATATAGTTGTAGAGCGACACGGCATGAATGGAGCTTCAAACCGACATATCTGCCATTTATCATTGACTATTTTCTTGTAGCACGTGAACGTATGTTTGTGAGTTTGAAGTTTGATATGCCCCGATGCATTGTCAGCGGATATAGAAACGAGCTGGTCTATCATCGCAATGGCGTCTGCGTTGTTGGCAGCAAGTGGGTCTTTCGGGGTGTTGTTTAGCCAAAGCAGAATGTGAGCGTGTGGACTGCCGCGATGTGGAAATTCAATTCGCTTAAAGTAGTTCACCACGTAGAAATTTCCAAACGGACTGTATCTTTTCGACTGCAGAATGTTCATAATCACATCAACAAGTTTATTGAAGTATATAGCACAAATTACTGCGTCCTCATTCACCAGTGAAGCCTTCTGCATGAAGTCTAAATCGGCTGCAGCGCCCTCGCTAAGTTCGAGTCCGTTGTTGTGAAGCTTGTACAGCGTTTGAAGTAAGCGAGGCCAACCGATTTCATTTGCGCTAAGAGTCAAAAACAGTGTCGGTTTACCAAGTTGTCTGATCATAGCGAACAGATCCCGTTGTCGTTGAGCCCAGTAATAGGGTGAGTTCGGAATCGTGCGTAGAAAGTCTAAGTTGTTTTCGATACAGTTGTTGATGTATTCCTTCGATTGAACTTGCTCGCGAGTTAGCTTAGTGTCTTTATCGATGTATTTAAATGCGACGGAAAGAGAGTGTCGAGTTCTTAATCTCATAATTTTCATTGCTACATAAAGCAGATGATATGGAGTCACGCCGCGTCGATCTGAACGTCTAAGCTCGCTTGATGCCATCATGAACGGTGTTACACGTAAATTGTCTCTAAACATTCTGAATTGCCCGAGATAAATGCTGGGAAAAGATAGCTCCTCCTCAAACAGCAAACTCTGTGGTGTGTTCATTTTTCCTGGTGCGACGCTCCATAATAACGTTTGTTGTTGTGCGACAAGACTTTCTTCAATCGGTACGGCTTCGCTGATTTCGTCTTTGGCTACTTCAATCTTAATTTCGTTGGCATTGAAGAAAGATGGATCAATTGTAATTTGATACATACGATAAAGCGGCGTTTCTATCAAATACTGTAGCCAAGCTTTAACTACTTGTTTTCGAACCAAACTCGTCAAGTCGCTGGACCTGTGTATTTTTTTGCGCTTAATGTGAATGTTAATGCAGTGATCGTCGTCGATGTTTCTCGGTAAATGATTTACCATCGTGTTGAGTGACACGGGAACATTTATTATTTGCCCTAGAATACCGTATTGGCCGTATGCGTGTCTCAAGCGTCTGATCTGCATAAACGGTAAACGCGGTGAAATGAGTCTTTCTATTACTAAGTCTAACGTGGGTAAATGTGCTGGCACCTCTGGGTAAACAAAGCCATTTGACTTGGATAATGCAGGAATGGTGTTGTTCTTGAGAGATCCTCTGCAGCTCTTACACACTACAATCACGTTAACATCGGTGTCTGGAAATTCAGTGTTAATAAGTGGAGCATCTTTAGCAGCTAGTTTCTTTACATCGTTGAGAAACCATAAGCGATCGCAAATGTAACATAGAGAGCCAAAGTTGTTTTTCAAGAATTGTCGTTCAAACTCACGATGCGAATTCCAATGTAAATTGTATTCGGCGTAAGGCAATGCAGGCAGTGCTTCTGTTGTAGCCATTGCTGGTAGATTACCGGTGTTACTGGTGTCTGAAGCAGTGCTAGTTGAAGGCATAGATAAATGTAACTGTTGATCTTGTTGCAATTGTACCTTTCGTTGCTTCTGTCGTTCTTTCCATGCTCTTTTACGCTCTAGAGCACTTTTAGCAGCCTTCTTGGGTGGTGGCTGGGTTTCTGCTTTAGCCATTACAGCAGTGCTAGTTGAAGATATACATGTATCTAACAATTGATCTTGCAATTGTAGCTCTAGTTGCTTTTTTCGTTTTCTCCATTCTCTGTTACGCTCTAGTCGACTTTTAGGCGCCTTCTTGGGTGGTGGCTGGGTTTCTGTTTTCATCAGTACCGGTGGATTACTGCTGGTACTGGTAATTGAAGGCATAGATAAATGTACCTGTTGATCTTGTTGCAATTGTACCTTTAGTTGCTTCTGTCGTTCTATCCATGCTCTTTTACGCTCTAGTGCACTTTTAGGCGCTGTCTTGAGTGGTGGCTGGGTTTCTGTTTGAACCATAACTAGTGAATTACTGGTAGTACTGGTGGATGGAACAGTGCTAGTTGAAGGCATAGATAAATGTAACTGTTGATCGTGTTGCAATTGTACCTTTAGTTGCTTCTGTCGTTCTTTCCATGCTCTTTTGCGCTCTAGTGCACTTTTAGGCGCCTTCTTGGGTGGTGGCTGGGTTTCTGTTTTAGCCATTACAGCAGTGTTAGTTGAAGATATACACATATCTAACGATTGATCTTGTTGCAATTGTAGCTCTAGTTGCTTTTTTCGTTTTCTCCATTCTCTGTTACGCTCTAGTCGACTTTTAGCTGTCTTCTTGAGTGGTGGCTGGGTTTCTGTTTCATTCATTACTGGTGGATTACTGGTGGTACTAGTAGTTGGATCAGTGCATGTTGAAGGTATACGTACAAGTATAATGATTGATCTTGCTGCAGTTATACCTCCATTTGTTTCTTTCGTTTTCTCCATTCTCCGTTATGCTCTAATCAACTTTTAGGCGCCTTCTTGGGTGGTTTACCTGCTCGCATTCGAGCTCCATATTTTTTCTGTCTTAGTCACTATTAACGGTGAAAAGTATGTTCCTGGAATTTAATTTTTTTGCGTTAGTTTTTATGAAAATCCGACAAATTTATGAAATGTGTATAATATTGGATTCGCCATATTGAATTTTATAGTGTAGACACTTAATTTGTAATTAGCAGCCCCAAAACTCATCGAATTTCGCCATCCTGAATGTTATAATTTAGATAGTGGATTTGTAACTAGCAACGATAAAAACTTTCGAATACCATTTTTTATGAAAATCGGTTAACTGTTCGAAATATTTCAATTATATTACTACTTTATGAAATGTATCCGCCATATTTGTTTCGCCATCTTAAAATTTTCTAATTTCAATCCTGGATTCGTAATTAACAACCCAAAATGCCCACAAATATCAATTGTTTGGTAAATCGGATGACATGGAATATTTTCGTCATATTTGATCGGCCATCTTGAATTTTATAATTTAGATAGTGGATTTGTAATTAGCAGCTCTACAATCTCTTTTACGTGTAAACTATTATCGGTAGAAATATGAGGCCCGCACTTGTAGTAGCAATTGCAAATAATAGGGCGACAACTTCCAATAGATACTTTTTACATTTTCAAGGCTTAGATGTGCAGCTATTCGTTAATAAGAGCGTGACGCATTTTCGTCGCCGTCTCTCATCTCTACGAACAAGTTTTAGTCCTACGAAATATGTAGGTGCCGGCAAAGAAGTTTCACTTGAATATGTTCCTCGAGCGAAAAGTGCATTTGCCCCACTCGGCTGCTTGCACGCCTTTACGACACTTGTGCACTTTTCAATCTAGGTACACACATAACACTGTTCCGTTAAAAACTCTTACTTTTTCAGTAATATCTAAACCTCCTACGAACATGGCTTGATCGTTGGAGAATCAAAGTAAACAGCAGTAAATCCTCTCAAACCACATTTACTAATAAACGCGCTACTTGTCCGCAAGTTACCATCTACAATCAACCTACTCCAATAAAAACTGAGGTGAAATACTTAGAACTCCTTCTGGATCAAAGACTAAATTGGAAAGCCCACATAAAAGCCAAACAACAGCCACTCAACCTGAAGACAAAAAATTTCTACTGGCTAATTGAACGTAAATCTCAGATGAGCTTAGAAAGTAAGCTGTTACTGTATAAAGTCATCCTAACACCTGTATGGTCCTAAGGGATCGAACTATAGGGATGCAGTAAACCATCAAACACCAAAATCTTGCAATCCTTCCAATCGAAGACGCTGCGTATTCTGGCAAACGCTCCATGGTTTATCAGCAATCAGACCCTCCATAATGACCTCAGAATTCCCTTCATCACCGATGTTATGAGGAATTCTGCCGTGAAAAGCCGTGATCGCACCTTAAATCACACCAAACAGTTCATCGCTGACCTGTACTCCCACCAGCCCGCGAATAGAAGATTAAAAAGGCAATGGCCGGAAGACCTCATTGAGTGAATTCTGGAGACCCATCAGTGGATGGTGCCCAACTCGTGCCATATAGCAACCACGTCACTATATTTACTTATTACTCTGTAGCTTGAGTAGATTGTAAATTTGCAACGTAAAAAAAAACTTTTCCAGTAGACCGACGTGTATTATATCAGTTTAAATATTTTGATGAACAACAGTAATTTTCTATGAAATCAAGCATCATGTGCTGTTTAAAAAAAAAATTAAGGAACATCGATGCTACAGCCTTAAATAATAACTTTACGAAAAAAAGTTTGTAACAAAAGTTTCCTATCAAGTTTTTTGCCACAATTTGGCGTGTTTCATTTTTTTTTTCAAATGTCATATGTTTTAGCTATGACGTCATCGACATTTTTTTTAAATGGCAACCTATACTTTTTATGGCATGACCAGTCAGTGCTTTTTATTCTCTATACAGCCATGTAAAAATATCATACAGTTGCATAATAAAAATTTCAAGAAAAATCACGATAAACATTTATTTTTCTCACTGGCAACATTTATCATCAGGTACACTTATTGCAAGATAAACAAACAATAGCAGGTCCACAAATTAGTAAACTAGTTTCAAATCATATTTAACATCAATTGAAGAAAGCAAATGTTCAAACTGTTCGCCATTCACTGCCTGACAGTGAGCAATACGATAAGAAAATCCTCGAACTGCATTTTGGACAGATGATATTGCTCGTATATGCTCGCGGATACGAATTTTTAGATTTTCCAAATTGCCTGGTCTGTTTGTATACACTGTACTTTTAAGATGGCCCCATAAAAAGAAGTCAAGCGGGTTTAGATCCGGAGATCGCGCTGGCCACTCAATATGTCCCCTTCTTCCTATCCACCTATTTGTAAAAATTCCATCTAAATATTGACGAACATGAATGCCATAATGAGGTGGAGCACCATCTTGTTACAACCAAATTCTATCGTTCGGCGTGTCCGGATTTTCTACATTTGAAAATAAAACAGCTAACGCGGGAACAAGTTCCAACCTCAAAAAATCCAAATACCGATCAGCATTTAATGTGCCATCAAAGAAAAAAGGGCAAAGAATTCTGTCTCCTATAATTCCCGCCCACACGTTTACTTTTTGTGGATACTGTGTGTGTAATTCTTCCATCCAATGTGGGTTATGTCGCGACCAATAACGGGAATTGTGCCGATTTACAGCTCCATTTAAAGAAAATGTGGCTTCGTCGGAGAAGATAATAAAATTCACAAACTGCGGGTCGTTATTGCACCTGTCCATCATTTCTTCACAAAACTGAATTCTCCCAACAAAATCATTTTCTGATAATTCTTGAACAAGTTTAACCTTATAAGGATGAAATTTTTCTGTATGTAAAATATTCAGTACAGTTCCTTGACTAACATTATTATCCAGGGCTAATTATCGAGTTGAAGTATGAGGATTTTCGGAAACTATAAGCACAATGTCCAACATTTTATAGTCTGTTGCTATTTTTGGACGGCCAATTTTATCCAAATCTTTGACGTGGCCCGTTTCTCTAAATTTTCTAATAATTTTGGTTACAGTGGACCGCGTAACAGGTTCACGATTTGGATGTATAGTATTAAATAAAGCGCACACATCGTCGTGAGTTCTCTTGTTATCACCGTACCCGATCATCATCAAAATTTCGATACGTTCAGTTTCTGTTAAACGTACCACGATTAGAAATTCGTATTTAACACAGGACACAGACTAAATTTTAATTACTTATTAATGCTAACTGTCACCGAATTGACATTACAGATTTGCATTTGTTCAATTTTAAACATTTTCAAACAATTGCCTACTATTGTCGTTTGTTTATCTTGCAATAAGTGTACTTGATGAAAAATGTTGCCAGTGACAAAAATAAACGTTTATCGTGATTTTTCTTGAAATTTTTATTATGCAACTATATGACATTTTTACATGGCTGTATAGAGAATAAAAAGCACTGATTGGTCATGCCATAAAAAGTATAGGTTGCCATTTAAAAAAAATGTCGATGACGTCATAGCTAAAACATGACAGTTAAAAAAAATGAAAAACGCCAAATTGTGGCAAAAAACTTGATAGGAAACTTTTGTTAGAAACTTTTTTTCGTAAAGTTATTATTTAAGGCTGTAGCATCGATGTTCCTTACTTTTTATTCACCCTGTATAAATCCTTCTATGAAAATGTAATCTTGCAAAGACATGTAAACTCTAATTGTCATAATTAAGGCACATTTTAAATTAAATAGATACTTTTGAGATGTGAAGAAGTCAAGGTAATTTCTAACAATTTCAATGGTTAGAACAAATTAGTATAAGAAATTCCCATGACTGTTCACCTATTTCTAGTGCGAGTAAACACAGTTTAGAAGACAAAATTTAAAATAGGGACAGTAACTTTCGATTGTAAATATTTTTGCAATGTTAACTATTACATAAAAGATTGCAACTGCCACTTGCACATATCTATTTAAAGCATGGGTTTGAAAATTCTTTAAAAAATAAAACAATACAATGCATTTTGAAGATTATTATTGAAAATTATTTGTTTTCATTAAAATAACGAGATTTTCGAAGATATTGATATTTTCTCACAAAACATGTTTCTAAATTTCTAATAACAAATAATTAACATTTTTTCACTGTTAACCCCCAAATATTGGTTCAAACCTATAAACAGATTTCATGAAATTGAAAACTTCCCTTTTATGCTAGTCATCTTTTGTATGTCAAATGTAAATAAAAATTATAAAACACAGTAAAGTGGAATTATATTAATAGTTTCCGTTATTAATTAGGTATATGTTAGAAAGTACACATTAAATACCAAACGAGACAAAATCTTAACTACTTAGAAAGTTTTTAGGTATATATAACGAATAAAACATACTATTTAACAAACAACCATTATAATTTTATCACTTCCGTGAATTTTTATAAGTATTGCATAATTTGGACTTAACCACAACCACAGCCTTTGATAATTTTGTTTGTGGAAAATACTAAAAATATTCCTTACTGTCTCATTTATCTTTAAAGTTAAAACTTAAAATAATACGTCGATCACTTTATTGAAACTGAAACATTTGCATAATTTAAGAAAAAAAAGTTGTAAAAAACTACAAAACAAGTTTTCATAGTTAATTTGTAAAACATGCAAGGCCTACATTTGAAAACAACAAACTCTCATAAAAGTTATGGGACAAAATTTCACTATTTAATCTTCACGTTAAATATACAATTACAGAAAGACGACCGACCGCAAATGAATCAATCATACACAAAATTTCATTATTTTAACTTTCATTTAGAAATTTCGTTGTAAACAGATTTCGTATTTTGAGTCAAAATGTTAAGGAACAAAAGTTCACACTTACAGCTGCGATTCTGCTAGTGCATACAACAGCTGTTCAAAATAAATTTTCAATTATTCGATTATTGTCTACAAAATATCGATTAAGCAATAATTAACGGATTCTTAATTATTCATTGTTTGATTATTCGTTAATTCGTATATTGCTTAAACGAAAAAATAACCACAAAAAGTCAATGAAAATGATGATTTGAGAAACTTGGTCTTAAAGAATAACGTTTCCCAATACGGGAAGGACTCCCTCCCAAATCAAGACATTTGGCCGTCCTTTAATAACAAGTTTCAGTAAAACAATTGATTAATAGGTCCGTTCAATTCAATGAACAAGGAATAATCGATTATTTGATTGGTTGATTAATCGATTTTCAGTTAGTTGTCAGAGGAATTGCTTATTAGATTAATCGACTATTTTAATAAGGCGTTAGATACAGAGTGCCCATTTTAAAACTCCGAGCCTAAATCTTTTTAAATAGGCAACACACAATACAAGTCACTGCCGACTATTATTTTAAAACAAAATATTTCTATAATTAAGATCAGGGCAATCATGTTTTGCATTAACTTGACAGTTTACTAATCAAATTCGTTAAGCCACATTACTTGAACGGTGCAAAACAAAGATTATCGATCACTAATCTTTGGTGCAAAATGTATTCCAACGCTGACAAAGTGGACATGCTTCTAATTCTGGGTGAATGTCGAAAAAATGCGAGTGCTGCCAGTACTTTGTATGCGCAACGCTTTCCAGGTAAACAAATTCCAACAGACAAAACATTCTTCTGAATTTACAAGAGTATGTGTGTTGCCTATTTAAAAAAATTTAGGCTCGGAGTTTTAAAATGGGCACTCTGTATAGTAGCCCGACGAGTCGGAAAGTGTGCACTTTGCTACGCATCGCTAAGAACATCCCAGAGAGCACAAGCAGTAGCTTTCCACTATGTACACGAAATGAAATAATTACTACTTAATTTAAACATACAGTTGACCTTTGCGGGGGAAACGCTACAACACGGAATCGAAACACGCAACTTGCTTAGCTCAGGGCTTCCAAGCATTTTAGAAAAATAATAAAATGGCTTAGTAACTCAAACAATAAAAAATAATGACTGAAATGTTGTAACATAATGACAAGTAAGTTTAAAAATTAATGACTATTTAACATTACAACACTGTGAATGTCTCATTTTAGATGTACTTAAATCGGTAACTACATATGTACTTAAAACTACAAAAAAACCGATTACATCTTATTGGGCCAATTTTTTTAGACAAATTCAGAGGTGGAAACAATTGAAGATCTTCTTTTGTTTTTAAGCTACAAGAAATGTTTAAATGTCTGTTGGGTTTTATAGCTCATTTATTTCTATAAATATTACAAAAGGTTCTTCAGTGGCGTGCTTAGATGTGTAGATGTGCTAATACAAGTCCATTAAAAATATTAAATTAAGACATGAAATTTAAAAATTACGCGTTCAGAAAATTCCGAGGCGAATAAATTTTCTGTGAAGAAAAAAACTACATATAATGGCTAATCTACAAAAAAATTACTAATACTCACTGTCTTCCAAATAAATAACAAAAAATGATAAAATGACTTCACTGGAATGCCTGTTACATTTAACAAGAATGAGCGAAGCACTTCGCCTGGATTTTCCTATACTTACAACCAAAATATTTACCTTTATATATTTAATCACAATTACAGCACAGCTAACTAAGAACTATTTTGAGTCGGTATGTTTTTGAAAAAATCAAAATTTTGACATTTTTTCACTTTACAGTTTTAATAGTTCGAAAACATCTAGCAGCTTTATTTAACATTGTGTACCCTAAAAGAATTTCCAATGTTAAATTTCATTCCGATCTGATGACTCGTTTTTGAGTAAATAGGCGTTAAAACTCAAATTTTCAAAAATTTATAGCAAGCGTCAGCGAGAAATTTACGAGCTAAGACACAAACCAAATTGTAGCTCATTTTCAGCTCTACGAACTTACAAAATTAGTCGCTGGTACTTTCCCCTTCTTTTTACTATTTAAATATTTTCGCAACAATAAATGACTGAATAACGGTGTTTTAACAACAATTCTTCTTCTTCTTTATCTTTATCTTTCACCTCTTATACCCGAAGGTGTCGAGGACTTTCACTCCGGGTAGGCCTTTAGACCGCTGCGCTCCTGAAGCTTATGCCACCCTTCATGCCCATTCATTCAATGTCATTCACACACATGTGTTTTAATTGTATGTTTTTTTTTATGTTGTTTATGAATTTGTTACTTATCCTGGTCAGTCAGTAATCAAGGTATGCGCCGTTAATTGTAACCCAACGTCGAATGGTTGCCGAGCTCGGGGGGGGGGGGGGGGAGATCATGGGTCCATAAGCCTAATTCTTTTTAAATAGGCAACACACAATACAAGTCACTGCCGACTTTTAATTTAAATAAAATATTTCTGTAATTAAGATCAGGGCAATCATGTTTGCATTAACTTGACAGTTTACTAATCAAATTCGTTAAGCCACATTACTTGAACGGTGCAAAACAAAGATTATCGATCACTAATCTTTGGTGCAAAATGTATTCCATGAATTTACTCCATACTACGATCGCACTGTTTAAATACAGAGTGCCCATTTTAAAACTCTGAGCCTAAATTTTTTTAAATAGGCGACACACAATACAAGTCACTGCCGACTATTATTTTAAAACAAAATATTTCTATAATTAAGATCAGGGCAATCATGTTTGCATTAACTTGACAGTTTACTAATCAAATTCGTTAAGCCACATTACTTGAACGGTGCAAAACAAAGATTATCGATCACTAACTAATCTTTGGTGCAGAATGTATTCCAACGCTGACAAAGTGGACATGCTTCTAATTCTGGGTGAATGTCGAAAAAATGCGAGTGCTGCCAGTACGTTGTATGCGCAACGCTTTCCAGGTAGACGAATTCCAACAGACAAAACATTTAGTATGCTGCTTCTGAATTTACAAGAGTATGGGCAATTTTCAAAACCAAAAGTAAGGGCACGGCAAGTTACGGTTGAACATAATGAAGTAGCTGTAATTGAAATGGTTACGTATAATCTCCATACAAGTCAAAGAGCGATTGCAAATGCCTTAAACATTAGCAAAGGTTCTGTTTTCAATATTCTTAAGGCGAACAAATTTCACCCCTACCATGTTTATACCATACACCATCTTGAAGATAGGGATTATGAGCATCGTGTTCAGTATTGTCAATTTCTTACACGGCAACGGCATTGCGGAATTTTTAAGTATGGTATTATTCAGTGATGAAGCGAGGTTTTCAAACAACGGCATGGTTAATCGACATCACTGCCACTATTACGCCCAAGACAATCCCCGCTGGATCAGGATAACTCATTTTCAGAGAATTTTTTCTTTTAATGTGTGGAGCGGTATTATTGGCGAATTTGTAAAAGGTCCACAATTCTTTAATGGAAATTTAGATGGTGAAATGCATTTAAATTTCTTAATTAACTACCGGCTCTCCTTCAAACAGTTCCTCAAAACGTACGGAATAGCATGTGGTTTTTAAATGATGGTGCACCTCCGCATTTTCATAGGGATGTGAGAAATTATCTTAACCAACGTTTTGAGGGACGCGTAATTGGACGAGGTGCATTGCATCCTTGGCCTGCCCGTAGTCACGATTTGTCTCCGCTAGACTTCTTTTTGTGGGGCAAAGTAAAAAATGATGTCTATGAAGTGCCCATTCGAAATGAAGAACATCTACGCGAAAGGATAATTCAATGTTGTCGCTCTATCACACCGGAAATGTTAGCTCGTGTTAGAGGTTCGATGCGTAGAAGAATTAGACTCTGCGAAAACGAAGGGGGAAGGCAATTTGAACACCTGCTGTGTTCGTTTTTGTACTATGTTCCTATTAAATTATTGTAGTTATTGTTGTCAAATATTAAATTTGAGTTATTAAAGTAACCTTAAATTTGTACTTAATCATTAGTAGATACATGTACTGTAAAACAACTCTGATCTCAATTTTAAAAAATGAGCGAAACACTTCGCCTGGACTTTCCTTTACTTATAAATTAACATTGTTTTATATTTTCCAACACTTTTGATGTACACCTGTCTAGACCCGGCTAGTAAAAGTAAACAGCGTTTATAAAAACTTCAAGCCTGAAGAGCGTAACTTAAACCTACCATTACCACGTTGGCTCCGCCTGCAACTGAGTACATGTGAAACAACCGAACTGAAATGAACCGGAGGCACGAGTAAGGAAGCGTGTTGATGTTTGAAAATGTATTAATAACTCGAGAAGTATTATTTTTAGCAAGAAATTACTCTTATTAATTTGTATTTAGAATTTCAAAACCTTTCTGATTTTAGAGCCAAAATGCCACGTTTCCATTTAAAAAAAAGTTATTTTTTACCGTGGCCGCCATATTAAAATTGGAAACTCAAGTTTTTTTCTTAAATACAATCGAGAAGAATTTGCCCTACAACTTTGCTCTTGGGTTTGCGAGTCTATCTATTAAAATAAAAAAGTTAGCCTACACTGAACATTAAACGACTAGTACAAGAATACAACTGCTGTAGAAAGTATGTGAAATTCTTCTAAGGACAAAAAGATTATTAAGGGACAAAAAATTCGATTTTTGATTTTTTGTAAAAAGATTATCCTAGAGCAAACAAAACAAAAAACTAAATTTTTAATTTTTTATCGAAAAAATTTGGGGGGAGGGGGAACAGTAGCTCCCCTAAATATGAAATTATCGAAAAAATATTATGATAATCGGATTTTGCTATCAATGATGAGCTATATTGCTTTAACAGAAATATTTTATTGTCCCCCGTTAAATAAATAAAAGGGTGCCAATTTTAAATTTTCAAAAATTCATAGAGGGCGTCACAGTGAAATTATAGCAATGAGCAAAAAAAAATTGTAGCAAATGCCTATCTCTATCAGCTTAAAAAGTTTAAACAAAAACGTGTGGGCAGTTTTTGAGATTTTTTTTTTGAAAATTTCAAAAATTTTGGAGTGGTGCCATTGAAATCGTTTTTCGTATTTCAAAATTAATGATATTTCATGGTATAGTACCCTTAAGGGGCTACCAAACAAGATGTAGTTGATCCCAATCAAACAACTGGTTTTTGAGTAAATGGGCGTTAAAGTCGAAATTTTCAAAAATTCGTAGCGAGAGAGTTCGGTAAAAAAAACGTTTGATTTGTTCTAAGGCCTTCTATAATTTCCACTATTCCAGTTTCCAAAATTCAGTTTCTGAAAAAAATGCTACCAAAAAAACATGTCTAACTTCCGCTTCCGGTTTCGGATTCTTTTTAAAAGCTTATTTTGTCGATGCATTTTTGATATACCTCCTCATTCCAAAGCACATCGAAATCGGTCCAGCCGTTCCGGAGATATGAGCGTTACCCACCCACACACACACACACACCCACAGACAGACATTTTTTAAAAACCACTTTCTTAGCATCCTGGAAACCCAAAACATGTATTTCCGTCAAAATCTCGATTTTGAAAATTTGCATGAAATCAATACTTCCCTATACTGAAAGTATAGGAAAGTAAAAAATGGTAGAAATGCATAATGATCTGGGGGTTGCATTGTGTTGCCTATTTAAACAAATTTAGACTCTGAGTTTTAAAATGGGCGCTCTGTATTAAAGCAATCCTACTCTTCAATTTTATGAAAACTTAATATTTATTTAAACAAATATAGTCATGGTCGAACACTTTCTTCACGAAGACAACAACTTTTGCCTTCTTTGTTTATCTTTTCAATTCAATTAAATTAATGAGACAGTATAAAAATAAACGGGTATGGTAATACAATGCAAATAGTATGTAAAAAGTCCGCCGAAGTATTCAAATGTAGGTGAATATGAAAAATTCAACTAATCTTTGGCCGAGTTCCACTTTTAAAAAGTTGTCCCACATAACAAATTTCTTTATGTGCGCAATTTTTCAAGGCGATAGAGATAGGTAAATAAAGTTACAACAATTACATATATTAATATCTAATCGGGGAACAACGCAACTTCATCATTATATTCGTGCAAGCACCGCTACGAACAAAACATTATCTTGAAATGTAAATTACTGCAAAGGTCGTTATCAATTACCTCCATTTGCACATCCGCCAAAATTTCAATAAAAAGTACTCGAGTACTCATTTGCACAAACAGATAGTGAAAACAAAGCAAGTACGCCCAGGTAGTTGTAAAAGTATACATATTTAGGAAAATTTAAAACAAGCAAAGCAAACGGAACAAGGTAAAACGCATGACCCGTTATATAATGCAACATTTAATTACCAAAGCAAAACATTTTGCATTACTGAATATCGTGACTGACCCGACTCTATTATAACCTTTGCTTCTCTGACAGGTTTGCCCAATAATGGGAGAGGAAGGAAATTATTGCCGGTACAACTATCTGTATTACATACAGAAACTTTCATAAAGAACGCTTTGTAGGTAATCCTCGTTATCAGATGTAGTACAGGCAAGAAAGATAATTTAAATACAGGCTGAGTCAAGCTATACGCCTTTTTTTTTAGTGAGTTCATCAAGCGGAATTTATTAAAAATTTTTGGTGTGCATATGTTTCGAAGGGTGCTCTACAACCTGGCGCAGTCAGTTTTTTGATTAGACGTCAAATGTCAAAATAGCGATTTTCAACTGTTTATTTTTAAATGGAACGGTACGACTTTTTTTGGCTTAAACGATGCTGTATGATGTTTACAATATGATCCTTACTGAATTTTTTCCCAATTTTCACGGTTCAGCCGTAAAATTTGCATTTATTATCTTAGTCTAGTAGGCCGAGACCTATGATGTATTTGCACAAAACGATTTAATGGTCGCCAGTATGCATAGTGAAATCATTATTTTAATAAACAAAAAAACAGAAACTCGGGTATTTAGATTACATTAAATAATATTTACTTCAATATTAGGATAACATCGAATGAAAACTATAAGACTATAAACTAAACAAAATTTAAATAAAAAACTAATTAGTTTTTATCCAACAAGAAACTCAAAGTAGAAATGTTTACTTACAAGCAATTGTTTCATCAAAAGTTTACTTATTTTACGCAAAAACATGGTGACGCGTGCGTACGTACCCTCCTCCTAGACTAACATAATGAATGCTTATTTTACAGCCGAATCATAAAAATTAAGAAAAATTCAGTAAGGATCATATTGTAAACATCATACAGCATCGTTTAAGTCAAAAAATGTCGTACCGTTCCATTTAAAAATAAACAGTTGAAAATCGCTATTTTGACATTTGACGTCCAATCAAAAAACTGACTGCGCCAGGTTGTAGAGCACCCTTCGAAACATATGCACACCAAAAATTTTTAATAAATTCCTAATAATAAACTCACTAAAAAAAAAGGCGTATAGCTTGACTCAGCCTGTATAATTAATAAACTAGTTAGCGCATTATGACTGCCGAAACACTACAAAACTTTTTAGTGTTTCGGGAAATAGGCATTAATAAATTTTAATGATATTTATAAATATAACGAATTTTATTCTTATCACATTTTGCATTACAAGAATTTTGCGCAAGAAAACGTCAAGCAAAAAATTTAAGGAAACAAAGCAGATTTAAAGCAAGAAATAAAATCTATATCCCAACAAACAAGACACATTATTCAAAATATTCTTTACAACAATATTACACAATTACTGTACAGCATATCCGTTTGAAGGTTCATTACATTTGACCCGCAGGGAAGTATGTACGTTAAAATATAGTTGGTTTTCTACATCTTTCATGAGTTTGATTTTTTTTGTTACCGACATGATTGAATCACTAGAGGTAGTTAGGTTTCAATTA
The DNA here is from genome assembly GCA_958336395.1 of Ctenicera cuprea. Classification (NCBI taxonomy): domain Eukaryota; kingdom Metazoa; phylum Arthropoda; class Insecta; order Coleoptera; family Elateridae; genus Ctenicera; species Ctenicera cuprea. The sequence goes on from OY284488.1 coordinate 28,882,881, forward strand.
AATTTTTAAATTTCAACTAAATCTATGTAAATACACAAAAACATTTATTTTGAGTAAATGAGCATAGCAAAATTTTAGTATTATTCGAGTTCATTTTTTGTTATCTTTATGAAAATGACTAATAGATTATTTGATATTTCTGATATCTATAAAAATTTATGTATGAATAAAATACTTTATTACTTACAATATTTATATATTTTAAGATATACGTATTTCGACATGTTCTCACGTCACTAACAAGGTAAGATAAAAGTAAACATTTGTTGTTGTCAATTATATTTACCTGAGGCATTTGAAAGTCGAAAACATTTAAAAACTGTACCTTTAATGAATGAAGAAATTGATCTCTTAAATTCTTTTTGATTAAACGTTTTGTAATGAGAAATCAAGTCATCTGCAGACATAGATAACCAAGATCAAGTCATGCAGTTGTATTGTTCCTATAATAACACCAACTGTTTACTTTTTAATATTACCTTTGATAATGGCATGTAAACATGACGAAATACGTAAAGTTTAAAATAAATATTGTTGAAATAATAAGGTATTTTATTCATACATGAATATGAACTTCAACGAAGTAAAGCTAGAATTCATTAATATATAAGATGTATTGAATTTTTTTGTTTTTTCTAAATTTTACACATCAATTTTAACACAAAAATTCATTTATAATAAAATTTATCTAATTTAAAATTTATAAAATATGTTAACGACAATTCGGCTAGGTAGGAAATTTATAAATAAAATATAAATAACTGTTCTGAGAATACAATAATATATCTATAGTATAGAAAAACTTGAACAACGAAACACCCAAGTTAAGGACGGGTTTATACAGGAAAACGTGTGAAATTTGTTTAATTACACTTTTACACGATAACCATTTTTAACCGGCAATTAAGTACTTAACTAAGTGAAAATGTCGTTTGCCACTGCAACTCAACACGAATGAAGGTCGCTTGATATTGTCCACGATAACCTACATTTTAACGTTCCATATTTCTAATCACACTTGCAGTTTTCAATTTAAAACAAATTGTGCTTATAACATACAGGTAATCCATACATATATAAAAGCACAAAGGGTTTTTTTCTCCCCTTCCTCCAGCGGCTACCGCTTCACCAATTTGGACCATTTTTTTTAAATGAAAGGTCTTTATCCACAGATGGAACACGAAACATTTTTATATTTTTATTCTACGTCGATTTTTTAATAATAATTATTTTAATTTATAATATATATGACGGTCGGCTAGACGCGCGTCACTTGGGGCGCCCTCTATAATAACGTCGCGTGTCATTATTGGAACTAATGCATCACGTGACTTGATAATTCGCCGGTTCTATCAACGCTGTCTGTCAGTGCATTGGGTTCTGGGGTAGCACTAGTTAGTTTTAAAATACCCCGAAAAATCTTTTCTTTTAAAGTAAACAGCGAAAATCACATTAATGTGGCGTACTCGTACACGTATTTTGTTATTAATTTACTATCTATTTTCACACCAAAGCCACTTTTTAGAATCGTAAGTTTACAAATAGGAACGCTAATAGTATAAAAGCTGGGAATACAGAAAGGACGAAGACGTGACGATTGTATTTTCAAAACTTGCTACAAGATCGAGTTCAAAATTGAGCAAAGCACTTCGCCTAGACTTTCTTATACTTCAAAACTTTTACATTTTATATTTCCAAAAGTATTTATGCACAACGTGGTAGAATTCTAAATTAAACATTGAGTTACAACTTCAAGATTCAGGAGGAGAATGCATATAATGCGACTGAAATGTGTGATACACAATTCTATACTAACATAAACAAGATATGCAACACAAGGAACATAAATAACAATTCAACCCCAACTATAAGAGCCGAAAAATTCCATAGCATCGAAATACACATCAACCACACAACAGGTTTTATGCCGTCACAATGTTACCTCTGTAGCGGACGGATGATGGGCTATTATAGTCGCCCTGGCGACATGTATAGATGACCCTGTCCGGCATTACTTATATGCCTTGATTTAGAAAAACAAATTTTTCATAAGAAAAGAAACGGATTCTTTTGATTTTCTTGAAACAGATTCTTCGGCATTAAAGGACACCCAAGGCACAGCAAATTCGTCAAGCAAAAATTAAAGAGGGGAAATTAACCCCTCAAAATATCGGGACTCCTAAAAATAAAGCTCCGACTATTATCTCTCAAGCAATTTAGACTACACAGAAATATTTTATTGTCGTCCGTTTGTTACATAAAACGAAATAAATTTTCGATTTTCAAACATTCATAGAAGGCGTCACAGAAAAAATAATAGACTTGGATACGAAACAAATTGTAACTCATCTCTAGCTCTATAAGCATACATAATTTAAAAATTAATCGTATGGCCATTTATTGATTTTTTTTAACTTTGCAATTTACAAACATACACACAGACAGACAGGTATTTTTAAAAAACACTTTTTCAGTGGCTGGAGATCCAAAACGTACGTGCTTCCGTCAAATCACAGAACTAAAAATTTACACCATTACATTCCCATTCTCTATGTTATATAATATACAGGGTGTTATTGAAATACGTGCAGATATTTTAACCTCGCCAAACTGAATCACTTTTCTATTTTTGATTTTTTCAAAATCGCATATCTTTTAGCATTTTCCCCACCCTTGAACTTCACAAGCCTTTCAGTAAGTAGATGAAATGAAGTGTGATAGAACAAAAATAGATTATGCAAACACTGAATACTTTTTTGTCTTGCACAAACGTTTACTTATGTATGATTAATTAATTATCAGGTTTTTAATTGACATGATAAAAAAACATACCTTTATAACAAGTGTTAAAAATGAAGTCAATTATTTTCCATGCAAGCACGGTGCACTCTGACAAAATCACCAGTGAAATCCACTTCTACTGCTTCCAAAATTTGAGATTCGGCATCCAAAAAATTAACGGGTTCGTGCCCTTCACTTGGGGTTTAAACAAACCATGACCACGTAAATGTTGAACCGCATTTGTAAGGTTCTTGCATTAGGTATTCGGCGATTGGGAAAACGTTCCACGTAAAGCGCCCTAGCTCTGGCAGCATTTCTGTCCACTTTACCATACACAAGCATGATGTTCGTTAATGGATTTTTAGAAAAAATCGCCATTTTATTACTAAGTAACAAATTTATTGCGTGCAATCAAACACGTACAGTCGTATGCATCGAACTAATTCACCACTCACCTACCTTAAGTATCAGGTCGCAGTATCAAAAATTACAAAACCATTGGTTAGTATGTACCTACTTTTGGCTGATTTTTAATCCGAAGATCAAATTAAAATACAATTCCAGAAGCGTGTACCGACATTTTTAGTAAAACTCGAGAGGTCTTTCGAAAAAATGATAAATAGAAAAGTGGTTGTTTGGTGAGTTCTATTACGGTTACGTATTTCAATAACACCCTGTACACAGGGTGCATCAAAAATAGAAACATTTGTTTTGTAGAAGGCCCTTGAGGTACGAATAAATAATTAATTATTGAAAATTTGCCCCAAAATTCTTTGACTACTGCAGGGTAACAACAAAACTTGGAGTTCAAAGACAACTCCTCAGTAGAAAAATAAGTGAGAAGGAGAATAAGAAATGTTGATGTACAAAAAGTTTCTTACCACCTGCAAAGTAAGTTTTTACATTTTGGATTCATTGGATTTCAATTATAATGCTACTTCTATCAATCTCAGCAGTTCTCGAACATAAAATTACTTTTTTTAATTAATTAAAAAAAATTTACATAGTTTTTGAAAAATGGATGGACCACCAGATTTTACTTGGGCTTTACTGGTTTAAATATTTGTACCTATTTTTGGCGGTGCTGGTGCAAATCACGTGCAGACCACCTTTGAATTAAGTAGAGAGCTGGCAAATACTGTATGTGTGAAGCCAGAGGGGAAATTCCGCCCCCCACGACGCGACCCCAGGTGATGGAACAGGGAAAGCCTTGCAAATAAGCAAGGTAGGTACAGAATGTATTCGCGGAACACATAGGGGAACCTGGCAGATGACAGCAGTACCTGTCAGTACTAAAGTGAGGCACATGTTTATGGAATTCGGACTGGCACACTCACTCATGGAGTGTCAAAGGATTAAACCAACCAGGCAAATTAACTAACGTTGCAAGAGAGATGCACGTCTTAAACTCTCGAATTAAGTGATATAAAATGGTAAGGAAATAACATTCTTAGAACAGAGAGTGGAAAAAACGTGTACTACTCCGGTCACCATTTTACTTAATACAGAAATATCCGAGGCCGTCACATCCTTTGTGCCAGTATCTGAGAGAGTAATGATGATACAAATAGAAGCAAGACCAAGCAAGATAAATGTAATACAAGTATATGCCCCTACTGCAGAACAACAAACAAACAAAAATTATGAAGTTCTATGGCGAATTGGAACAGCTGATGAAGACCACGAAAAAACACGATATAAACATAATCATGAGCAACTTCATTGCCAAGATCGGGAAAAGACCAGGAATAATAGGAAAGTTCGGATTAGGTAACTGTAATGAAAGAGGAGATGCTAGTAGTGCAATTATGTCAGGAACAAGAGATGATGGTAACTAATACTTATTACAAGTTGCCCCCACAATGACTCTATATATGTGGACATTCCAAGAAACACAGGAGAAAATATTCAGAAAAATCAAATCGACTATGTGCCAATTAACCAAAGATATCAAAACTGTATTAAGAGTGCCAAAACATATTCAAGCACTGATATAAATTTCGACCATAAGACCATAATCCGGTAGTTGTAAGGTTTAAATGTACGATGAAAGTGGTTAAAAAGAAAACTGAATGTAACAAAAATACAGATGTAAAGAAACTCAGGACAATACAGATACGCAACAAAGTAGCTATAGAATTGAAAGACCGGGCAAAAAAAAGTAAAAATAGAAGAATGCCGACAGTGGAGAACAAGTGGAAAAACACAAAAGAAATAATACATAAAATTGGAAGAGAAATACTAGAGGAAGAACAACAACTTAAAAAGAAGAAATGGATGACTGAAAAAACACTAGAAATGATGAGCGAAAGAAGAAAGTATAATAATACTAACAAAACCGAATACGCCAGAATCAACAGAGATATAACAATAGAAATTGTATACAAAAATAAAAAGTGGCTCACTGAGGATTTAAAAAGATAAATGTAATATAAGCAATAAAGAATTCAGCATAGATCTACATCCACAAGTAGTTAATTGCTATATATGGCTAATCCTACTGTACGGCTCAGAAGCATGGATCTTAAGAAAAATACTACAACCTTAAGAATAGAAGTTGTTGAAATGTGGATCTCCCAGCATATGTTAAAAATCTCAAGGACAGAGCAATATACCAATGAGAAAGTTCTAAACAGAATAGGTAAAGAAAGAGAACTTATACACATAGTGAAGAAAACAAAAGTTGAATATCTGGGACTCGTACTGAGAGAACCTATTACAAAAAATAATGATAAGAAGGATCGAAGGCCAAAGAGGAGTGGGAACAAGAAAAATGTCACGGCTCAGATATAGGAGAACCTAGAGAGTCAACAGCCTTTACAACATAGATAGGAACAGAAAGAGAGATTTGCAGAAATGACAGCCAACCTTCACTAGTTTGGGCGGCACCTATACAAGAAGAAGACCTAGTTTTGATTAACCCTGTACTACATTTGTACATACTGAAAATTTAAAAATTTTTCTAAAAGCACTAGCTGCTTAAAAAAAAGAATGGATTATAAATGAAAGAAAATATTTCGTATTGCAAATCAGAATTTATGTGAAGTGAAGCTTCTTTGCCGGCACCTTATATATATGGTAGGACTAAAATGGAAGACGAAGACGAAAATGCGTCACTGGACATCTAAGCCTTAATCATATTATTTATGCTAACTAACAGTTACTCACAGTCGAAAAGAGAAATGGTTGTTCGGTAACGCAATCTTTTCTGTTTAATCGAATTCGAAACACTTCAAAGAACAAGCTAAGAAGTTTCACTTAAAACTTGCGTGCTCATTACACATGTCAAGTCAAGTTTAAGTGTGTGGCTTCCTACACAAGTGAATACTATTTCTATTAGCTCAGTTAAACTACCCTTCTGTCATAGGTACACTAAAAAATCTGATGGCTAATGCATTAATAATCGAATTCTTTAAAGTGGTTTACCTTAAACAGTGTGCATATTCTTGTTATCCTAATCTGTTACCTTCCCATTCATAAGATTCAGTAATTTAACTTATGGTTGAACCCCAAGTTTAAACTAAACTATTTTAGTGAATACCGCAAGTAAGCATATGTTTATCGAAGCAGATTTAATATCACTACCACTGTTTCTTCGGTTCAATAATTTCTTCCTTCTCTATATTTTTATTGCAGCATTATTACACAATAACAATATCTATATTTATAAAATTTACGATGTCATTTTAAAATACCAATCAAAGTAATTTCACGAAATATTTTAAATGTTCTGTAATAAAAAATGCTGCACTTATAAACAACTTTATTTAAATGATAAAAATTTGAAGCACACAAAATCAGAACAAAAAGTTCAGAATTCCCAAGAAAAATTTACTTTCTCTAATCGCATTATTATTATTAGTGTTTCTACCTTGTGCACTAACTCCATACTTATACAATGTGAAAGAATACATTTTGGAATACGTTCATTTTTCATTTCACAAGGTGTTTCATAAGCATAACTGACATTTTCAAGATCAATTTGGAATCTGAAAACAACGAAAAAAGTTCATACAAACATGATGCAGAAACGCTTCTCTATAGAGTTACAGCCTCCGGAAAAGAGAACAGTCGAACCATTTTTTTGTCTTTAAGAAAGTTATATTAGTATTTTGAAATTGTTTATGGGAGCATTACTTAGTTAGGTTAGTATTTCTATTTTTGTTTGAATAGATGAATTTTACATTAACGTTATATGTGTTTGAACTATGAGCATGACTGTCGTACATACACATGCCAAGTCTAGGACGCTATTGATGGTAGGTCCAGAAGGACAGCTAAGTGTGACCCAAAAAGCACAACATAAGTGTTTGACAAAGCCGCCAAAATTTAAAATGTGAAGTAGTCAGAACAGAGTATAGGAAGGGGCATGTTTGCAAACAGTTTCAAACACAAACTGGGCTGTAGCCTGTAACTCAGTAATAAAGCAATTTTGTGCTTATGTTTATATAAACTTTTTTTATTATTGCAGAGCCTAAATTCATTCTGAAAATGCGACGTGCATGTTATAAAACACACTGTATATAAAAAATTTTAATCATTACCTAACAATTATCTTTAAATATTATTTTGAACTTACCAAAATAAAATTATTATTTATTATTAAATTTCCACTCTTGTCGACACATAGGGCATTGCTGATTAACTTGTTGAGATTGCAACCACTTTACAATACAGTGCATGTGAAAACAGTGCGAGCACTGACCCCAAACAAGGGGGCAATCGTCTCCTGGTAATTTGCAATCGGGGCAACAACCATCAAAAGGCATGCGACATATACCACAATTGTCGTCATTCGCCACCCATCTCCAAGTGGCTACACCAACCCAATCTGAAAATATTCAGATATTTGCAAAGCAAGTTGACAATTGGAGGTTAGAATTTCTTACTTTTAATAGTCACTTTCATGATCCCATTGCCTTGCGTGAATGTCGTCCAAAACAATCAAAATGACATTTTGAGTTCACTCTCATGCAAATTTAATAAAACTAGTAAACTAGAGACTTCTTGAAATATGAAACCCTCTGCTGATAACACACTATTGTAAACAACGCAACATGCAACAGAAAAAGACGTCGGCAGAGGTCAGCAGCTCCAAACATGAAGGTATTTTCCCATATTAATCAATATTGTAGATGTAAATAAGCACGAACTTTTATTTCTCAAAAATTTCAGTATCTTTACAGTTTTCTGTAATTAAATATATTTTTTAAATAATTAATCCTATTCAAATTTCAAAATAATTGCGCTCATAAACACGCGAGCACAACAAACGTAACTACCAAGCAATTGTCTTCTTACTCTTGCAGTATACAACTTAACATTAATTTAGGGGGCGGGTTCGAGTTTGTTCCCGTTATCAGTAGGTAATGCTCTGCTCTAAATTAAGGGGGTCTAGTTGGTTACTGGGTTAGCAGGTACACAGATTAGGAATTGACAAAAGAATAATGCATTAAAATAAACACTAAACTAATAATATGCTGTGTTGCAAAAAATAAGCAAATAATAGTATATTTTATATACCAAGGGACTGAAGTGCTTCATTTAATCCCGAGTGTGAAAGTTTATTGCCTGAGCGTAGCAAGGGCTGTAATCACACAACGGATTGAATGAAGCACCTCAGTTCTGTAGTATGTATATACGCTATTTTATGCGCTTCCGAATAATTGAAATCAAAATTGTCAAAATTTTAAAATATGCTGTCAACATGACAATAATGCAGCTTTTTAAAACGTCAAAATTGCAATTGTAGTTTCTGATAGCGACAAAACATACTCGGTAACTTAGAAATATAAATACATCTTTGAAAATATTTAATCCCTCCGGCGTTAAAAGTGACACTTTAGCCCTCGAAAAACAGAATTAAATTAGTACTTTTACTCCCAGAAGTGCAAAATAGTATATTATATACCAAGCGATAAAGTGCTTCATTTAATCCCGAGTGTAAAAGTTTATTGCCTGAGCGTAGCGTAGCAGCGAGCAATAATCACACGAAGGATTGAATGAAGCACTTTAGTCTCTTGGTATATAATATACTAATTTTGCACTTCTGGGAGTAAAAGTACCAATTTGATTCCGTTTTTCGAGGACTAAAGTGTCACTTGTAACGCCAGAAGGATTAAATATTTTCAAAGTCCTAAGCAATTAATATATATAAATTGCTAAGCTGTATTTAAATTTCTAAGTTATTGAGTATGTTTTGTCGCTAACTCGGTATCAGAAACTACGATTTCAATTTTGACGTTTTAAAAAGCATATGACATGTTGACACGAAGCATTTGAAATTCACATTTAAAATCTATACCTTTAATGAATGAGCAAATTGATCTCTTAAATTCACCATTATTGGATGTTTTGGAATGAGAAATCAAGTGATATGAACCCAGATATAGAAAACTAAGATGAAGTTATGAAGATTTATTGTTCCTATACCAACAACAACTAATTACTTTTAATATTGCCTCTGAAAATGACATGTCAACATGTCGAAATACGTATAAGGTTAAAATAAAGACCTGTTGAAGTTTAAGAATTGCTTTATTTACAATAAATAGAAATAGACTGTCCACGGCAATTTTTGTTTACAAAAGAAATCTATTTTTTGATGTTTTGGAAAATAATTCCTCAGAATTAAACAACAACGAAAAACGGAAGGAAAAATGCATATTCAAAAACTAGGGGAAAAAAAATTAACCTCCCCAAATATTGCTACACCTTAAAAATTAAGTACCTACTGAATTTGATTCTTCTTTCGTGGCAAAAGTGCAGTAATAAATTAAATTTTATGGGAAAACAACAGAACACTGAATGGTGTTCAAACAGCACACTTGAATACTGGGCTGACAAACTGTGTAAAAAATTTAAAATGACTATCTTTATTTATACCTGAAAAATATGCTCGAGTTGGTTTGAGTCCTCTACTTATAGTTACGAAGCATGTCCTGACATGTTTATTAAACATGTTCTGACATGTTTATTAAACATGTCCTGACATGTTTATTAAACATTATCCTTTTAAAATGATTGCATTAACACCCCCTTGAGCTACCGACTTCAAGTCAAGGAACACACTTGTATCAAGAGATCCAAAAAAAAAACTGATCCTCAGCGGGTTGTGGAATGAAAAGTCACGTCTTTAGACGAAGGGAATGTTTATAATGTCAATTTCAGGTTAGGTTTGAATTATTATCTGACATTATAAACATTCCCTTAGTCTAGCAAAGACGTAACTTTTCATTCCACAGCCCGCTGAGGATCAGTTTTTTTTTGATGTCTTGATATATTAATAAAATTGCAGGGTTTAATGGATAGTTGGTATCTAAATTAAATAGTTTCTGGTATTTTATGAAAAAAACATATTATATTGAATACAATTTAATCTTTTTTTGACAATTGGTATTTATTATGCTACATACTTACATGATATAATCGTATACCAATTGACAGATTTCTTAAGTGGTTGGGTTCGTGTTCAATCAACATAGCATGTATAAACACAAGAAGGACCTTATTGGTGTGCATGTACCATTGTGCCTAGGTACTCCAAAAAATAATTCTTATAATTTTTAGTTTTGAAGACGAAAAGTTCAAGCTACGGTTGTTGGTATGGGTAAAATAATAGCAAAGGTGTGCAAACATGGAAAACTGACTAATCTTAAAGTTGTAGAAAAGTGCTTAGCCCTTGTTTTTGATGCTATAATAATGTACCTCTATATTTCTATTTAATATTAAGTAATTTTAAAAATATGTATGCAGAACTTACTGAAGAGCAAGTGAAACAACCCAATCTACCAAATGAACCAAAATTGCCAGAAGAAAAATCTTCGACAGACAGTTGCAACATGTATAGCTCAGCTCGATTTTGTGAATTAATTAAGGTAATTAGCAACTTCTAGTTTTTATTAATAGCTTTATTACCGCATTCATTGTATTTAGACCATTATGGAAATGGAAACCAGAGAAGAATTCCTTCCTCCGCGGTCAAGAGCAGACTTGACAGCACTCCCCACCAGGCAATATTTAGACGAAACAGTAGTTCCGATTTTAGTTCAGGCTTTAGAATATTTAGCCAAAGAACGTCCACCTGAGCCAATCAATGCCTTGTGCGTGTATTTACTTAAATATAAATCAAAATTCGAGAAGTATTGTAATACTGAACCACCAGGAATACAGAAACCAGATGAAAATGAACAAAAATAAATTATACTAAAGTGAAGTTCATTACATGTTTTAATGCAAAAGCAGCATTTTATATTATATGACTACCTATTTTATTTATTATCAGAAATATGTACATTGTATTCAAAAATATATAATTATTAAATAATATTTTGAAAAAAATGGTTATATGTATAAGTATATTAAACATATTTAAATCTATTAAAAACCAATTTTAAATCAATTTAAGAAGTAATAACTTATGTATAACTTAACTAAGCATTTTGATTTAATTAATTGTTGACAAAACACAAATCAAAAATAAATCTCTGGTAGCTCATACACTTTCTTGTACATGTACCTTCCAATCTAAATAAACAAGGTTGGTTAGGGTTGAAATATGAATTCTGAATGAAGTAAAAGTGCATCCTATATGCTTTAAAGAACACACGGCGGTGTTTCAAGTGGAGAATCTGCCTTATATGCACAAAGACATCTACGACTACCGCTTCCATCGGGCAAACATATGTGACTGGTTGGACACTGACTATTGTAGTATTGACAAATATTGGTTAAACCAAGGCAACGTTCAGGTACTGCTACTAAACCATACAACTTGTTTGTACCACCCAATGGTACGTCTAAAGGTGTCAAGCGTTGTAAGGTACGTTTATCAACTCGTTCAATTTTTTTCCTGCAAAAAGAAATAAAATTTCTTGATAATAAACAAAATGTATTTTTGCTTACACAATCCAGTCTGACCAATAAATATGCTCATCTGTGACAGCGATACCAAAAGGATATGTGCAGTTTTCGGCAATCGTTTGTTTGTATTGTGAGTCTATGTCAAGACACTCGATCTTTTTGGTACCGGCATCTGCATAACACAGTCGTTCAGTTTCGAAGTCTATTACCAATGAATTTGGCAGTTTTACACTATCACCCTGTAGAAATATTTCCCTTCCAGTTCCATCAGCATTTGCCCATTCTATTTTTGGACTTTTTCTGTCCCAATCTGACCAAAATATTTTTCTGAAATTTTTTAATTTCAGCATTATTTCACTGTACAAGCATAGTAAAACTAAATAACAATTGCCTAGGTAATGCAAAACCATATAACTAGTTGTAGAACCTATAAGATTTAAAATTCACCTACCCTCTTTGAGGATGAACTGCTATACCTCTTGGATTTACTAAGCTTGTGTTAAATAATGTGGTCCTGAGTCTTGTTTCAATATTAGCAACTTCAATGGTATCTTTAGTAGAATCTGTCCAATAGATATTTCTAGAAATCCAATCAATACTCACGCCTTCTGGCGAACCGATATCTATAAAACTATTCCATTATTGTGTGAAGAAGTTTGTTTATAAAAAATACCGAAAGATACTGAATACAAATTAATACTTATTTTCCTAAAACGTAAAATACATTCATATAACTAAAAGAAGTTATATTAACAGTTATTAAGTTTCTTCTCTTTATGTAAGTAATAAATATAAAAACAAATTTGCAGACCTACTGTTATATATCCCAACATTCCAAAGCTCATCAAAAGCAGATGTATTTCCGTTCAAATATCGAAATCGAAAATTTTCATGAAATCATCATACAATTAATTTATTGAACGTATAGGGAGGTAAAAAAGAAATAAACAATTTACGTAGTTTGCACTGAAAATTGAATGTTGCCTATGAGATTGCTTCATGCTATTTATTAGAAACATGCAGTGTTGTAATGTATCTATTATACAGGGCGATAAAAAAAAACAATCACGTGTCTAATCGAAAACTTTCATGAAATCATCATACAATTAATTAACTGAACATATAGGGAGGTAAAAAAGAAACAAACAATTTATGTAATTTGCACTGAAAATTGAATGTTGCCTATGAGATTGCTTTATGCTATTTATTAAAAACATTATACAGAGCGATAAAAAAAAAATAATCAAAGGAGGTGGTGGAAAAAAAATCAGGTCTATATAATTGGGACCTAGCAACAATGGCCACCTATAAACTTTGGTCACAACAGCACCTTACCCTTAACGGTCACCCAAGCCATCAGTCACAATGGCCACCACTGCATTGGGGTATCGGCGCTCCAAAGAGCTGGTTACAACAGCCACTCTTCTTTGCTGGCCACAACTACCACCCTGGTTACAATGGCCACTCGCCTCTGCCACCTTGGTCACAATAGCCACTGCTGGTCATAATCGCTGCACTGGTCACAAAAGCCACCATGTTTTGCCTTCGAACAATTATTTTTGCATTGAATACCAAATAATACATTTTACAAAACGTAGGTGGTCGTTGTGATCAGGATGGCTGTTATGACCACCATAGGCGAGTGGCCATTGTGACCAAAATAACCATTGCGATTAGCAGAGGTGGGTGGCCAATGTGAACAGCAGAGGTGAGTGGCCATTGTGTTCAGCAGAGGTAAGTGGCCGTTGTGACCAGTGTTGGTGGCCGTTATGATCACATTTAAAAATCAACAGTTGTGTGCATGGTGGTCGCTGTGACCAGTGGCATGGGGGGTCAATGTGACCAAAGTTTATGGGTTATTGTTCTGACTAGAGTGGCATTTATGATCATATCCAAAAACGCCAAAATAATAGATGGCCGTTGTGACCGATGGCTATTGTAACCAGTGTATCAAATTTCAGACCTGTATTTCTGTTTTCAATGTACCCCTTATTAATTAAAATTTTTTTATCGCTATGTATTAATTTTATCACTAACTCCTGCTAGAAAATAAAATAGAATATAAAAAATCCACTAAAAAGCAGATAGCACAGTTTACACAACCAAATATTACTATGATTGACAGCAAAAAAAGTTAATGTGCATGTCAATTTACCATTATTTAGTATATTCATTCTACTTTTGAGGTTTCAACTGATTTGATTGGTTAAAAAAATGGGAGGAGTTAGAGAATTCTTATTAAAGTAATATAAAAGTTACAAGTCCTTTTGATGTAAATACATACTAGTTACTTTTCTGAATCTAGTAGCTGTACTACCTATCTGTAACTAGTTACTTTTTCTTGTGTAACTGAGTATCTCAGGATTGCCACTTTTATTAGAACGGATTAGCGAACAGGTAGGATTGTGAATTTATATAATTTATAGCAGTAATTTGGTCCACAACCAGAGGGGAGCATCAGTAAATGTGAGTGGTTCGAGAAAAAACATTTGAATAAAAATACTCTAAAAATGAACAGTGAAGGCAAACGATAACACAAGAAAATTTCTGTGCTGTAACTAATTGTTCATAAAAAAAACGTTTACTTCACAAATACACTTAAAAATAAAATTACAGGTTAATACATTATACATAGAAAAATATAGAATCATAATAATATTTATATACTTTGCTCATCTAAAACCTTTGATTATTTTTAATATAACCATGGAATTCCAAATATTGCGTGGTCAAATTTAATACATCTGTGAAATTCTTCTTTTAGGGCAGTTATGTCTAGCTTAGACGTTCTTTAACTGGGGTCAAAGACCCTTGGGGGTCTGCTTGTGGAGTTATTGCCAGGGATTCAGTAAAAAATGGGAATTACTTTACACTACTAAAAGCATAAGCATAATTTCTACTATCAATATAATAAGTCAACCACACGTATATTAGGATTACTATTTTTGAAATGACATCATTGTACTGCCGTGACGCGGTTACCAAAAGATTTCAAGCTTACTGCCAAGAAGCAGGGTTCATCAGTTTTTTTTGTATGCAAAAAGGTTGTCAGTCTACCAACTTTAAAGAATCGCTGTCTAGCCAATTCCATTGGCGACTCCAGGGCTCCAAGTGACTACTACAATATCCATCAATAGAATATGGGTGCTAGGTACAGAAGGCGCGACATTTTAAATATTAGAATTACAGGAAAGTTTAAATATTCAAATTTTAGAAAATATTTTAAATTAAAATTATGGAACATTTTGTGTCCATGTCGCATATGCAATGAACAAACTTTTGAATTAGCGAAGTGTCCAGGCGAATACCGAATGGGTAGCAACCCTAATTTCAGATACATAAATACATTTATTGAAATTTACCAACAGTGCAGTGCAATGATTGGGGCCAGTTGTAGAGTAGTGGTTAGGATGTCTTGTTTTGGAGTTACTGCGAGGGAGTTCGAATTCCACTCGCTGCAGTTTGAGTGTTTTTATAAAATAGGACATCTTAGAACTTACTGTCAAATAAAAATATCAAAAAATGAATAGATATGGTAGCAGTAATAACTACAGCCTAGTTCAAAATTGTGGTATGTATCTGTATCTAAAGAGGTAGGTACTAGAAAAAATTAAATGAATAAAATGATCACGAGACATAAACAGTTTCTGTCTGACCATCAAGACGGTCATGATTAGAACTACCATCAAGCGTTGATTGAAGTATTAATAATATAATCAATGCATCAAGAGTATCATTTCATTAGCAATTTTTTGGTTAACATCAAGTGTATTGTATTTTCTGCTGTAACATTAACCATTTTCATTATGATTCACAACTTTTTAAGAGCACAAAATTGAAACAATTTGTTTCAGATGTCACATTTAATTTTCAGCCGGTACCAGATAAACTTTTAATTTGGATTGTTTGATTGTAACATTATACTTACTACATATCAACCAGACGAAATTAACTTATCACAGACACTTACATTTGTTTTTCATAGACCTCCCTGTTTACTAGAAACAAGGATAAGAGAAACGATAATTTTTAATATCAACAATGTGTTTTCCTAAAGTTACGTGATTTTAACTACGCCTATCAATTAGCCCTAATTAAAAAACATATTTTTCGTTCTATGCATATTTTTGATAATTCTTCAAATAAAGTATTTACAGCGATTTTTGTCTCGAAATCCAAAGACCAATTTCTAATTATAGTTTGCCTCCGCATGGTTGTCGCCGGTTAGTTCCATATTTTACCGTTTGCTGTCAGCAGTCTTAGTGTTGGGTATTGCTGATACGGTATCTATTGCAAAGGCTATTACACATTCTAATGCCTTTTAGGCGTTAGGTACTTTTTTTAATTTTTTTTTTCTTTGATATATGCTAAAACGACATTGTTCAGTCATTTATCGGCGCGAGACTATTTAAAACGTAAAAAGCATGGGAAAGTACCAGCGACATGTTTCGCCCATTTTTTTTGCATTGTATTTTACTGTTTAGCTAACAAACTGTAGGCAGACAGAAAAAGAAGAAACAGCAGTTATCAACGACAAAATTTCAGATAAGTTTAGTTTGCATTCAGTGTTTTGGAATAATGTATAGCTATGCAAACATTTTAAATGCTAAATACTAACTAATAAAAATAATGTAGGAAGCACTTGCCACTTGTAATGAAATCTGTAACATTACTTCCATTATATGCTGAACTTTTTATAACTCGACTGGAAATATCACTCCAATAAACTCTTCCAGCTAAACAGTCAATATCTAGTCCTACTGCTGTTTGATACTCATTGATATGTGTTAGTTTAGCCAAATTCTTTTTTGAAGCATCAAACGGAATTCGAAGAGTAGCTTTACCTTGATTTAACAATAAAAAGTTGCCTTCATGTTTGGGGCTTTCATGACAAACCGTACCATTGCCTACAAATCCTGGTTGGCATAGGCAAACATATTTACGTTCTGAATTTGTTACGCAAACAGCACGAGAATCACACACATATGGATCAATATGGCAGTTTCTTTCGACGTAACACACAAGCCCATCACCATAAAATCCCTCATTACATCTGCACTGATGGCTTCCTTGCTGTTGGTCATATACACAAGTAGCATGAAGAGCACAGTTATTGACTATATTACATCCAATTGGCCTTAGTTTACATTCTGTTATTCCATCACCTACATAGTCAGACTTACAAGTACAGTAGTATGTTTGGTATTCCTCATCATATAAGCATTCTGCATTTTCTGTGCAAGTACCTCCACCACAAGTTCCTGCTAGCTGTATGCATTGCTGTTGTGAATCTCGAATTAAGCCTTCTTTACACACACATTCGTAACCCTGAGATGAACTTGTGTATAAGCATTCTTCATTAGGAGGGCAATCGTCATTTGAAGAACAACCTGCTATAAGTACATAAAACATACAGAAAGTTGCATTAAAAACAAATTATTCTATTAAAATTCTAACTTTATTTAAACTCATTCCTCGTTAAAGGTTCTTGTTATAAGTATACTGAGTGTAAAGGAAGCATGGTTCACCCACCTTTTTTTCGTAATTTATTAATTTACACAAATACAATTTGAAATATGTTTAATATACATATAAACTCGTATTATTAAATGTAAATTCCATTTTTTTAAACTTCTAGTTTCACGGAAATGATTCCATACTCATTATTGTAAATGGAACACTGTATATATTTTGATATTTTTGGAATCAGAATAAAATTCTAGTCTAGGATACTGTCCATACCTCCCACCGGAAGCTATAACTGATTTTTGGGTCATAAGTGCCACTGTCGGCTTTCGTCGGTTTTGACTACAATTCCCACTGTGCTTATAACTCTCATCGCTGATTTTGTCCATATCTCCCTTCGTGTCCACCAGTTCCACTATCAGGTTTGGTCGGCTTTGACCAGAAATGTTAAAAACTTTGCTTCCACCCTCAATTATTAGTCAGCAAGTTATGCAACACAGTATACAGTGGAAGATATGTCCAGGCAGGGTCGCGATTACAGAAATGTTTTATGTTTTAGAAGGAGTCAGCGTTATTAACAAGGTAGCAATTGTGGTGAAAGCAGACGATGGGACTTATGACCCAAAAAACAGTTATGGCGTTACCGATGGGAGGTATGGACAGTGGGAGATGTGTCCAGGTACCAAGAAACGTGTGATAAGTATCATAAGAAACTCATTTTAAAGATCAGCGTATCTAGCTCCATTAAAAAAAAATTTTTTTTTCTAAAACTATTTTCAGTAACTTTAACCCTTCACATAGTAAACCGCATAATGTTTAAATTTTGAATTTTTTATTACAAATTATTATATCACTTCATAGAAACCATTTTTTGGGTCATACTCATAACACCCTCAATGAAAAAATAATTTGAACTCAAAATAATTTTGGTTTTTTAAAATTTACTTACACTTTCTTATATTCTTTTACGTAGAATTCAATAACGTTGATGAAAATTTCATGGCTTTTTTTATTTTTGAGATATAACTTAAACTTGCATTTTTTACCTTCCAAGCGAGAGGTATTGTTATTTAGATGGCAGTCATAATTGCCTATAACTGAATTAAAAACCTGATTTTTTTAATTTCTTTGATATAAGGTTTGATATGCGCTTTCGAAATTTATAAAAATAAGGTAATTGTTTTAATTAACAACAAAAATAACACCCAAGTAGGATTTGAATATCTAACAATTTCACATCGCAAATACATTTCACTAGTTTCATTACTATTTCTTTTACATGCGTAGTAACAAAAGAGCATGTCATTTTTATTTCTACACCATGTACAGAGTGTAGATGACGATAGTGCAACAAGATATTTCCTACATTCAATTGTTTTCAAGATATGACCCAAACCTACATATTTTTAAATGAAAATTGTAGTTGGCTATACATAACACCATTAAAATTCTTAATTATATTCCATTTAGAAAATATTTGTCATATTTATTCATAAAAATAACTGAGGTACAACTGATTTTCCTCTTTTTATTAAAAATTGAGTATGACTTGATAATACAAGAAATGACGAATGACCAACAAAGCAAACACTAGAAGAGCTGTTTTAAATCAACAATATTCTTATAGGTGGCTAGGCACTTTGTGGCCCGCTAGGTCGCCTCATCTGACGTCACTAGTATTTTTTTCTCTGGGACTATACTGTCATTTGTTTTAATTGTTTATATTTGTTAATATGAAAGTTTATATTGAAGTCATTTCCCTACTTGAGTGTTATTTTGTTAATTAATTAAGCTCTCATTTTTATTAATTACAGAAAAAGCTGCAAGAGAAAACCACATCAAACTTTATATCAATGAAATCAGAAAAAAAACAAGCTTTTTTAATGCGCTCACAGCTAACTACCTATATGGTTAGCCATTTAAAATACTCAAGTTTATGTTATATCTCGAAAATTTTTAACAGTAATTAATAATTTATTATTTTTTTAGATTACAGTATGTAATATTGAATAACAGTGTTATTAAATTCTACCTAACAAGATTGTTCAATAATTTAACATTGAAAAATTCGCTCGTTTCAAGTTTTATTTTCAGAATATTACAAAAAGTTGACGGCATAGGTTAAATTTTATAAGTGGCATCAGATTCTCCTCGAAATTCTGCTCCATAACAACAAAGACAACCATGTTATCCATTTCAAAAATGGACACACTGTAGGTATATATGGTGGTCTGTAACCACCCAAAGCTGTAGGTCCCCCTACCCAGATACTATTATTACGTACAAACTAATGGCTAGCGAGAAAGCTCTAAAGAGAATCAGCTGTAGAAATGCATTACACAAGTTTTTCTTACTCAGCTTATTAATTTTTTGACATACCTAACAGCACTACAGAAGAAAAGTAAACACAGACATTTTAAGTTGTAACACAAAAGAAATGTAACTTGAAATTCAAATAACTAAGAGCATATTTTTTGTTTTTTTAGATAGTGAACAGAAAAATCTTATAACCAAAAATTATTGAACTTTTCAAAAATTCTATTTTTTTTGTGAATGAGGTGCAACAAATATAATAAAATTTGATATAAATTCTTACCTATATGACATTCCTTTCCATTTCCTACAAATCCAGAATCACAAACACAAATAGATCTCTCTAACGATTCACTGTACAAACAAGTAGCATGGCTATCACAAACATCAGATTGAATACAGGAGACCTCAGATTCTCTACAGTCATAACCATCGCCTTCAAATCCTATGTTGCATACACAGTGATGACTACTGATACTAATTTCATAAATGCACTGAGCATTTCTGTGGCAATTGTTTAAATCATAGCAAGATACTAGAAATTAAAAAAAAATAAATCAAACCGATAACAAACGCACATAATTTCTATATTTACTATTAAAGCCAGAAAAGCCCATTGTTTCTAATTTAACGCCTTCAAGAGGTAGGCAAGATTTAGTGTTTTTATCATACTTATAACTTCGAGGACAAAAACACATATCAAAATGGAAACATTGAGCTTCAGGGCGTGAAACTGTCAAATAGAGAGTTACAGACATTTGCTGCAATAAAATAAGATCTAATAATTACTCACATTGTTCCGTCTCAGTTTCTGTTTCAGATGTCGTGAAATAATCTGTTGTTGTTGTTTCTGCAATTAGTAAGCAATAGTTTGTTCCTTCCTGTTTTTCATAACCATTAGGGCACCAGCAAGCACCAAATAAACATTCTGCTGTAACAGGTTCTTCCGTAACAACTTCTGTGGTAGTAGTTATTTTTTCTCTCTCTTCTTGTTGACAGTTGTAACCATCTCCTACATAACCAGGAAGGCAAATACATGAATACAAATTGTTTTGTGGGTTTATAGTACAAAAACCATACGGTGAACAGTTATTACTAATGTGACAGCTCTGGCCGCTAACTGGTGTGCATATTTGACCATTACCAGTAAATCCTTCCATACATTGACATGTTGCTAATCCATTATCTATACATACTGAATTTTCTGGACATTGAACATATTGACAACTTCTAGCATTCTCACAAAAGCGTCCATTTCCTTCAAAACCAGGGTTGCACCTGCATGAATAGCTTCCTACTTCATTTATGCACTGCGCATTATAATCACAGTCATGCAAGCCAGTCTGACACTCATTTATATCTTGACAAATTGCGTCGGCAGTATCCTTATAGATGTACTGATATCCAGGATTACATACGCATCGGTACGAGTCGTTCTCAACAACACATGCACTGTTAGGCCCACAAGTTGCTCTTCCTTCATTACATGGATCAATTTCTACAAATCATAAAACATTTAATATAAAAACATTTAACTGCTACAAATGCAATTATTTACCTCCCACGGGACCAATTTTATTGCTCAATCCAAATCTCACAATTTGTTCTTTGGCTTCGTAACTAATGAAATTTTTTCCAACTTTTAACCTCCAAGTTACACCAGTAGGATTTGCTTCAAATTTACAATAATCAAAAATAAATGATTGATCAACTATAAATGGAACTGTAACTTCAATTCCATCTAGATTAGTATATGTGAATAATCTTGACGATTGTGATTGAATAGTGTTAGGAGCTGTAAGAGTATATTGCTCTTCATACTCCGAAACAGTTACTCTAGAATCTACTGGTAAATGAGGAATATCTCCTTGAATATCAATTTCTAATCGTAATTGATCAAACACGTCCAGTCCAATATATTTATGTCTTATTGTAACCTTCTGGTCTGTGTTAAAAGTTATTGTTGCTGTATGATTAAAAACACCTCCAGTTAATTGGAAACCATTTATTGCATCAGAAACTGGTTTAGCAAAGAGCCATCCTATAACACCTCCTAATATTTGAAGTGACTGAATATCAAAACCAATAGATTCGGGAATTCTAGATATTGCCGTGTATGCTCTACCATCTGCCATTACTATATAGGATTGTAAATCTAAATTAGATAACTTTTCGCCGTTAATTTTTCCATTGACCTTTCCATTCACTCGTAAAGGTACATCTAAAACAATAATAATAGTGGCAGAAAGCCGTGTCACAACTGAACCAAAACTAAAAACTAGAAAATGGCAAGGTATTTTATTAAATCAAAATAAAACAGGAGATAACAGTAAATTATTCACTTTTCGGTTTGCTGAAGATAAAGAATTTTTGTAAAACGCAGTTTTAATTTTTATTGAACACTAATTATTGACGACAAAAAATATTTTTGATGTCAGAAAATAAATTATTGACGTTAAAAATTGTTTTTTGACGTCAAAAAAACCTTTATTAACGACAAGAAACATTTATTGCTAATAAATAATATTTGACGTGAATACTAATTGGTTTTGCTATGGTAAAAAAATCTTTTGTTGACGTCTGAAATTGGCTTACACAATATTGAACTAAATATTAGGGTCATCAACGAAACTACTAAATACTTACTATCATTTAATCAAAATTATTTTCAACGTAAAAATGTTTTTTGACGTCAAAAATGTGTTTATTGGCATGGGGAAATGCTGCAATCTAACGGTGCAGCTGGCGTAGTAACGGAGTCTTAGACGGTCGCCAAACCAAAACATTTGAGCATATATAATGTAGTTGACACAATAATGCACTTTCCACAAAACTTACATCATACACTAGTTATATATATCGCCCTTTTCAAAGGACCAGTTCATATTGTGATTTTATCATTCTAACCAAGAAAGAAAGAATAACATAAAGTTTTACTATAGATATCTTTAATATGCCCTTTTTTGGCAGGTAGCTTCCCTATGGGCTAATACTGCAATATGGTTGAAGTCCACACTAATACTATAACTATCCCGCAATCTCCAAATTTTTGAAGTCAAAAAATTATTTATATACGTCAAAATATTATTTATTGACGTTTGAAAATAATATATTTGTAGTTTACAAATAAATTTTTCTTTTCACGCTACAGGCAATACATCCATAGCTACAAAAAATGTAAATGACCAATAACATTAGTTTACTTTTTGCCCTTGACCACGGAACTTAATAGTGTTATTTACATTCTTAGAATAATAATGTCGATTTTAACTATTCGTTAATATGGTAACAAGCACAGGCAACTTAGAATAATGGGGCTTTTAAAAAATAATTCTGATGACAGCAGTCAAAACGAACTTTTAAAAATATGATTAAATTTCTACCTGTAGCGTGAAAAATTTAATAAGTAACACGGAATGTATCGACTATTAACATTCTCGGCAGGCCACAAGCCTCGGCTTCGCCTCGGCTCGTATTTACCTACCTCGAATGTTATTACGTCTTTACATTCCTTGTTACTTAATAGTTATTTAAGTATCAAGGAATGTAAGGACGTCATAACATCCGAGGTAGGCGAATACGAGCTGAGGCGGAGCCGAAGCTTGTCGCCTGCCGAGGATGTTATTAGTCGATACATTCCGTATTACTTATTAAATTTTTCACGCTACCGGCAATGTAAGTAGGCCTACAGGTAGAAATTTAATCATATTTTTAAAAGTTCGTTTTGACAGCTGTCATCGGAATTATTTTTTAAAAGCTCCATTATTCTAAGTTGTCTGTGTTTGTTACCATATCAACGAACAGTTAAAATCAACATTATTTTCCTAGGAACGTAAGTGACACTATTAAGTTCCGTCGTCAAGGGTAACTAGTACACGAATGTTACCAGCCACTTACGATACCTGTAGCTATGGATGTAAGGCCTACTTACACTGCCGGTAGCGTGAAAATAACTATTCCTTTATCACATCATCTTAAATTGCCTGAAAATGTTTTAGGATCCAAAAAAGAATTTCTTGGCGTCTCTAACGTCAATAAATAAACTCCTGACGTCAAAACTTCGATTACAGGATTTAATAGATAAATATTTTCATCCAAAATTGGATTATTTTTAGAAATCAATAAATTGTAAAAAAATTAATTTCCGTCGTCTTAAATTCAATTTTGGACGTCAGAAATTATTTATGGCGACTTGCGAAAATTGTAATTTTATTTTCAGTGGCTATAATTCGACAGCGACGCATTTTAGACCACATGTTTACATACTTTTTTAATAATTTCAGTGAGTACAATACGTGTATGTATAGCCAGACCATCATTTTTGAAACACTCTGCATTTTCAATGTTCGGTGTGGTATTATGTGGTTTCGTAACAGTAAACTACGTCATTCGGAGCACGTACGCAGCAGAGAACGTACTAGGCTATCTAGAGGGTGAAAGAAGGAGTAGGAAGTGGTTCGACCAGGAGTGTAAGAATACCATGGAAAGGGAATACAAAACAAGGCAGAAAATGATGCAGAATGATACGGAAGTAAATAAGATTGAGTATACATGCCTAAGTAGAGAAGCTACGAGATTCTGCAGGCAGAAGAAAAGAGATATGTATAATAAACAAATTGAAGAAATGGAAGAGTACAGCGGCTGAATAATATGAGAAAATTTTACAGAGAGGTGAAAATTAATACGGGGAATTATAAGACGGGTACATATGAGTGTAGAAATAAGGAGGAAGTTCTTTTATCTGAGAGTAGTGCAAAACTCAATAGGTGGAGAGAACACTTTCAAAGTTTATTAAATGATGAGAACGACGAGCAGCTAGAAAGAAGCGATGGTGAATGGGTGCAAGTGATAGGGTGGATCAAAAAGAGTAAGAAGCACCGTCACTAGACGAAGTGCAAGCTGTTATCAAGAAAATTAAGAGCAATACGGCACCGGGATAAGACGGATTAGTGGGCGAGTTAATAAAAAGCGGTGGTCAAGATATAGAAAGGCAATTACACCATATAATTAACTTAATCTGGAGAGATGCAAAAATGCCTGAGGACTGGAAGGGCGGCATAATAGTGCCCTGCTTAAAAAAGGTAATAAGTACACGTGTGACGATTACCGTGGTATAAGATTATTAAATGTATCATATAAGATATTCTTAAATATACTCTATAAGCGTCTCGTTAATTATGCGGAACATCAACTAGGTGACTACCAAAATGGGTTTAGGCCAAATAGATCAACGACTGACAGTATTTTCACAATGAGACAAACCCTGGAAAAAGTATACAAACACAATATCGAATTGTACAAGATAATAGAAAGGCTAAAAGGTCTCGAAATACCTAGCAAGCTTATCAGGCTAGTGTGCATGACGTTATAGGGGCCAAAAGAAAAGGTACTAATTCAACAACAGTTTTCAAACCAATTCGCTATAAATACTGGAGTAAGGTAGGGTATCGCTGATCAGCACTGATATTTATTTTAATGTTAGAGTCAGTAATTAGAAATTAAATAATAAAGAAAATATCAAGACCAAAGTGGTACAAATCAATGCATATTCGGATGACCTTGTCATATCAAGTAGAAACCTGAGCGAGTCAAAACTGTTTTCAGCAAATTGGAGAAAGAAGCTAAAGGGGTCGGTCTAGATATAAACGAGAATAAGACAAACTAGGTACATGAAAAGTACGAAAGGTGCGCACCAGCTGCAGGATTTAAAAATAGGCAACTACAAATTCGAGGAGGTGGAGGAATTTGTTTACTTAGGTTCGCAATTAAATGGCACAAATAATATAAGCGAGGAGATAACAAGGCGCATTCAGAATGGAAACAAAAGTTATTTTATCTACAAGAATTTGATGAAATCAAAAGTACTAAAGCGGGGCATCCAAATGGAAAATTTACAAGTCAATGATAAGGCCAGTGATGACCAGACTTGGGTAGTATCTTATCTTAAAGTATCAAGATACTAGTATCGAGATACTTTTTGTAGTATCTTACATTATTTAAGATACATTTTTATACATAGTAACTGTATCTTATCTTCGATACTTTTTTTTAGTTATCTTATCTTATTTTGAAAGATACTTTTTTTACCTGCAATTTTAACTTTCAGTATTTGAATGTTCTTGGAAATGTTATTACTAAAAGTGGATGCTTATTGCTTCCCCTTTACCAATGGCCAGGTAGATTTTCCTAATTTTAATACTTTAAACCTTTAAAGCTACGTGGGCCCTACTATAAGAATGAAAAGGGTCATAGATGATTAGATGAATGACGTATTTGGGAATAGGGAAATTTAAGCAGGTCAAATTTGAAATTTCTTGGAATTGTTTTCAGAACAGCATTCTTGCTACTTCCTTCTTAATATTGAAATATTATGTGGGGGGTGCAGAAAACTTGAAAAGTAAGGTTGATTGTAGGTTTAAACTTTGTAAACATTTAGTACTTGTATTGCAGTTGATTACAAAAGTTCCAGGTTTGGTTTTTGTGTATACTGTTTTTTTAAACAATACTTGGGTTTAATTCATAGGTGTAAATAATAAGTGCAATTAATTAGCCGTTTTTAAAATATATTATAAAAACTTTCTATTTAGGTATTAAAAAATAGTTATTTGTAATTTCTAATTAGTGTTAGTTTTTATTTTTTGTGTTAGTAATACGTGCCGCTGAAATGCCATGGGTGATACGAATCATTTACCATGGGATAACTTAAAAGAGTTTTTTTATATTTCGGAAAAAGATTTTAAGAAAAATTCTGTTTTTAAAGTAAAGTGTATAGTGTGTATTAAAGAAAAGTACATCTCTACAAACGCTTCAACATCGTCAAACTTGAGAAAGCATTTGAAGGTAAGAAAATTGCAATTTTTTTATTTAAAATTTGCCGCTAAAGTGTTGTTGAAAGACAGGACCGTCTTAGATTTTTGTAAATTATATATTTATATTAAAAATGAAATTTGCAAGTTAGTTGTTTCAAAATGGTAATGCTCAATAAACATCAGGTTTAAATCTCAGTTTAGGGAAATATTTTTTTGCAACTCAATTTATACAATATTGTAAAAAGCAAATTAAAAATATCATCAATTAATTAATAAACGGTCATCAAAACTTTTGATTCATATTTAATAGACACCTATCTGCTATTTTCTGTGCATCTTTTATTTGATTAATACATTTTTTTTTAGCAAATTCATCCAACAAAGCAAATCAAGTCGATGAATAGCAGAAAACGTAAAAACGGTGGCGAGGATTGTGGCGCGCGGCCCTGTTCCCATGGTTAAGCAACCAAGGCTTGATTTTAAAGGTGTGTATGATTATTTCACTTTTCACTATTGTTATAGTTATTACATTAATTTGTAGTTTTTACTAAATTTTATTAGCAAATTTTCTCTTTGTTTCAGTTAACCAAACAGGAATTGACGATCTAATTGTCAACTACCACGTGCAAAATTTTATACCATTGCGCAATGTCGAAACGGATGCGTTTAAAAAACTGCTGGAGGGCCTGCGACCTGGCATTAACGTCATGTCCAGAAAATCTTTAACGAAGTAAATATATCTGAAAGCACAATCATTTAAGAAAAAAAGGATAATGCCAGTAATTTTGTAAAAGCATTTCGGATTTTTGCAACTCCCCAAGAGGATGAAGAAAACGAAAATGAAGACGATGATGATTTGCAACCAGTTGATTTATCATCACTGTTTAATGAAACAGAAACGGTATTGCTGCCACCCCATCATCGTTGCTGTGCTCACGTTTTTAATTTAATTTCTACGAAAGATGCGGAAAAGGCCGAAACAGATGCGAAGTACAAAAAGATTTGGCGTTCAACATTGGGAAAATTACAAGGTAAATCTTTAAAAGACATTATTTAAAGTATTAAACGAAACATATAATTATTGTTTTTAGGAATATGGAATAAACAAAATCAATCTACTGTTAATGCTGACTTCATCAAAGATACCATTGGAAGATATCTAACAATACCTAATGCTACACGCTGGAATTCTTTATACGATTCACTGCAATGTATCCATGAAATAGCAAAGAAAGATGTTGAAAAGCTTCATGATATATTCGATCATTGTGGTTTATTATCGCGGCTTACAGAAAGTGAGCTAACGTTTGTTTCAGAGTATATAACTGTAATGAAACCAATTGCTTGTGCTTTGGATACTTTACAGGTAAATAACCTAATTTAAACGTCTACATACGTTGTATAGCTACTTGCTTGTTTTACAGACTGTCAAAAAATTAAAGTATTTATTATTACAATTTGCAGGGCGAAAAAAATTCATATGCAGGCTATTTGTTACCTGCAATATACACTGTTCGTAGGCGCTTACAGAATCTACTTGATAAAATGGAGTTCTGTGGGCCTTTAGTTAAAGCTTTAACTGAAGGCATAAACAGGAGATTTTCTGCTGTTATGGAAGAAGAAGATTTTGTTTTAGCGTCGGTAGTTCACCCCCAATTTCAGTTGGCTGAAAAACCAAGAGAAGGAAAACAAAGCGTTGGCTTTACTGAAAAGCAAAATAGCAGCTGGTAACTTACCCCAAATTTTAATTTAATCGAATAATGTATATATGTTTTGACACCCATTTGTGTGACAAACAACATTTTTTTTTTATTTTCAGATTCTAATACTGAGAATTATGAAGAAACTTCAAAAAATGAAGGTAACGATTTTTTCGATTTTCTACCAACCAAAAAAAATACCACAGAGGTGGAACAATTTTTAACCATGGGGGGCGAAGGATTGCAATGCCTAGATCGATTACCAGCAATTAAAAAATTATTTTTAAAATATAATACTGTTGTGCCATCCAGCGCTGCGGTAGAAAGGTTATTTAGTTGTGGTGGCCTTGTTCTAAGCAAAAAAAGAGCGCAGTTATCAGATGCTCTCTTAGAAAGCTGTATATTGTTAAAAGGTTCTGAATTTTAAATAATATGATATATAAGAAATAAGAAAAAGTAATATGATATATAAATAAATTAGGTAGTTTTGTAAAAAAAAAGGAAAAATTACTACTGTATAAAATAAATAAATACACAGTTTTAACAACAATTGTGTTATTATTTCGCTATCTTAAAAGTATCTAAGATACTTTTAATAAGTATCTTGTATCTTATCTGAATACTGTTATGAAATGGGTATCTTATCTTATCTTAGATACTTTAATGACCAATGTATCTTATCTTATCTTAAGATACTTTTATGGAGGTATCTTCCCAAGTCTGGTGATGACATATGGGTGTGAGACGTGGTCTTTAACAATATGTGATCAAAACAAGTTATGAACAGCTGAACGAGCCATAATGAGGAGAAAACGCGGAATTAGATGTGTTAATAAGTGGTGCCGATATAGTAGGTTTTGTGAAAACTCAGACACTCAGGTGGTTGGGGCATGTCGAGCGAATGGGGAGTGACAGGACTGTAAAAAGTTTAATGGAATGGAGAGCGGACTACGGCAGGACAAGTGGTAGGCCCAAGGAGAGGTGGCTGGATGGTGCGCAGAGAGACCTGAGAAGTTTAGGGGTAGTCAACTGGAGACGAGTTACACAGGACAGAGCCTGGTGGAGCAAAATTGTTAAAGAGGCTAAAATCCACAAAGGATTGTAACGCCGCGCCGGTTAATTAAGTAAGTAAACTACGTCATTCAATTGAACAAAGAAATATTTTTTCAAAGCAGCCTTGCCAAATATTATTAACGAAATTGTATTTAAAATGTAATAGAAAATTAAACTACTTCAAATCAAACTGGAAGTATTGAAAACAGCTGAACCGGGATGGATCCAAAATAAAAATATTTTTCGCGTACTATACGGAAATATGTAATATTTCTGCATGCTTTTTCATTAGAAAAATGGTAATTTTCCACATAGCAACACTTTTCAACATAGAACATGTTTATTTACAGAGCGTCATTATGATTTTTGTTACCATGTTAAGTAACCTACTATTCTTTCATTATTTATGTAACTTACAATCTGTCAAGTGATTTATAATATTTTCCTATTAAAATTTTCAATTTTTCATTAATTTCCATCTATTACGCAAAGTAGGAATAGTAGAAATCTCGTGTCTTGTACAAAAATGACACTTTTCTATACTTGTTGCACAAATAACTATTTGTCTGACAGTGAAAGTGGACTGAAACGAAAAATTTAGCGGATGGTTTGAATAGAAATTTTATTAACAATAATCAGTAGTTACTTTACTTTGTAAAACATTCTGAGTCGTTGTCTGATTTTAAAATCAAATAGTGTATTCCCATCCACTGATTACCTCTTTTAACACAAAATTTTCCATTTCCATAGTATTGCTGTTTGCAGGCACAGCAAAAACCTTCATTATAGTCAACACATTTAGCAAATCCATGGCACTGAGAAATTCCTTTTTCGCATGATTTTGGTATACCATTGTCCAGTGCTATAGAAGAAATATAATGTAATTCTTAATTATCACAACCATTACAATTTTACCATCATTGAATATATCTGGCTCCTCAATATTAGCATCTTGATCCAACCGACCAACTCTAAAGATCCACTGTCCTGGTAAATTTAAGTTGGACCATCTAAAATCAATTCCTTATTTTTACCAATAATAAAAAGTTTATACAAAGTTTCTTACTTTTCTAAATTTTTAACCTGATCAGTACCAGAACCTGGAAGTAGGTAGTATCTACCATCAGCTGCTATAAAACCAGCTTGAGCTCGTGCATCAGGTAATCCAGATTCATCTCCAGTTCCCTGAATCCATTGAATTCCATTTTCCGGATATAAAAATTCCACAAACGAATCATCTCCATCTGACGCTATAGCAATTTGAAATGTATTGACTTTATCAATGCCATTTTTATGATATCCAACCAATGACCATGTCACAACAAATAAACTAGTTGCTTCAAAATCTTCTGAGTACGAAAAAGAATCATGAACATTACTGGTGGCTCTTGCTAGAAAATCTGGATTGTCGGTTTCATAATAAGATACTGTGCCTGTGCTGCTAATATCTATATTAGAATAGAGGGGTGCTATAACTGGGTAATCCAAAGGAAATTCAACATTAAAGAATGTTGGAATGTCTGTATGGAATGATAACAATCCATTTGAATTCACCTGAAAGTGAAAAGAAATGCTGAACCTAAGTTATTAATAACTACAGTTGGAGTTCATATTCTTATTCACACGTATTAAAAACAACTTTGTAAATATCAATACAGTTATCACAACTATCAAAGCATAAACATATACATCGATTTTCTGTATTAGAATTAATTTAGGAATAAACATAAACTTGTTTTAAAAACAAAACAGTACATTTCCTTGATAAAGATAAAAATATTTAGGAGCTCAATGACCCTTTCACATTATTTAAAATAAGATGAATGAATCAGTGACCTTTAACATAAAACACGATAGCTTGGTATTATTATAGATTAGTTCACTAAAACCTGAAAACAATTTATAATTACTTTATATCAATGAAATGATATTTAATTGAACTGCTTTTGCATTTTTTTAAAAGAAACTTAATTAGTTTTTAGATAATCAACAGGGGTTGAAGTGAAATGAACTCAAAAACTTTTTATTTTATTGCTAACACTATAAATTAAGTAACTAACTAACACGTTTATATTCCTTATTAAAAGAAATAAAAATTGGAACACACACTTCAAGTAAAAAAAAGTAGGTACTTACGAATATGGATGAATATGTTTCACCATAAAACACAATTGGGACCTTTAATTTAATTTCCGGACTGGACACATCATCTATGTTTGGTAAATTAGTCCCAATGTTAGCAAAATCGTACAATAACCCATCTGGAAGGGCATGTGCACAAAGGATGAAAAGTAAAAGACACCACCAAAGGGTGTAAAACCTTTCCATATTCATACGAAGATAAATCATAAACACTGAGCTTGCTCGGTCTGTTTATCACTGGTCAAACAGAAGGCATATCTGTTAAGTTCACAGTTCACTTTTCTTTAAATGTTGCCACATGTATTATTATTAGTAAGTAATGAATGAATTCATAAAAGATTATAAAAAACATTTTTGAATTATATGAAAATAAAAAAGAAAACATCCTCTTGGTAAATATTTAATGTTCACTTAATACAACTGTAACAGCTATATTACAAAAAAAATTTGAATCAACAGTTTACATATAAAATAAATACAGAATGTACACTAGATACAATACATTACATGCTGTTAAAAAAAGTCTAACTTAGACAATGTCACAATTTGTTAACTATAATTATATTATTATCACAAAGAAACAATAAAAATCAATAGTAACGTTAATATATTTCAAAAAGTCTTGTAGATGAAAATATCTAGGTATAGTTAAAATTGAAACCGAGATCCAAATTGAGAAGCAGTCTTAAGCTGAGGGTAAATTGATAAAAAAGATTGGCAAGATATATAATTTTGTTCCCCATCATTGGCGAGTATGATATGCTTGGAAGAATCGAGGAAAGTTTGAAGTGGAACTATACAATACAAACATCCAAAAGCTTCTTAGTATTAAAAATATGTCCATCATACTTCTGAATTTCAAAATGCTGAAAACTGACACTTTTTATGAAATTTATGGCCTGCAGCCTCCGGCTTTTTAAGCTACATCTTTAAGTTTTAAACAGCCGTTCTTCCTGAGTCATACCTATAATGACGCATTAGTATTGTTGACTTTCATTCAATTAATTAAAAATGAGTTTCGGGTGGTTCGTCAATATATTTGCATGTAAATGGATGTAAAAACCAAGAACAAAATGATTTATCATGTTTGTGTTTACATTTACCGCGTCGGTTGTGTAGGTGTGATAATCTGCTTGTATCTGAGTCTATACTTGAACTCTCACTGTCACGAACAACACTGTCATAACCACTTTCAGCCCTTCGAGAAATAGCTGCAGGACTATGTTTTGATGTGCGTGGAGTAGAATCATGTCCACTATCATACTCTTCTGAATGCTTTTGATTCAACTTGATAGACGTTAAACCAGCTTCAATACTCATTATTTTCCTATTTATTCTTTCAGTTGAAGGAAGACTGTTAGGAGGAGTCAAGGGACGTGTACTTTTGGCATCTTCTGTTAGTGTTGTATAATTTTGTTCTTGAGCAGGTATAGCCGAAGCTCCATTTCCAGGAATTCTCTCTGATTCTTCCCTTAAATTCGGATTTGAAGCACCATCAGGATGTCTTAGGTGTGCTAAGCTACCACCATCTTTCACATACTTATGACAGTATCTTTGAAATCTTCGACCGAGAGGTGGAACTGCAGGCGTGGGTGTTGTTAATTCCGTGCTGCTGATTGATAAATGAGCATCATCATACCAATTTTGAGCAGTTGCTGGTCTAGACATACTTACTTTACAGTTTTCACAAAACTTTTCTTCATTACGTATATATGCTGGTTCACTATAAATACTGCTTGTCTCAAGACCGTTGACACCATACAACATATCTGACAACGACAAAGATTCGCATCGAGTAAGCGATTTTTGATTGTGTTTGAGTTGTTGATACATTTCTGAATTTGTTACATTAGCTTTAGCCAATTTATTCGAATACATTTCATGTAAC
Organism: Ctenicera cuprea; assembly: GCA_958336395.1. Taxonomy (NCBI): domain Eukaryota; kingdom Metazoa; phylum Arthropoda; class Insecta; order Coleoptera; family Elateridae; genus Ctenicera; species Ctenicera cuprea. The sequence goes on from OY284488.1 coordinate 28,915,895, forward strand.
CTTGCCAACTGGCTAAATTTCTGTTGTGAGGCCTCGTCAAACATTGCCGTTCTTTGATAAGGATTATCTGGGTCTTCATAATCATCGCTATATAAACCATATTTTGGATCGTATCGATGCCTTGGTAATATTCGTTCTAAATCTGTGTATACAGACATCGAGTCTGTGAAAGTTGATACTACTGTTAAATTTTCTTGACTTAATATTCTTAATGGATGGTCCAATGGATTTTCTTGGTCCACTTCAGGTAAAGGATTTTCCAAAATACCCATACAGAAGGCTATATCCTCCTCGGTTACTTGCAAGCAACAGTCTTGTGTAGGAACAGGCTCGAGCGGTTCTTCTACTTCTATAATTTCTAGAATTTCATCTTCATCACTACCTAAAATTTCATCTAAATCATTATCGTGAGCATTTTGATTGCAGTACCCTGGATTACACATTAAACGTTCTTTTAAGAGGTTGTCTAGGCTTTCCAGGGAAACTTCTCTGCTACTCAAAGGCTGAATTAGTGGAAGAGCAGGTGGTATTTCCACAGCTTCTTCATCATCTTCAAATTCTTCTTCTATTGTTTTATTACCATCTATATCTCTCTCTTCAGGAGTCCGACATTCAGGTATTGCATCATTGCTTATTTTCCCACTGGATAACTTTAAACCTGTTCTTATAAAAGATTCTTCTATACTTTCATGTTTTTGGCTATCCAAGGGTCTTAAAACGTCTTCCTCGCAAGTTTTAAATTGCGTAAGTTCTTTAAATGATTCTTTAGAAGATTTTGGTTCTTGAACTTTAGGATGCTGTTTGCGTATTTGCGATGTTTGATGTTCAACCCATTTCCTAATCATATTCTTCTTGTGGCTATCCATATACCCGTACGCGTTGGAACTCTCTGCTTGCATAGGACCATCAATCCACGTCTCGCGTTTCTTCACGTGACAGGGCTCTTTCATTAGATGTCTCGCTTCGGCGACTTTCGATTTAGAAATACGTGGACCGTCGATCCACTGCTCGTCACTAGCTCCATTAACCGGGTGTTTTGCGCCCTCTAAGAATTGTGTCTTGCTTTTCGCGGACGGAATACGGCCCGGCGATGACTTTGGACTATTTGTGTGCGCCGGCGAAGTTTTATTACTTTGACACGCATTTTTAATAGGCGAACGATGAGTGGACGCTTTTTCTTCTGAAACGGTAGGCCTTTGTAGGGTAGGAATCTTACCGAGGCGTTGTTCTACAGTAGAGCCCCGTAAAACCTTGCTCATAGAACACCGATTATCTCCAGAATTGAGACTCGGTATATAAACAGGAGGATGTTCTCCATCGGTAGCATCATCAGCTGGACCTACATAAATAACAGTGTCTGCCGATAAATCGCTGCTAGAAGGATCGGGTTCGCTGCTGGTACCGGTGGTGCGCGTAGCTTCTTCGCCAGAGCTACCTCCTGAACCGTTTCCTACCCCTGCTGATACGAATTTAATTCGTCTCCGTCGCATACGATGTATTCGAGAAGCCAATTGAACAGTCGTGAGCGTATCTGAATAATTCTGAGCATATGGGGATACATGAGCTATCATGGCTGCGTGACACGTCAAAGAATTTAGACAGTCTTTTAGCAGGTGCGTTAGTTTGTGTTCCTTATAGGGGAGATGTTTCTGACCGTTGAAGATTGCGAGTAAGATATTGCCGAGTCCCGACAAGGGGATTCCACCACTTGATTTTCCGCGCTCCGAATTCCCCAGATCGAACAGATGCAGTCGACTTCTGCCTCCGGCGACTGAAACAATTTTTCAGTAGAGAAAATTTTCAGATAAAAAAAAGAAAAGACTGTTAAAGATACGCGACTCCGGGGATTTTGTAAGGAAATATACGACGCTAAGCATGCAAGAAAGGCCTGATAAGAAACTCAATTATAATAAATTTTAAAGAGCAGTGATCACGGGACAATTAGAAACTTTTATCTTTATCTTTGCTGATTTCACCGAGAAATACCTATATTGTGTTGATATGATTTAAAAAAATATTATCTTACCTCCACCTTTCCCCGCGACGCTGTACTGATAAACATGAAGCGTAAACAGCAGGTGGGAATCGCGGGCGTCCTCCCGTATAGGGGCCCTTCCTTCAACAGCAACGTCCAGGTAGTGCGCCGCACGCTCTGCTGTAGGAACACGAAGTTCGCAGTGCGGGGGTTGATTACCGAATAAAGGATCATCTCTCAAATAGACTCCAGGAGATTGTTCAGAATCTAAAACAAGAAGGGTGCATGTAAGAAGCAGAAGAAAGGTTCTAACCCAAACAAATGAGTCTTTTAACCTTCATGTATTTCACATGCCAGACGTCACCTTATACCCAGTTACAAATTTGTAAGAGCATATCTGTGAAAAGATTAAACATAAACAAAGGTAAAATGATGTATGAGACCTCAGAATTGGGTTCCCGCTTCATCCATCACCGTCAGAATAGCCATGAAAGTAACCGGCACGAATACGATGCCAGAAGTTCTAAAATAATCCATTTTATACGATCTGTTATACAGAATGCAGGGAATTACAGACTCACGAATTCGAAATTCATATTAGACAGCGGAGAACGTTATCCCCGAACCCCAGTTTATGTCTTTCGTGTTACGTTACTTAGAATTTATGCGAGATTAGTTTTAATTAATTTAGGTAATTATCTTAATGTTGTACTTGGATACACAATGCAAAGGAATGCTGCACGACCGACCCTTTATTAATTAGTTGAATTCTGAGAATTCCAACTATTGTAGTACGTTATGAATACACTCTAAAACATGATATTGTGCCTTTTATTTACTGCGGTTTCTAGCTTAAACATGTCAGCTTATACGTAAAATGACGCAATTAACCAAATCGTATCAAACGCCGCCTTATATGTTTTTCTGCGGTTTAAAAATGTCCATTGCAATTTTGAGAGGTAAGATTTTCAATATACAATATTAACCATAAATGTGAGTATTCCAACTTATATTCACACTTTCGGGCAGAACATTTTAAACACATTTAAAATATTAGCTAAGCGAACTAATTGTGCCGTCACTAGACATCATAATATTATGGAGAGATAGAGAAAATCGAGATATTGCTGAAGTTCAAGATATTCTTTATTGTATTTACAAGATAAATACTTATTTTTTTCATCTTTATGAAATTCTTTTTAGATATTTAATTTAAAATTTACACTGGCAAATATTTGTATTGAAGGTAATTTTTGATTTTGCTGTTAACACTGCAAAGTAAATAATACTTTTTTTTAGTTTATTACGTTTATAAATTTTATGACATATAATTATATGATTACCTAACATTTATTACTAGAGCAATGAAAAACACGCACTCTTAAATTTAAAAATATGCATGGATTTATACACAAAAAATACGTAAAATATGCACTCTGATATGACTTTAAAAATTCAAATTTTCAATAAATATTAATTTTTTTTATTTGCACTAGCATAATACATATTAAAAAAAGGAGCTAAATTTAAATTATGATTGTTACTAAGCTAAATTATGTTTATATATCAAAATATAAATACAACTAACCATACTTATTTTATTATTTAACACAATTTAAATATTTTAAAATTAAAAGCTTGTTCTCTCTTGATAAAAATGTACTTATACTCAGAAAAAATGCGCTTAACATCACACCATGTTCTAGGATTAAATTTAAATTTTATTTTGATTTTTATCCGTTATTCAATTTAAACACTACTTAAATTGTGAAGCTTCCTTTCAGTACATAATTGACATAATGCATTTTAGGTAATTCCAAATGAGTAACTTACTAACTTAATGGATGCATGAAGCCCATTTTCAAAGATTATACTAAGCCTAATCCTCTTATCATGGAATGAACAATTTTATTCTAGGCAAAAATGAGAAAAAAAGTGGAAAACATGCATTTATGCATGCAACATACAAATGGAAAACTTCGTAAAAAATAACGCCTAAAAAATGCCTAATTAGATTAGATTAAGTGTAACGTTAAAACTATAACATTAATAACAAATAAAACTAAGTATAATTTGCAGAAAATAGTTATTTAAGGTATTCACGAAAGAAAGAACACGCTGTTAAAAGAAAACTCCTCATTGGAGTGTAAGTGCCACCGACTTTACTTTTTTTTTATCCAGTTAAAATTTTCTTCAGTCGGCAGTTTTTTCTGCGGTATTTTTTTCTGCGGCTCTTCTTTCCCGGCACTTTTTTGCGGCAACCGCAAATGCATATTTATCCTTGCTCTATTTATTGTTCACAATGTATCTGCAGTTTGTCTCCAAAATTTCAAATGAATTGCAATCATTAAACAAATGTCGACGACAAGTCCATAATATGGTTTATTACTAGTAAGTTATTGATACAAACATAGTTGGTTATTCCACTCGCAATATATTACTACCTCGCATTTGTTGTTTCAGCAGCCAACAGAAAAGTTTAACGCGATTATTTTTGACGTACAATATTGTATGGCGATAATTCCACTCTTACGCGCTACCAGGTTTTGTTCGTTTAAAAAAAGTCTCGTGTCAGTTGGTACGAAAAATATTGCTGAAGAATAACCACAAATTTAATCCGACAAAATTATAACTACTTATGGTATTACTGCCGATAAAATTTAGGCAAAGTACAAATTTGTTTAATTTGATAGTTTTAAAACTAACATTAATTTGATAATTTGTTTTTTATTCGTAATCCAACCATGTACCATATGTAAATTAAAAAATAATCGGTGTGAATTACTCGAATATCCCGCACAGCAATTTGTGTTTTTTTTCTTAAGCAAAATAAGGACTTTATGAAACCAGTTGTCGTAATTTTATTACTCGATTATTTTTTGTTCGCTCGTGGTGTAACTGTGGACTTATTCTGTTCATAAGTTTAAGCTTTAGATATTAAATTTATTTTTTTTATTAAATATTTAAGCGCACAGTTTAGTGTTAAAATTGTTCGCTTTAATACTTTGGATGATATAACGTGTTAAGTAAAATCATGGAAATGGAAATATCACATAACATAACATAAATTTTAATTTTTTTACTTCCATATCTATTTTTTGTGAAATGTTAAGCTGACGCATAGTTTACCAAAATCAATTTTATATAAAAGTACATTAAAAAAACAGTTATTTGAACTGCTTTAACTAGGAAGTATACATTTATATAAAATTTACTGTTTATCCCTGATATTTAAATCGATTCAGAAAATAAGAGTTCTGGATTGAATAATATTGGTCTGTAAAACTAAGCCTTAGGCCTACAAACAAAACGGATATGGCCTATACGATAACCTTTATAGATTTGAGATAAACAAACTAATTCATAAAGCAATCTAGAACACTTAAAATTAGAACTGAATATATTTTGTAACCACGCAAATTTGAAAGATGTTACTGTTAGTTAAGGTTCCGACTACACGTCACGAATAACAATATTTTTTAATAATACCGTTAATCTCGCTAAAAGTCAGTTCAATAGTTAGGGGATCATGGGTTGATTTTCTGTTGTTATAACAAAAACTCAGGACATTGTTGATATTAATATAAATTCGAGTCGTGTGGTCCAATAAGCTAGTCATCTTAAGTTGTGCGACACCATCTTAGTATTATTAGGAATTTATACAGTTATTACGTAATGAAAGCTCAGTTTAATGCTGAATATAAAATCATTACTACAGTGAAATTAGCTAAATATTACACAACTTGGACCTTCCTAATGAACATACTAAAACTGGAATCAAACGAAATTGAGCGTTGGCTGCACCTTGCAAAATAGCCACCGACAATGTAAGGCCGGTGCTTTCTTGGGTTGCAACCCCGAAACCGTTGCTCCAACATACAAATTTAAAATAATTAACTTTTAAAAAAAAAAGGGAACCGACTTCAAATAAAAACACAAAAGTGACATAAGTTAACTAAAAAGCAAAAAATAAATGTTTTTTATACAACAGTTTAATACTTATTTGTTGTTCCGTTTAATGTAATTAAGAAATTGTTGTTTATTATATAATTATTAATTGTTTTATAATTTTTAAGTCGGTGCCAAGTCAAACATAAAAATTATATACCTTGCTGCAATAACAAATTAGATTCGAATTTTTATGTTTTACTTGACACCGACTTCTAAATTATAAAACAATTAATAATTATATAATAAACAGCAATTTCTTAATTACATTAAACGGAACAACAAATAAGTATTAAACTGTTGTATAAAAAACATTTATTTTTTGCTTTTTAGTTAACTTATGTCACTTTTGTGTTTTTATTTGAAGTCGGTTCCCTTTTTTTTTTAAAAGTTAATTATTTTACAATTTTAAGTGATGGGTAGACGTAGTAAAGATGCTTCTCGAATGAGGAAATGACGGCTAGTTGAAACGGAAGATGAAATACGGAAACACTAAAAAGTCGGTTAAAAAAATAGATTTTGAGGAGTATCTTCGAAGTTCAAGCTCCAATACCAATGAAATTATAATGGGACCACCTTGGAACTATACTGAACCCATCACAAAAAAATTATTAAAATCGGTTCATAAACAAAAAAGTTATGCCCGAACATACATAAAAAAAAAAAAATAAAAAAAATAAAAAAAAAATATATACAGACGAATTGAGAACCTCCTCCTTTTTTTGAAGTCGGTTAAAAAAGACTCAAAGCACATTTCCTACGAAATTCACGCTGTCTGTTGATTTGGTCTGTAATTTTCGAGATTTCTTGCCACGTAGCATTGTGAACAAACTCGGTTTTAAGTACACCAAACAAAAATAACAAAATAGATCTATAGGTGCCGCTGCCGACTATAAAATGGGGCGTAACGAACTAGAAGCTAACGCAGCCGATCAAGTCGAGAGTATTTTAGTAACCGTTTGAGCTACTATTTAATATTATATCAAATATTTACGAAAATATAAAACGTAATTATTTTTGATGTATGAAAAGGTCGGCGATTTAGTCATTTCTTAAACTTGTTTTAAAAAAATGGACAATGATTTGGTATAATATTAAATAGTAAACCAAACAGTTACTAGAATACTCTCAACTTGATTGGCTGCGTTAGCTTCTTGTTCGTTACAGTTTACAGTCGGAATTGCCATAGGAATACAAGTGTGGTTAGAAGCCAAATATTTCAATGTTTCTGCACGCGAAGCCCAGGTAAAAAAAAGATTATTAATTTTTCAAAATTTTGAAAATTTCCAGGTTTTGATAAATTTTAGAAATTTTTAATTTTTTAAAAATTTTTAAATTTTAAGTATTTTTAAAAATTTTGATATTTTTGAATATTTTTAAAAATGTCAAAATTCTTATAATTTTAAAAACTTTTAAATTTCCAAAAATTTTCATCTTCCAATTATTTTTAAAATTTTGGATATTTAAAATTTTCATAATTTTCAATTCTTTCCTTAATTTGCAAAATTTTGGAAATTTTTAAAGTTTCAGAAATTTACAAAAAAAATACATTCAGGACCGTGTACGGAGGAATGGTTGTGTGCATAAAAAGTTTTCTTGGAAATTTACTTGTCGAGCTTAAATTGCAGGGGGAGGGTGGAGCAGCTGCAATAGTTTTATGGAAATCGACTAGTAAGTACGACTTTGTAATAGAGATGTATGTAAACGGGTATAGATTTGCGTACTCAACCTGACCCGGACTTGGCAACACAAGATTCGACCCTACACGGATTCGGATCCTAACCGGAGCCCGGCTACAAAGCCGAACCCGATCGTGGTCAGACCCGGTTGCAAACTTGAGCCCTTAAATGTCGGATTTGGTTACAAACTCAAACCAAAACACTAGTTGATCGCTTTCTTGTGGCTTGAGTTTGTTGTGCTTTTATTTCTTGTTTTGTGAACCCGGCCCGCACCTGACCCTACTGACCCCGACTCAACACGGACCCGGTCAAACCCGTACCCGATTGACGTCTGTAATACCGGGTCTTATTTTATGGACCAGACCAGGACCCGGCCGGGTTATTTAGTGAAATTCATACCCAACTGACATCTCTAATTTCGAACATGCCCCTTGTCATACGTATACAGCGCTGCTGAATTTTTCTATTTTTGGGGTTTTAAAAATATGATGTACACATGAAGAAAGTAAAACTTAGATGAATTAATGGAGATCATAAGTAATTGTTGTCATATAACACTGATCAACAAATGCTACAACATAGTTTTGACAAAAAACGGAAAAAAGTTAGAAAATTTAAAAACACAATACAGAGCGTTTAAAAATGTTTCATGCAGCAATTTATCTGTAAAATTATTATTATGCACATCAAGAATAGAAACCATAGAAGCCTTAAGCAGCGTCATTTGTAGAAATAAGGCACATACCCACATACAATACGCAAAACTAATAGTAAATTGGGTTGTTATAACAGATAGTTCGTTATAAATACGAGTTGAACTTACTATGTATTCTTCTGGATGTTTTGACGAAACTCAAGTAGCTGCTCCTTAGAAGCAACAGTTTTGTTATACGCAACATCATTACAAACGACTTATACTGTACATTAAAAAGTCGTATTGTGTTGCGCGGTTGTTAGTCAAACGATGCAAGTACGAAATTTCTATCATTTCACTCTTTTACTTTTTATGATCTAATGAGAAAAAGTTTTGCAATGAATTACTGGTTTATATATTAAAAAAAAACGTGAACGTCAAAGCGTTGCTCTAACCCTAGTATAAAGATCATGTAGCCATTTAGTAATCTGGATAATATTGACGTACTGAGGAACATAGGAACAATAAATCTTCATAACTTGATCTTGGTTTTCTATATCTGCGTCAAGATGACTTGATTTCTCATTCCAAAACGTCTAATAACGGTGAATTTAAGAAATCAATTTGTTCATTCATTAAAGGTACAGATTTTAAATGTTTATGAATTTCAAATGCTTCTAGTATATCCAACTTACGTTTGTCATCACAAAAGTGTAAACATTTTATAGGGTTATTAGATGTCATTGAATGATTGTGTTCTAAGTGTTTAGCGTAATTGGATTTATGGGGATGTTTATATTTTAACAAAGTACGTGTTCCTTGTACCTAATACCAACATTTCTAATTGCTGGTCCTATATAAACCGAATTACATTGCGAGCTATTTAATTTGTAGATGCCTGATTTTAGTAAATTGTCTGTTTTTTCTTTAGCTTTTGTTGTTTTAAAAGTTATTTTACATTTATTTGTTTTGTTTATAATTTTGGCAATTTTTTCTGACTGATTGTCAAAATATGGAATTGAGGCGTATTTCAATTTATCTGATGAAGTAGTTGGATATATGTTTTGAATAGCTGATTTATAATTTTTCTCTTTAATTAGCGTATCAATAAGTTGAGTATTATAACCATTATTGTATGCAATTTGTTTAATAATCGAAATTTCTCTATTATAACTAATTTCACCTAAAGGAACCGTTAAAGCCCTATGTATCATGAATCTATTTTCTTTGATTTTCAAAAAAGATAATGGAATTAAGAAACGCGAAACACTAGACAATAACATTTGTCGGCCGTGGTCCTTCTAAATATTAATGTATCCAAAAATAGCTTAAATTAGGGTTTCCTGTCGTTCGCCAATTACTGAATTACAAGGTAATAATTGAAAAGTTCAAAAACACATTGAGCGCGAAACAGAGAAATTATGGCACGGAAAAACCAACTTAGACCCGATTTAATGTCAATTTTTTGTGAAGTGTTCAAAAATACTGTAATACAGAAAAGTATTGGATTTGTGTTAAAGTACTCCTAAATGCTCTTAGATTTTCGAAATTCTGTTGTTGACTTAGGATTATCTAAAAACAATATTTTCGCGATGAATTTTTGACATCCCCACGTTTTTAGTTTTATGGAGCCACAACGTGTTTTTCGTTAAAATCGAGAAAAGTAGAAATTTTTAATAATATTTAATTACAAAATGTAATCCGCATTCTGACAGGCGAATCCGTTTCTGTCAACCATGTTAACTAGGATACTCTATGGAATATATTTCAATAAATGTATATTCAAGCTCTTCTAGCCTTGTGAGCTTTTGATAAAGCTGTACAATTAATATTATTTTCTAATAAATAACATCTTTAATTTTATAATTCTAATTGGAATCGATAAAATATAAAAAGAAATGGCTAATCGCACACAAAATAAAGAAAGCTTTTAAATGATGTCACTCAACCTTGTTTGTCACTTAAAATTTTTGCGTCGGTGGGCGGCGCGACCTTACGATAATTTTTTGTTAGACTAAAATATAGTATTAGGTTAGTAGTATGTGTTGGTTACGTTAACTTAGTTTTGTTCCTCTGAACCAACGCTATATAAAATAAATAATAGAAGGAGGGGGGAAGGGTCATTATAGACGCTGCATATTTTATTTCTATAATCAGTCGCAGTCAGCACATTTAAATATTTTTAGATATTAAATTATTATAACACGAGATTAAATTCAATGCGCGTTCGAATGTAATTTTCTTGTAGATCTAGATATGCAAACTATATTGCATTTATATCATACTAGCGAAACCCGTGGGCTATGGCCACCGATGTTTTTGTTTCTGATTTTTTTTAAATAATACATAAGCTAATTAAGTTGGTAGTGTAGCGGACCGCGGATCAAAATCCAAGTTTTATAAATTATATAGCGATTGCTGTCATTGTTTCTATATATTAAACCCGGATCCTTTCGACCTGTCTCAACTTGAGAGGAATACGGCTGCAGTTGAATTTATGAAACCCAAGTGGCGCGCGATGGTTATTTTTTTAAAAGTTGCCAAAAACTGAGCAAAGTACGTACTCCTGGACTTTTCTATACTTTAGATGTTGCTACTTATGATATATTCAAAAATGTATTTTAATATTAACGTTTGACGCCCCAACATCGACTGCCATAACATCCTACTATTCTTACTACTGTTACCGCCGAGAGCACAGATGCATAATAGTTATATTATAATAACGCACTACATAATACTAGAGTTTACACATAAAAACACAAGGTGGCCACTTAAAACTGCTCTTAAAATTCCTTGACTTTTCCCTGACTTCTCTGACTGATAAACTTCAGTTTTCCCTGACTCATTTTTATGGTACAAAAGCAGATTTCAACTGTTTTTATAATAAAAATTGTAACCCAACATAAAAATTAGCAAAGTAAACTTAAATCACTTTATAGCAAATGGAAATTTGTCAACAAGCATAACAAAATACAACATCTAAACTTTAAAGAAAAACCAAATGAAATAAATATAAATTTTAAAAATATATACCTAGGTAACAAAATTTTCGTTTTGCAGGCAAAAATAAAAATATTAAAATAACTGCATTTTACAGAATTTTCCCTGACTATTTTGTGCAATTCCCTGACTTTGCGTTGAAATTGGTACAATTCCCTGATTTTCCTGACCAAAATAAAAAAATTCTAAATTCCCTGACTTTTCCCGGTTTTCCCTGTTTTCCAGAAAAGTGGCCACCCTGATTGACAACAGTATAAACTTTGGAAAAAGATTTGTTAGAATTAAACAATACTAAAATGAGAAGACAAATTCATCCACCAACAAAAATTTTTTATGGTCTCCCGTTTATTAAATAGCGAGGCACAAGTTTTCAATTTTAAAAAATTTCTAAAAGGCTTCGCAGAAAAATTAGCCAATTATGATAGAAATCAAATTGTAGCATATCCTTATCTGTATAAGTTAAAAAAAAACTTTTACATCGTGACATTACGCTTCCCTAGGGCTATTATAGTACTAAATTGTATCCCTATCTGGCAACCCGTTTTCGAGTAATAAGGCGTTGAAATCAAAATTTTCAACAATTCGTAGTGGCATCCAGGTTAATGCTAATACTAGTACGTTCGGAAAAAAGTATTCGCTTTGCCCTAAGATCTTCTTGATCTTTCTGAAAAAATGTTACCCAACATGTTTAACTTCCGCTTCTGGTTTAGGTTTTTTAAAAGCTTATTTTGTCCGTAAATTTTTGAAATATATCTATATTCCCAAACTCATCGAATTCGGACTATCCATTCGGGGGTTATGAGGCGTTGGAATAATTTGAGGATATATTACTGTTTATTTGTTCCGACCCGCCAGAATTAAAATAATCATAAATAACCAAATTATACCAACAATGGCGACAGCAACATAAAACCTGACTGAAAACAGTCAATAAATCGAGGCTAAGCAAGGAGCCACCGTCGTGTTATGGTGCTAAATTTTGCCGTCTTGTTATGTCTAGACAGTTAATGATTTAGCATATAGATAGTAAGATAGATACAATGTCTATCTCATTTTTACTCTCTCACACTTCCAGTACAGGAAAGTATTACTTTACCGAAAATTTTTAGTTTCGATATTTTAATGAATACGTTAGAGGTTTCGTTCGTTCTCTTCCTCAGATTTACGAAACGGTTCACGGTTCTGATGAAACTTGAAATTTGAGGTAATTCAAAACGTCATTGCGAAAACAAGCTTTACATGCATTTCTGGTATCATTCTTTCATATACGGAATTTTGTTAATTAATTAAACGGGATTTTACAGTGACGTTATGACAAATCGGATGCTTTGTTTCGTAATTCCCTAACTGGCGAATGCATTTTAAACTTAAAATATACTTTCAACATGTAGTTTTCAAATTTCAATAAAGTTACATTTATTTAAACGTACTATGTCTTATGGATACATTTGCTAAATTATTATCATAAATGAAAAATGAGCAGACTACTAAATTACAGTAATTTTCAAGTCACTGTTATCTCTGACACTTTTCGTGGAGCCGTATCAAATGCGGAAAGTCACAAATATAAATGCAAGATCATAGAACACGCTACGAAGCTATTTGCTGCAAGCCACTGCAGTAAGTTTACAAAGAATTTGTTTTACACGTTGTTTATTAAAGTACCCGGAACCTTTTATACTAAAGGAAGACGACCACAAGAGCACGTTGAGGAAGATTCTTATTAAAACAAATCGTATTAGGGGTGTTACAAGGTGTCTTACATATTGTACAAATTGTAATAAACCAGACGACATCTGCCACAAATGTACTTTATAGCAACAGTATGCCGCGAATAACCAACTTGTAAATTTGATAAAAAAGCGCATGCAAGGGAGCGAACGGTTTATTAAAAATTTGCAGTCTTTATCCGAGAGTTATTAACGAAACCAGCTGATTAAAATTCTTTAGACAGAGCCAAATTACAAATTACGGGAAGTTGGAAAATTTGGGGTAAAAATTAATTATTTTTTGAAGCTTTCATTGAATTAACGAATGTTCCGCTAGAATGCACAATTTCATTATGTTTCCTGCAGTGCAATTGGATTAGGAACTTTAAAAAACGGCACGTTTCTATTTCTGCGAATACGTTTAGTAGTGTTTTTAATAGTCACTTGTCTACACAATTAAAAAAAAAACTTTATTAATTGATTGTCTGTGGATAAAATTGTATTAAACGAGTTTTAGCTTATTTTGCAAGATTATTATTTAAGTTCTAGGTCAAAGAAACCTATGCCCGTGGATTATGTAAATTTATGTTAGTAATAGAAAGCCAAAGAAATGTATGAACTTTTTTTAAGGTACAGTCGTTTCGAAACAATTTTCGCATTTTTCCGTTACATATTTAAAAATGAGCGAAACACTTCGCCTGGACTTTCCTATACTTATAAAATAACATTGTTTTATATTTTCCAACACTTTCGATATGCACCTGTCTAGACACGACTAGTTAAAGTAAATGGTTCTTATAAGTTGTAACATCTTGAAGCGGTTGAAGAAAGACCGACCGCTGCGCTCTGCACCCATAAGGTTGGGTAAAATATTCGGACTGAATCAACGGAAGGGCGGAAATTGATATTTGAAAATATATTAATAACTCGAGAAGTATTATTTTTAGCAAGAAATTACTGTTATTAATTTGCATTTAGAATTTCAAAACCTTTCTGATTTTAAAGCCAAAATGCCACGTTTCCATTAAAAAAAAGTTATTTTTTACCGTGGCCGCCATATTAAAATTGGAAACTTAAGTTTTTTTCTTAAATACAATCGAGAAGAATTTGCCCTACAACTTTGCTCTTGGGTTTGCGAGTCTATCGATTAAAATAAAAAAGTTAGCCTACACTGAACATTAAACGACTAGTACAAGAATACTGCTGTAGAAAGTATGTGAAATTCTTCTAAGGACAAAAAGATTATTAAGGGGCAAAAAATTCGATTTTTTGATTTTTTGTAAAAAGATTCTCCTAGAGCAAACAAAACAAAAAACCAGATTTCTAATTTTTTATCGACAAAATTTGGGGGGAGGGGGAACAGTAGCCCCCCTAAATATGAAATTATCAAAAAAATATTATGATATTCGGATTTTGCTATTAATGATGAGCTATTTTGCTTTAACAGAAATATTTTATTGCCCCCCGTTAAATTCATAGAGGGCGTCACAGTGAAATTATAACAATGAGCAAAAAATAAAATTGTAGCAGATGCCTATCTCTATCAGCTTAAAAAGTTTAAACAAAAACGTGTGGGCAGTTTTTGAGATTTTTTTTTTGAAAATTAGAAAAATTTTGGAGTGGTGCCATTGTAATCGTTTTTCGATTTTCAAAATTAATTATATTTCATGGTATAGCACCCTTGAAGGGCTACCAAACAAGATGTAGTTGATTCCAATCAGATAACTGGTTTTTGAGTAAATGGGCGTTAAAGTCGAAATTTTCAAAAATTCGTAGCGGCCGCCATGTTAAAGCTAGAGAGTTCGGTAAAAAAACGTTTGATTTGTTCTAAGGCTTTCTATAATTTCCACTATTCCAATTTTCAAAATTCCGTTTCTGAAAAAAATGCTACCAAAAAACATGTCTAACTTCCGCTTCCGGTTTCGGATTCTTTTTAAAAGCTTATTTTGTCGATGAATTTTTGATATACCTCCTCATTCCAAAGCACATCGAAATCGGTCCAGCCGTTCCGGAGATATGAGCGTTACCCACCCACAGACACACACACACACGCACCCACACACACACAGCACACACACCCACCCACAGACAGACATTTTTTAAAAACCACTTTTTTAGGATCCTGGAAGCCCAAAACATGTATTTCCGTCAAAATCTCGATTTTGAAAATTTGCATGAAATCAATACTTCGCTATACTGAAAGTATAGGAAAGTAAAAATGAGCTAGCACTTCGCCTCTTCTTTAACTTCTTAAACTTTTACCTAATCTTTATATTTTTTTATAGCATTATAGCAATGCATTACAATATGTTTTTTAAGATTTTCAACATGAACCGACTGCCTTTTATCAGACAGTATGTTTTTACAAGCGGCAAATCTCCTTTCAACGTCAACTATAGTGATTGGCGCATTTAAAAAAAAAAATAGTAAGAATGCCCAGGTCTAGTTGCACGTCATTATCATTAAAGTTGCCAGTTAGAACCTCATTCACCTTCATAACAGTTTTAAAACCTCCGTATTTATTTAATACGACTGGTAGTTTTTGCGATACAGTTTTTCCAGTATTGCATTTAACGTGATGAATTGATTTTAATAAATTCTACTAAATCGCATATTAAGATTCTTTCTTTTGTAACTGATCGAGTGTTGTACTTACAAAACTATAATTGACGTTCTTCTTCTTCTTCTGGAATTTTTATACCCTTAGGGTGTCGGATTATTGCTTTGTGATTTCTTAACCCAATTTCTCCATCTCTTCCGGTCCAGCGCCAGTACTTTCTCTTCTCTTCTTTCGTCTTTTATCTTTGTCTGCCTAATTCCTCTATTCTTCGTAACCAGTTTTTCCAGGGTCTTCCTATTCTTCTTTTCCCAATTCTGCCTGTCTCCATTATCTTCTTTACTAATCTGTTTTGGTCCATTCTTAGTATATGACCGTATCAGCTTAGTTGCTTCTTCTCAATTTTTCCTGTAATTGCTTCTTGCTGGACTATTTGTCTTATTTGTTCATTCCTTTCTCTATCCATCTTTGTTCTCCCTGTGATTTTTCTAAAGTATTTCATTTCTGCGGCAATGATTTTTCCTTCGTGTTTGTCTCGCATTGCCCATGATCCACATGCGTATGTCAACGTTGGTACTATTGCATTGTAGACTCTTAATTTCGTTTTCATGTCTATTTCTTTTTTTCCAAATATTGTTTTGTTTAGTGCGTAATAGATCCTAGCACTCTAATTTATTCTATTGGCTATGTCTAGGTCTATCTTCCCATCCTCCGATATTACACTCCCAAGGTATTCATACGCTGTTACTTTTTCCAAGTTTTTCCCTTTGATATCAATTTCTTTTGTTTCTTCTTTTGCTTTATTGTTAATTATTATTGTTTTACACTTAATAATGTTCACCTCCATTTCCAATTTTTCTATTTCTTCCGTCTACATTCCCGTTAGTTGTTTCATTTTTCTGTGGGTATCAGATACTAAGACTATATCATCCGCATACACGATACAATCAATTTTTATTGGTATTAATCTATTGTATCCTAATACTGTCTGGTATTGTCTTGTTTTTAGTCTGGTATTCTTTAGTAATCTGTCCATTACCACTATGAATAACAGTGGGCTCAGACTATTCCCTTGTTTTATCCCTGCATCCATACTAAATTTCTTTGATTCTACTCCGTTTATCTCCACTCCATATACTTTATTGTAGATACTCTTTATAACCCGTATTAGTTTCTTTGGCACCTCTAATTGTTCTAGACACTCCCAAATTATTTTCCTCTGAATTGAGTCAAAGGCGGCTCGGCTCGTATGTCTATGAAGGTTGGGAATAGGTCTCCCTTTTCTTCTTTCTTCTCTATTAAGTTTCTTAGTATGTGTATGTTGTCGTTTGTTTGTCTCCCTATCCTACATGCTGTTTGTTCATTTTCCAATTTATTATCAACGATTGTTCTTAATCTTCTTTCCATTATTTTCGCATATAGTTTGAAGCTGGTAGATGATAGACATATAGAATTATTATGTTTTCTCGCCACTCTTCTGGGATTTTCTGTCTGCCATGGTTTCCTAAGTATGTTTAAGAGCCATTCCTTTCCTTTCTCTCTTAAATACTTTATCATATCTGGTTCAATCTTACCTTGTCCACTTGATTTTCCTAGTTTAATCTCTTTCACTGCTTCATCTAGTTCTTCTGTATTTATATCTTCCAGTATTCATTTCTTCGTTTTCCTCAGACAGACTTTTTTAAAAACATTTTTTTTAGTTTCCTGGAGTTCCAAAATGTGTATTTACGTCAAAATCTCGATTTCGAAAAGTTTCATGTAATCAACACTTCCCTATACTGAAAGAAATTAGCGAGACCATATGTCCCGATTTTTAGGTCCATGTATCGCTTTCCTCGGAAAAGCCGGCGAGACGGGACACCAAAATTTCTCGCTTTTGAGCAGGAAAACTTTCCGCTCTTTTACTTTGATTGATTCCTGTTTCTGTTGTTCACACTCATATAGTGATAGTCACGTGATCGCCATGATGGCTCTACTGATACCACAACACTACTCACATATGCAGGTATACAGGGTGTTGCATGACTTTCTGTATAAAAATTAAGGGCACATTCTTAAGTTCAGTAGAACATTTGTAATAAACATGAGTACGAAAACGGTTTCTTACAGAGTCTGCCTAATCAAGCTTTAATTAATATCACTGCCGAAAATTGGTATAATTGATATACAGTTTGCATGAATATTTTACTAATTATGATTTATATTTGAATTTCTTTTTGGTTAAAATCCATTCACCAGCAACGTAGATATAAAAGGTGCTCAACATAAATTAAGAGATGCCCGTACTCCCTACATATATGTTCCTCGTTAATAAATTAAAAACTAAAACAAACAAAAATGTAAATCATCATTAGTACAATATTCATACAAAATTTGAATAAAAAATCGCAATTTACGGTGGAGATATTAATGAAAGCGTGGTATTCCATCTCCGGAAGCTTGTAACTCCGTAAAGACGTTTGTTGATTGTTTTCCCTGGGAAATTATTTTACGGACTATGTTTGTTTCAGGGAATGTTTATACGGAGCGTGTCTTTACCGGAGCCTCTTTCAGACAAAATTTGTCGCCGGGTGTTTTTTCCATTAATGTTTTTCCCAGAGAATTAGTTACCGAACATTTTTCGGGCATATTTGCACCATAAACCGTAAATAACCCCTATAAGCAAAAGCTTTTTTTGTCGTGTGTTATTAGTGTGACCGCATTTTGGAGAACGTAATGTTTGGTATATCTCGTGCCGCCGTCGACGTGGCATCTGGGACTGTAACAGCCTAGGACCCTGAGAGGATTTAGCGTTCTTCTGTGTTCCGAAATATTATATAATGTAATGAATCTTCTATAATACGGTTGTTGTTCTTGTTATTAGTAAAATATAATTATATGATTACTATTTCAAAAGTACAGGGCGCGGCTCCGTACCTTTTTTTAACACGAACTCTTCGCAAACTGTCGAAATCAAGTGCTGCTTGTGCTTCGGCCTTTTAAATTAACTAACCGAAGCTGCATGCTTCATCCCCTGTGTTTGGGTTCGAAATGACAGCAGCAGATTATGTTACATTATCCAACCGAATACTGTACACTATGGAATCCTGTTTCCACGTTATACCGCAGCAAGCTATTGCGTAGGCGAATTTGTGCTTTCGGTAATCAGCGCCTAAATGTATGGGTTTTGGTGACCATTAAAAGCCGAGGCATACGGAAGAGCTCCAAGATTACACAATTTTTGCAGTTTCTAATATAAAGTTGTTGTTGAATTATCACACTAGTTAAATCATAACCACCACTAGTTTTAATTCAGTTACTAAGCAATTTGTATTTTATACTAATGCAGTTTTAAATCGCAGTGCAATTTTTGACGATGTTTAGCTCAATTAAGTGTCTTCGTCTAGCCCAGCGGTTCCAAACGTATGGTATGTGGACTACGTGGTCCGTGATGCCATAGTAGATGGTCTGCTGTGTTAATTTGTAAGTGTTTGCAACTTCCAAGCTTATGATTTTAAGAATAAATCTATAAGTAAATCGAGTAAGACTGACTTGTCATTCATAATTTTGCAAAATATTCTATCAATATTTCGCTCGCCATGTTCTCCCGCACGTCTGTGCACTCACCACGCGCATGTTCTTGTTCATATAAAGAACTGTGCTGCACGTTACGTACAGTGAGTATGACAGAAATGTTCGTTGAGTTTTATTAATCAAATTGTATTTATTAAACAGCTCTATTGCAACAACGCGTAGTTGAACTGGCATAAATCCACTACAACAGAAATTTTTAGTCATGTACCTACCAAGAAACTAATGATACTATTTGTGCTAATATTAAGTTACATTATTGTTATTGCAAAAGTTATTTATTACTCTGCAAAACCCGTCTATCTTCGGCAAACGAAATTGTGCTGTATTTAGTCACATATTCAGCTCGAGAAGCATTTTTAAAATATTCAGTAGCCGCTCGCAGTTTTTCCTTTCAAAGTCAAAAAATAATTATTAGCTTTATTCACATCCCCTTTTAGATTTTGCTTTAGCTTACAGCTTTGCTTAGTGTTCCATTATACATTAACAGTTTTACATGGATAAAACCGGCGCGGCGCTCGTTGAAAATATTAGCGGAACCACGATTTGAAATGACCATGAATTTCAAGACCAAAAAATTATTTTACGATCATGAAAGGATCATTACGTGCTAAAGCTTGCAATGACTGTTTGAAGTAACATTGATTGTAAAAATTATGAGATTAGATAACTGTTTCGAGATCAGGAAAAGATCAGTAATTGGTTTATAAATTATTTCTGAGACGAGGAAAATACCGTTGTAGTGTAGACCATTTCTAGAGGTCAGTTTTGTGATATGTTAAAAAATCAATAAGTTCTTTGCGCCCGTCGTTGATAGACATTAATATATGGCATTTTGAATTCTAAAATCTAATTGGGAGGTATATTGCAAGCTTTTTCTGCAGTTGTTTGTAAAAATCACCGGAGAAAAGTGGCCAATTTGGAGTGCTTTGAGCTAAGTTTTTAGGAAATCTGTTAATTGTGCAATAATTACCAAAAGATACTAAATGTTGGGTTCAATAATGTACATACATATCCTTTTATTGTGATATTTTGACCGCCAAGAAAATGAGCAACTGGCTTCATTTGCTTATTCGTTCAGAAGCTGCAGTTGCGTCTCAAGTAAACCTATACAGAAATCGGCGATTAAATCCGACGCGAGTTACGTTTACAATGGCTTGGATGGTCACGTATTTTGAGTGAAATGGTAGTACTTTAAACTGTATGTTTTCAAGGTTCATCCAGTTCTAAATATTTTAAACCTGTCGTGGATCATAGTATTGTGTATGTCAAATTGGTGCTATTTGAACAGCGACAAGCTTGAATGTTCTATCACTGTCCAGTGTCCATATAAGTTATTAAAGTTGGCCAGAAGCGAAGCTTTTCTAATGCCAACTTTATTTCTATGACTACAGAAATTTGTGACGTCACCTCTAAAAACAAATTAAAACGTAAAAATTAATTAGATAAATTTCTTCAGGGTTTTTAGGAAATTTTAGGGAATGCTATATAATATAAACTGACATGTACGGCAAAATGTCAGCGTAGGTCACTTTTTAAGTTTTTAGTAAAACACGTGTAAAACCCGTGGGCTATGCCCCCGCATTCCTATTTTTAATAATTTACAAGTGAATGAAGTAAGTAGTGTAGTATGCCGCGGATCGAAGTCCTATAAATAAATTAATAGTAGTTTTAAATGAGCGTTTGTTATTGCAACTCGACCTCCCAATATTTGGGTCAATAAAATGTGGTTTATGATTATGAATTCCTAGCTTATTTATTTGTAAACATGACTATAACATAGTCAACACACTATTAACAACATCAAATCAGTTCATTCCATTTCATATCTGTACCTAAACCTGAGATGGCTGTATTTATTTTATAAATGTATGAGCAAAGATCGATTGCAATGTAACTGGTAAACACCTATTTGTCCAATGACTGCTTTTACCTATACCTATCTTAAGAATTGTCCTATTATTTAGTATTATTGTATAAACTTTTGTAACATATTTTTATAAGTGCGTATTGAATGTCCCGGTGTACTCGAGTGTGTGGTCACGTTCCGTCGCGATCACCGGCCATGGTGTTCCGATCGGAAATGAACGGTCAGCGCCTCGCGACTTAATCCGTCATGCAAATGTTGTTCACTCAAAGTGGCTTATTTGCATTCAAAAGTGTAGAAGTCCGCTGCGCAAAGAAATGGGAGTTCTATATTAGAGACGCATAAATATGTGGGTTCCAGTAGTGGTGGCTTCTTATCACTAAAAGTTGAAACTGGTGGAAAGAATCCGAATTTAATATACAGATTAGTGTATAGATTCGAAATTAGCTATATCAAGAGTTACCAACGATTATTTCTTATGAAGAATTTGTAACGTCACAAATTCCTGTAGTCATGGCAATAAAGTTTATACTGGGTAACCTAATAATTTATAGGTCTTGAGTTTTACAACAAGTATTGTGAATTGTATGTTGTTAATAAAAGAACGCTTAAAAATAAATCTGAAAGATTGTAACATGTTAACTAATTACTCCTTACATAATTTTAAAACCATTTTTGTTCCAACAATGACGTACTTTTCTACATACTTATAAGATGTGATTTACAACATTGCATTATTCTTATTACAAAAATGCTATTCAAAAACAATTTTTCTATCGTTTATTTACAGAAACATTTTCTAACGCTTGTAATAAGCTTCAAAATTTATAGCAGCACATATGTGGTTTTACAAATAATCTTACCATTAGAGTATCCTGCGAGCAAATCTCGAAGCTGGTTGGTAGGACCGGACACTTCCACAGCGGAAACCCTCACCGAAAATCTAGCACCCGTTTTCTGCTTCTGCTCGTTGATACCCCGAAACAACCAGGAAATTGCACAAGGTATAATTCCTAACGTGTTTGCGTTTTCTGGTGTACCCAACATCGTGTATGATTTGCCTGTAAAAATAAATAGAGGACGTTAGTGTCGAACTACATTTTGGAAGGGTTGCGAAACAGTGCTGTTCAGGGATGTATTTGCAACCACTTCTGCGGGGCAGGTTGTTGATGGAAACAGTTGACCTG
This sequence comes from Ctenicera cuprea, assembly GCA_958336395.1. Taxonomy (NCBI): domain Eukaryota; kingdom Metazoa; phylum Arthropoda; class Insecta; order Coleoptera; family Elateridae; genus Ctenicera; species Ctenicera cuprea. The sequence continues at coordinate 28,938,024 of OY284488.1, forward strand.
CCGATTGGTCCCGAGGGAGCAGTAACAGAGAGGGATACCAATTATTTACTGGCAAATTGCAAACGCCAGCGGCTTACTTTAAAGTTGCATCATTCTGAAAACAACATATTCCTTCTGTTACAAGAAAGAACATGCCCATAAAATGTTTTGAATGAAAGGATCTGTGTTATGTTAGGAGATATTTCAGTATGGTATTCAGTCAAAACAAGTTTTATCGTTTGCAGCTATCTTATTGCCAATTATTACTATTCATACAATTTTGTTTATGTTTACAAGTTCGGAAAATCAGCGGCATTGAGAATTGAAATAACTTCGAAAATTATTGTAATACTCAAAATAGTATATTATAATACAAATGTATAAGCAAGCCTTTAAAGCACGCGCGACGGGTTTAAAAGCACGAGGCAAAGCCGAGTGCCTTTTAACGGAGCAGTGCTTTAAAGGCTCTTATACACGTGTATTATTCGCTATTTTTTATTATACCTGCACTACAATCTAAAAATTATAACAAAAAAAGGAAATTGAAATCCCTTTTTCGAAGTAATCTGTGTCATTAATCGTTGATATAGAAACGGTTATTTATTTATGTATTTATCATTGATCAAATTTTGTAGGTAAATTTGTTGTTACCTAGGCAACTTTAATGCACTAGTGCTTTAAAGGCCCGATTTTGCACGCTTTTTAGTTTCAAAAACAGAGATTATGATTCAGGTATAATAAAAAAAACTATTTAACAAGAAGTATATAGATATATGTTTATTGCAATAATTTATTATTGTAATAACTTTTACAGGCACATAATATGATGACCACAAATTCAATTTCAAGTACTAGGAATGCAGAAATGCAGAGACGTTTTACGTAGTTTACAATATCGATGAATGATGACGCGAGTTGTACATTAGCTGATAGAATATGAAAGTTTTCAATTTCGACAGTTACACGTACTACAATAAACACTATTATATGTTGCCAACTATAAGCATACTGAACAATGAGTGAGTAATAAATTTAGGAAAGAAGGCGAAGATGAAAATAAACTTTTTTGTACATACTACAAGCTAAAAAGTTGTTTTTCAAAAATTATCAAAGCATGAGCAATAACACATTCACTAAGTGCAACTTTACTTTGTTAACGTGATATAGAAAACATTTTTAAATAACGTTTTTAAATCTCGTAAAAACAAAAGAGACAGTGCTCTTTAATCATTCCCATTTAACGATTGTTAATTTTCAGCTAATTAAGCCTGCAAACAGGGTATAAATAAGATTGATCATTCTTCATTAACCCCAATCTTCTAACAGAAAAACATCAGTAACCGAGCTGATACTTATTAGTTAAATTAAACAGACTATGATTAATACCGCTGTCTCACGGCAACTTCAAAGCTGGATAATTCAAGCTTGGCCCCTGCATTTTCAGCAAACTTTCCGAATTGAGCGTCGATTTAGGAATATCTGTAATCCTGTATAGCAGTAAAGTAGATATCTTCTTTTATAGGGAGTATTTATTCACGCAGAGGATTAGGGGCTTATCGGCTCTTGAAAAATGGCGAAACCAATATAGCATTTTGTATGCATGCACTGCTTTGCTACGTAAAGGTTTCATCAAATTGCAAATTTTTCACGTGCTTCACGCGCATTGTTCGATTTTATACATGTAGTTTTTGGGAAGCATACCCGCGCCGCTACCGAATATTGAAATTCTTTATTCGCGTTTACGGATTCGATGTTTTGTTAACTTGTTTGGACTAAAATTTCTGGTATTGCCGAGTGTAGAGTTAAATCGCGTAGTTCACAGCCAGTAACAAGATTTAAATATAAGAGGGAAGTTTTGCTTCTGAGGGGTAACACTAGTTGTAATAACCCATTTACATGCAAACGCGATTCTCGAAAATGCAAAAGCTCAGCCGACAAGGCGATCCGAACAGAAGTGTCGCATCACATTTTATTTTATTTATGGAAGCTGCTTTGTTCCTGTCATAAACGGTGGTATTTCTAGCGGGAGATATTGTAATATTCATCAAAATGCATAACTTGCATTTAATATGAAACAGTTCCGTACGGTATGGTATAAAAGTTAAAAGACATGAAAGTATTTTAGCTTAGCAATAAAACGTGCGATATTGCTTTGCCGTTCATTCAAAGACAACTTTCCTGTAATGATGGTACTTTTAAAACATTAGATAAAAATTCTTTTGATTTATCTCCAAGTTCTCTGTACCAATATTTAAAGAATACATTAACACATTTACAGCACAATTTTTTAGATTTTATTTAAAACTAATTTAGAAAACTATCTTCAAGATAAATTATACTATGACCAATGCGTCTGTGAAGTCATTTTGTCCAGTGTTTACTACTTAACATAACTACAAACACTCAAAGGAGCTTGCGAGATTCCAAGCCCCGCTGTGGTGGGTTGCGGGGCTACAAATTTTCAGCTAACTTGGCAATTAATTATGACCTCCATATGACCGCTCTACTTAAAAAATATACCAAGCACTTCCCGAACACTTCAATAACTGCAGCCTTTGTACAATTTCATAGCTATGACACATTTCTAAGTTTTATTCCAACACTGTAACTGTCACCATATACTCCTAGCCACAGATTTCTGCATAGTTTTACTAAATGCACGACTGTAGTTAGGCTTGGGTTGCTGTATCGATATATCGATACGTATCGACACAGTTCTTCGTAACGGCCAACCGATATGATATAGATACTCGCATTGTCATATCGATAAATATCGATATGGCGACATATATGGTTGCTGCGGTAAGTATCGATATACGTATAGATACACAAAAAATCGATACAGAAATTTTCCTATAGCAAATAACATATACAGAACACTATCTCAGCGGCTTTTAGGCACAGAGAGTTAAACTTTCGTAAAATATTGCTCGGTATAAAATTCTGTGGTACGTACCAATGCGTCGATATATCGCTAGGTAACTAAATATGAATATATCGCAAAAAAAGCCCAAATTTCCCAAATTTAGTTTGAAAAAACAACGCTACCAAAAAAAACATGTCTAACTTTCGTTTCCGGTTTCGTTTTTTTTTTGAAAAGCTAACTAGAACTACAATTTTCGATATACCCCTATGATTTAAATTTTCATCAAAATCGGTCCAATACTTTCGCATATAGAGGCGTCACCCACCCACCCACAGACAGACATTTGAAAAAAAATACTTGTTTGGGTTCCTTGAGCCGCAAAACGTGTATTTCCCTATACCAAAGGTATGGAAAAGTAAAAATCAATATGTATCCATATAGAAGTTTTCGTATCACACACCCCTAGGTATAAATATGAACGCGCGATTATATTTCTATTCATTATAGTATCGATACAAAGATATATATCAATATGACGATCTGTATCGACACTGCGGTACGTATCGATACGTCGATATATCGATAGGTACAGAAGCATGAATAAACCGATACGCATGGATACAAACAAAAACAATATAGAAATTTTTTAGAGCACACCCCTTACTGCAAGTTCTGAACAAACAAGTAAGTGAATTCCGTCGGTCATTTTCTATGTGGTCTTTTCAATTTAAAAACCGTCCTTTGCGTAGTGGGTTGTATAAAAGTATGGAATAATGGTTCTGATGGCGTAAATATTGAATATACAAAAAAATTACTTTATATAAAAGTTTTTGTATTATGTTTGTATCTACCTTTCCGTATACTTCAAATTTTATTTTGACCAATGCTGTAAGCGCTGTGGCGCAATTGACATGTTTTTCAAACAGCACTATCTATAACGGTAACACAACAAAAAAAAAAACGCGAGAATCTTCTCATATTAGTGGGCCCTGAATCGAAACAACAGCCTACCGCAGCAGTCGCAATAGTGTGCACAATAGTTTCAGTTGCATTCAAAGCAGATTACTAATAGACATGTTGACAGCACTAGCATTTTGATCTTTCAATTGTTTTAATTGTTTAACGATATTAAATAAATTTTTTCTATTTCGGTTTTTTAAGGTTATTCTTAAAGCACTGTTTTAGCTACAAAACAGTGTTTTAAGAGAGTCTTTTAAAAGCATTGTTTTTAGTAAAATTTCACCAACAAAGATTGGTATTCATGATAATATATTCATGATCAAATTTGGTAAATTTAGTATGTATGCCAACATATACATACTAAATTTACCAAATTTGATGGCAGCAATTTGAAACTTGCTGCCAACAAATACATACTAAATTTACCAAATTTGATCGCAGCAATTTTTTATAACGTTTTTTCATTAATTCTCCTCAATAGAAAAAATAGTATAAACAACTCGTTTCATAAGGCGTCTTGACGTACTCGTCCATTGAAAAACTTGGTCGCTACGCTCCCTCGTTTTTCAATCTTGGACTCGTATGTTAAGACAATGCCTTATGCAACTTGTGTTTTAATATACTATTAAAGCACACTATCGCGACTGTGGTAGGTTGTTGTTTGGATTCAGGGCCTACTAATATGAAAACGTTTTTAGCGTTTTTCTCGAAAATGATCGCATCACAGCGCTTACAGCATTTGTCAAAAAAACTTAAAATATACAAAAAGGTAAATAAAATGCAGGTAAAAACTTGATAAAATGTAGTAAAAAACTTTTATCCAACGTTTTTGTTTTGTAAAATAAATATTTATGGCACCAGAATCATTATTCCATACTTTTGAACAACCCTGTGTATAACAAACTTTGCGATAATCGTTCAATTATTATTTTTTTTTAGATAAATTTAAAACATTGCAAACTGGCTCTTTTTTTTCGACAATTTAAAAAAACGCATAATACGTTTTCCACGTACCACCCAAATAGATTTTACAATTAAAAAATATATACCGGGAGGTTACTTTTAAGTGTGATTATAGCGTATCCAATGGAATTTTATATTTGTCTCAAATTTTGCTTTTGTATTTGTAATTAATGAATGGTGTGGCTACAGAACGATAGTTTAAACTTGTAATTTCTTCAATAGCAATGGTTTTGTGGCAAATAATTGCTTAAATAACAAAAACAATAATTATTTTAATTTATTTATGCTGACCTGAACTTAAATACCTACGTTGTTTGAACTACTCCTATGAAATGATGCAATAGCTCAGTGGTCCAGTTTCTATTTACTAACGGAAGGTTTGAAAAATCCAATCCACTACAACTTTTTTTATAATTATTTTTATGCGAGTTTATGCCTTATCAACTCAAACTCATTTTTATAATTCGCTTAGCAGAGAGAAGTTCAACCACTGAGCTACTGTCATTATTTCAAAACGAAGCTTTCAAACAAGTTATTTTATGTTCAGATAACTCTGAATTAATTAAAATATTCAATGCTTTTATTATTTACACAATTATTCACCACAAAAATGTGTTATTGAAGAAGTTTTAAGTTAAAATTATCATTCTCTAACAAAAGCAAATTTTGCGGCATAAGTAAAATTCCATTGGATACGCTATGACCTCCTGGTATATTAATCTTTAATAAGACTAAATTATGAAACACTGTTTAAATTTGAAAGATATTACAACTTGATATTGACTTTATAAAAAATGGCTTTGGCATCATTTTCTATAACTATATAGAAAATCTGTACTCCCAACATTCACCCAGTTAGGAAAACTGAAACTCATCTCCCACTTAGCGGTTTAGAATAAAACAAATCGAAGACGGAATGAGGAATCAGAATGCAAAAATTTCGTCCACAAAGCTTTTTTTATTTTTACATGGTTTCATATTAAAGAAGGACGATCCGTAAATACAATGCGTCAGCCAAAACAACAAAACTTGTAATATTACTGCATTTGAAAATTACGCCCATATGTGGCAACCGACTTTTCATAGCCTTCTGCATTAATTTCCGCATGGATTAAGTGACATAGAAATTAGAATATTAGGCTAATACTCAAATCATAGCCCATTCCCATTTCTATACCATATAAAATTAAAAACACATGCCAGTTTGTGTTAAATAACATTTACTTACGTTTATTTTATTTATGAACAAAATTAAATAAAGAACAGAAAATATCTTTGGAAAAGCTAGAATCGTTGATGAAAGTTACAGATTTTTTGCAATTTTAGGAATTCAGAAATTTTCAAAAAGAATTTATATTTCTTTAATTAAAGATAAAAATTAAATAGGGCTGATACCATAATGTCAATCCATGTTCAAGTTTTTCTCTACTTATGCGATGTACAACTGTCCATGTTTTTCAGAAATTATGTTAAAATTCCATGATTTAGAAATTAGTGCCTCCCTCGCCCAGAAATTCAAGCCGCAATAAGAAATCAGTAACAACATATTCAATATATTGTTCATTTTTCAACACGGTTAAAAGCCGTTTTTATTGTCAACTGCAACGTTGTAGCAATATATCTCAACACGAACATTAGGCAACATTAATTACAGCTACTGATGGGCACATCTGACATTAAATTAAGGTATGGTTCACCTGGGACATATAAAATTCTCATTCTGTTTAATTTTTAAATGTTTCAGCAAAAAAACACGACGACAAAAAACTTTCCTAATATTCAAATGGAGTAGCACATATTCAAACACTACAGAAAATTAAAAAAGCCAAGTAGGTAAAATTTGATTTTTACAAGACTATGAATATCTATGTCAAATTCTATAAAAAGAACCAGATCTACACTTTCTGATTGTTACAAATATTTCCAAAAGAAATTTTCAATGTTGGTGCTTTTCAATATAAAAAGAAATGTTTCTGATGCTGAAATATTAGACATTTAAATTGCATGCGATCGTAAGCAGCAATTAACGACCAATTACTACAGTGTGATTTTACAATAGAAACTTTTTTATTTTGAAATACGATTTAGTCTAAATTCGATTTTTAGAAAAGCTTTCAGATATCACTTCGAAGAGCAAATCATACTGCTTTTTGACAAGCAAGATTTTTAAGGTAACTCGACCGGGCTGAATTATAAAATTTTGGTTGTCATTTTGAATGAAGCACCAAAATGACCGGAATTCAAGATGGCTTCCAATATAGAGCAATATAATGAAACAATTCTCTTCACTGGCGTAACTTAACTCTCTGACTTGATTTCTTGAAGTAAAACTTCTTTGCCGGCAGGAGTAACCACGCGAATGCGAAACGGAAGTTACGGAACGGAAGTAATGGAACGGAAGCGAGGTCAAATAGATGCAAACTGAAGAGATTAATGTTCAGTTGTGCCATCACAGACACAGCTCTAGGTGTACGAGTGTATTTTGTTGGTTTGTTATATACCCAGCCTACGAACATTGCATCTAGGGAGAGATATGATTTATAATATATTTGATTGGATTGAATTACTTTCGAATTGTATAATTTGTTTTAACAAAAACAAGAAAATAATTACTTACTTAGTAAGTAAGTAAGAAAATAGTGATTCTCAATTTAAATATTTAAATATTAACATTTGAAACATTAATAACTTTTGTATATGAAAATAAATAAGAAATTGATGAAATTTTCATGTATATTATGTAAACCGTAAAAACAGCTTCGTTCATAAATAAAAAACGTTTCTCCTTAAAAGTAGATCATACCGACATATTCTTGTTAAGTACGTTATTTGCTATACAACATGGCCATTTATGACCTTTTTGGTGGGTATTAAACTTTATCATTAATAAAAAAAATGACCAAATCGTCAATTTTCAAATTAAGCGTTTTTCAACAAACACACGTAATATCTCAAGAAGTACTAGGCATACCAACTTGATTGTTTTTTGTTCAAGAAGAGATGCATTAGCGCTGTCTATGATCTCATTTCAATTTCCGAAGGAAAAACACTTTTTTATTTGTGATTTTAACATATACATGCAGCAAGCAAAATTAAGAATACACTTTGAAAAGTATTTTAAAGCAAAAAATAGATATCACCATGGCCATGATTCCGATGATGTGAATTTTTCATCAAAACGCCACGCACTTTCTGTGCCCCATCAAGGCGTAAATTATGATAGTGCTTGAAGTGGTATATACATATAAAAATAACTTTAGTTAGTGGTACATTTTATTTAATTATTAATGAAACACGGAAAGAAATAATACATCTGTGTGATGTAAAATAAAAATAAAGACGTGTAAATAAACTACTAAAATTTTCTTATAAGTTTCTTCTGTTTCTGAATCCGGATGTTCGAGTAAACTTATTAAACTATTGATAAAATCTTTAAAATTGCATTTACTGCAGCATTTCAGTCCTTCTTTTATGCAAAGGTCCATCCATGTTTGTTTAGACTGAAACTGTATTCGTTTTTTGTTAAATCAAAGAATTAAAAAAACATTTTCAGTGAGAACACGGTAAGAAGTTTTATTTAGAACTTGCGTGATCATCACACATTTTTTTTTATTTTGCTACCTCTATGTCTAACATATCATGTGAAATGAAATACGATAAAATAGCTAGTCAGTAGCAAAAAAATCAACACAGTCTACAAATATACATTGTCATTAAACGTAAGCACTAAAGTGTTATGGAATACTTGTCAAGCAAAATACATTCTCTGCCAACAGTCCTGCTCGAGATTTGTTTGCTTATTCTTAAGGGCCCAAAGGGCCGTTAGCGGAATCAGCTTTACATTTAAAAATTGTAACTTAGCAAAGTAGCACCAAAGTCGAAAAAAGGTCAATTTTCGCGTTTGTTGAAAATTTCAAACCCCTCCCATTTTCACGTTTATCGTTCAATTTTCAAACCTGCTTTGCCAAAAGGTGTCCCGGGTAATCAAGTTTTGCTACATGGAGCCCTCGTTTCGGATTCGACAATCTTCAAGGTTTATTCAACTGTTTATGATTGGGCACTTGCAGTCCAGCTAGAGGTCTGGAGTAAGGCTGTAAAATCGTAAAAAAAGTCGACTCTTCGTTTGCACCATGTGGGAACCAAATCAAATCGATAGGAGAGAAGGGCAGGAGGCAAGGATTTTTTCCATAATTATGCTCCCGAGTCTTTACGCTCTACCGAGTCCGAGATTTCGCGGCTGCACCTTAAGTAGTCGTACAGCGGAACCTACACGGCAGCAGTCATGTGAAGATTGGGATTGAATAGATTATGTACAGGGTGTCTCATTTTCGATGTAGTTATATGAGAAATTTGGTAATATTATAGTTGTTAAAAAACAGTTCGCGTCTTTTTTGTTAAAGAACAATTTAATGGTAGAAACAAAAATAGAAAATCTTCTTTTGCTTTTGAGCTACAATCGTACTGTAAAGTGAATCTTTGTGTTGTAACTCAAAAAAAATTGTAAACATGAAAAATCAAAGGACGCCACTGTAACATACACACAAAAATCTAATAAAAATCTTAATAGTATTTCTTATTATCTGTGGAAATAAACGGGCTATAACGCCAATAGAAATGTTGAAAATTTAACGTTTTAACTGCAGCTCAAAAACCAAAGTAGATTTTCGATTTCTGTTTCTACCATTGATTCTTCTTAAAAAAATGACCCACTGAAATGCAAACTGTTTTTTCATAACTATAATATTAACAAATATACCCATATAACTATAACAAAAAAGAGACACCCTGTGCTTGCCTACTACTGCAAATAAAGGTATTATTTTATTATTAGAAACATTGTGATTGTAATTAGTTTATTCCCGAACGATTTGCGACTTTAATTAAAATACAAAGAAGGATAGTAAAGGAATGATATGCTTTGAATTAGAAGTTGATTGCCAAGCCAAATCAAAAATTACTTTTGGAAAATCGAACGATTTCAAATTCTAGGAAAGTTTAAATCCCCACCACCGACTATAACATACCGAAAGCGGAACCCGACCGGATAACCGGTTCACGTACGGCACTGGTTTGAATGAAGCTCGCAAAATCGTATTTTAATGTGAACATAGCTCGGCTATAAATTTAGTTATCGGAGTAAACTTTTTAATTTTATAAAACAAATCGAAAGGTCTAACGAGCTATTATAATTTAAGTCTGAAAATGCTTTAGCTCCTCTAATGTAGGTCTAACAAGGTACTCAAATTTACCATGTTTTCCGCACAATTACGAGTATTCTCATGTATCCGATGGCCCCGGACTTTTCTTGCTTAACAATTTTAGAAATAAAGTTCGGAAAGACTAGTTTTTATCGTCATGTTCATATTAAAAAAGTTTGCGGCGCCGCATTTAATTTCTTGGTTCAACCGTACTACTAGGTTATTGAAAATTGCCTTTCATTTGCGGTGTTTCGGCATAGTAGAATGCATATTATACAGAAAATCTTCAAACTTCAAAATTTTTGCTGGGCGAATAAGTTTTTTCAAAATATCACGCCATTTTGGAAGCTATCCGAATTTTTCTAAATCAGTGGGGTGAAATTACCCTAAAAACGTAAAGTCTCAAAAAGTAATATATATTTATTTATAAATTCCAGCTTTACTTCGTTAAAGTTCATATTTAATGATTATTTGTATATAAAATACTTTATTACTTTAACAATATTTATTTATATTAACCTTATACGTATTTCGGCATGTTTACATGCCATCGTCAAAGGTTATATTAGAAAGTAAACAGTTAGTGTTGTTATAGCAATAGAACTTGGTGACTTGATCTCGGAAATCGTCTGCAGATGACTTGATTTCTTATTCCAAAATGTCCAATAGAGGTTTTTTGGTGTATTCTGGCTTATTCCGCAAGAGAATTTTGTGATAATGATAGGAAACTGTAAGCAGCTGGAGATTCAGATAAGCTAAGCAAGGCGTTGTTGTAACATTTTAATCCGATCAATCAGTAAGTGGATCGACATAACTTTCATACCAAACGATTTTGTAGTAAAAAGCTCCTCCGAATTCTTGTTACAAACAGCTTTCCAATTTCTATCTATGTTTTATTTCAATGTTTTAAATTAACATCTTTGTGATCGACGAAATTCGACTTTCAAGCTAGGATTGCGGTAGATCCCATAAAAGTTTTGATTTATTTAATGGAAAAGCGGGCTGGAATTATTGAGTTAAGTTAAAGAATGCCCAATGCGAACAGATTGAGTGGGTTTTCACCAGCCGGTGGGTATGTAACTTTGACCGTTGTATAGTTATACTGCAAGACATTTATTGTTGTTAATTTTTACACTGTTGGAAATATATTCCGCTGGTTGTTTATAATTGTTCATGGGCGTGTTGAATTTTTTTTGTAATAATATTTAAAAAATCTTACCTAGTCCAGCATGACCAAAGCAGAAGAGGCAGCCATCGGTACCATTGATGACAGCATGAATGACGTCTGTAAGGGCGCTGGAGCACACCTCAGTCTGCAATCACATCACTCTGATCAGCACGTATTTCATTACACTTCTCAACTTAACTAATAACTCGAGTGTTTGCATACATAAAGATCAGAGAGATTATAGCCACATCACTCTAAGTGGTGGATGTATACCTACATAATCATTAACATAACACAACGCTACAGGGTGCACTAGTTTATTACCTGCGATAACTCGTTTCATTTACGTAATGATACAATAAAATTTTCTCATTACCGTAACATTTCATGTTCAGCGTTTTTTTGGGTTCCTGATAAAATCTTTACAGTAAACAAAAATGAAAACAGGTTTAATAAAGAAAAAAGTGAAAGCCCTGAAATATAATTATCCATGATGCTATACCGCATTTTCTTTCTGTTTTACGGTTTTTTTAAAGCTTTTTTTTAATCAAATTATGCAAGCTAAGCTTCTTTGAAAAAAGGTTACCTTAATTTAATGATTAAATCTTATTTACTACCACCGTTGCTCTGGGTACAAACACCAGTAAACTTTAGAACGACATAAATTCTTTATTCTGTCGTTGAAGTCCAGATTTGCTATTAAGCCTATCTTGCAGTAATAGTTCTGTAAGTAGGAAGAGTGAAAAGGAAGGTAGTAATAAAGAGCATCTGCAAAGGTATAGCGTGTCAGCTAATGACGAGAGGTTTATCACGAGGTCTCCAAAGCAAGCTATGAATATACGCCGGTACGAGATAAGTGTTTATTGCAAATTTGAGTGAAAACCATAAAAAATCTTGACTTCCAGCTATAAAAACAGCATTACAAAAATACAGTGAAAGAACGAGAATTGGGAAGTTCCCAGTAAGTGCCGCACTTAAGAATCTGGAATCTTAAAAAGATTGAACAAGACTTCTACATTTGTGTCCCCTGCAGTTTGATTGTTTCCCGAAGTAGAAGAGAGACAAAAATGCGAGGGTGCAATGCGACACCACGCTAAAATAATAAATTATGGTTAAGTTGCACCCATCAGCGTGAGTGTTCTTACTTGAAAATTCATTACCGAGAAATAAAAAGGAGTTGTAGAACGTAGGGCTATTATTAAAAGCATCAAACAAAACTAGGGAATGGCTATATGAAACAAATACGTGCATATTGCACAAATTAATGTGTTAGATAAATTTGAAATTCTGTTAAAATATATCATAATGTGGAAATTCTTGCAATTTCCTTTAAACACTTTTGTTTGTACTGTGTTTTAGTAAATTTCCATTTACGATTAAAACAATTCATTTTCAAGGTCATAGATTCGTTGTAAAGTGAATTAAACGTTTTCAACTAACACAACCTAAAAATCACGTCACTTCACGTTTTCCTGAAAATTCGATTGCATGTAGATGCTGATAAACGTTGACTAGACTAGAAAACATACAGGAAGTCAATTTCAAAACGTACAATGTGTTATATTTTCGGAATTAAAAGAGGTATTGGAAGTTTCTATAAATCGTTTCTACAACATGAAGGGGAATCATCATGACTCATAAGGTAACCTTCCCCATTCAACCCCTTAGGCTCTAGCTACCCCAACAAACAAATTTCAAATTGTAACACCCACCTTGTGATACCTCATTGAAAAGCTCTTAAAAAATGCTATTCAATAATAGCAAACACTTTTTTTACCAAATTCGTTTCGGAAAAATTAAAAAATAAAATGGCCCCCAACATCTCCAGATTTGACCCCATTAGACTTATTTTTGTGGGGTCACTTAAAATCGGTTGTCTACAAAACTCAGCCTCAGTCCATTGCACAACTGCGACAACGAATAGTTCAGGAGTGCCTAGCTATTCCGCGCCAAACCTTCCAAAATGTTCGGAGATACTTTGAGAGTAGATTTTACTACTGCATAGAGACAATAATGGAAATTATTTTGAACATTTAAAGTAATATTTTTAAATTTGAATTAAAATAATTGGTCCTAAACCTTTTGAGTCTTATTTCTTAATTTTTTCGAAATAAACCAGGTAAAAAAATGTTTGCTGCTATCGAATAGCATTTTTAAGAGGTTTTAAATGAGGTATTATCTAATTCGTTTCCAGTTTTTTCACTAGAAAGTTAGTTGATAGGTGAAAAAACACTTCGGTATACAAACCTTCAACATTGTATTCATACATATTTCTGCTATTTAAAAATATAGGTAAAAAAGGTACCAATAAAAGTTGTGCGAACCGACCCGTACTATAAATTGACATATGAAAATCTTACACTCTTTGGTGTCCAATACTAAAAGTATTCATAAGATAATACTTTTCTTAAAAATGTAATTAACTTTTTTTTGTAAATGCCATAGTTTCAGAAAAACAAAATTTTCCTAGATATTGTCATACAGCTCGCGCGCTCAGGTCCAAGCGCATATAAGGGAATAATGGCGTGTATTGGAAAACAAATAAAGTTGAAAAGTGTGTTATTCAGTTTCATTACATAAATGTCATATTTTTACTTTACTCGTTTATACATTGTGTTTGTGTTTTGTGATATAACAATAGTAGTAGTTTGCTAATTAAAATGACACACTAAAAATATGTAAAATATGACAATATCTGTGAAATCATTTTTTATCAAAAACTATGACATTAATAAAAAAAAGTTATTTACATTTTTTGTTGAGAATTAAATGGTCTTAAAAAGATGGCGCATTCCGTTTAATAAAAGTGTTAACTTATGAATACTTTTTTTATGAAACACCCTGTATAAGATTTTCATATGTCAGTTTATAATACGTGTCGGTTCGTAGAACTTTTATTAGTAACTTTATTTACCTAATAGCAGAAATACATTAAAACCTGTATGTTTTGATACAGAAATAATATTAAACATAAGATTTAAAATAAATCGAGAGAGCATACCGGAGTAATTTGAAAGAAAACAAACAATGCTTTATACTACCTGTCACATCAGCTATCAATGATACGGTATCGAATCAGATAAAACTTAAAAAGGTACTGTAATTTTATATAATGATTTGTGAGTTCGATACTCCCTATTATCTGATAAACTCGCTAAACGATAACAGTTTTAGTTTTTGGATTGTAATTTATAACGACGTGAAATCACCGAGTGTTAATGTTGTTAACGAGTGTATGTACATATATGTACAAATTCGTTTTTCTGTAGCGCGTTAATTTTTGAAAAAAATCCTCGGACACTTAAATTGATTAAATATAACTGCATCTTTGTGCGATATCTTTTGTTTTCCAACCTCAACCTCCGCACCCCCAACCTCATTTAAATAAATATAAGGTCAAAATATGATGAAATTAACAAATAACGCCATATTTTAACTTTTAATAGTTTAATACCATCATCACAAAAGCCGCGAAACAAAAGGTAGAATTTGCTTGTTTCATCACTTCTATTTTGGCATTTAGCAGTTGTGCTAATTGTATTTAACATTGAAGATGAATAATTTTATTCAATACGCAATGCCGTTGTAGATCTTAATTTTTCCTTCGGTGTAATTCTACCATCAAGACTGTGTACCTCCACATAACGCTGGTATAATCAGTTTGGAAACCAATGGATTGGAACACATGGGCATGTACGTTGGCCCCCAAGCTAAAGCATAATATTTATCGAGATAAATACAACAGCGTAGAACATTTAGTCGATTCCATTACAAGTGCTTTAGTAAACATTGACCACGGAATGCTATGCCGAGTTTCAAATATGTACTGTATTTAGAAGAACTCACAGCTGTCTAGACAATGATGGTTCCCAATTCTAACAGTTACTATAATAATTGCTCTTATACATATTAATTTAATGAAATTTTAACCTACACCATAAAACAAGTAGCTTATGTTTCACAGCTGATACGATTACGTCATTAAAGTATTAAATGTTAACCCAGCCAACCTGGATCCAAGAATTGGATTCAGGCTCTGCCTGTCACAAGCCAGGATAAATGGGGAGTGATAGAGGAGGTAGCACCTCTAAAAAACCAGGGTTCAGCTGGCCCGACTGATAGCACCCAGTAAGGGCTCCTGCCCAGTTGTCCCAAGGTAACGGGGCCCTCGACGTTGGGCCAATCACCCACTCGAGGTAAGAAGATTCCGAGAAACAATATGAGCCTCGGACAAGGACGGACTAAACAACGACAACGAGCGAGAAATGGTATACGATTTGGAACATGAAATGTTGCCACTTTAACGGGGAAGGAAGTAGAGATAGTAGAAGAAATGGAGAAATATAAAATACAGATACTAGGGATAGCAGAAATTAAAAAGAGAGGAAGCGGTATAAAAACGCTGGACAAGGGGTATACCCTTAGATACGCCGAAACCCAAATAGGAAACAGAGTAACAGAAGGAGTAGGTATTATCCTAAGCAACGAATTGGAAACAAAAGTAACAAAATGGGAAGCCATCAACTCAAGAATTATCACAGTCAACTTAGAACTGCAAGAAAAAGTAGAGGTAATACAAATCTACGCCCCAGCAGAAAATGCCAATGTAAGAGATAAAGAACAATTCCACGAAGATCTACAGCGAACATTAGATGAAATGCAACGTAGGAATCATCATATTGTAATCATGGGAGACTGGAACGCGCATATAGGTAACAACAAGGAAATGGGATATGGAACAATGGGAGAATATGGACTGGAAGGGGAAATAAATAGTAACGGAGAGAGAATGATAGATTTCTGTATCACTAATGAGCTCCTAATAGAAAACACAATGTACAAACATAAGAGGATACATAAGATAACATACGAGGCCGAAACCCTAGGACACAAAAGCATGATTGATTATATAACTATTACCAGAAGTATGAGATATGCACTACAAGATGTAAAAGTGATAAGAGGAGCGGAATTAAGTACTAACCACAGACTCCTGATTGCAGACACAAAATTTACGAGACCCAAATCGGAAATTGGAAAAAAGTATACAAGTATTAAAACAGAAGCATTAGAAAACAGAAGCTTAATAATACACTTAACACAAGAGAAATCGAATAACAACAATTAGCAACGCCCTGGAACCTAAATGAAAGATGGAATACACTTAAAGAAACCATAATTCGAACCGCAGAATAGATATGTGGAATAAAAGTAACAAACTATAGTGCACATAAGAAAAGAACAAGATGGTGGAACGAGGAAGTGAAGAGTAAGATCAAGCTAAAGAAAGAAGCGTGGAGCAGATTTAAAAGGACCAATACGGAAGCAGAAAGAGCAAACTACATACAGAAACGTAATGAAGCTAAGGAGGCAGTAAAACAAGTAAAACAGGCATCCTGGGAGGAGTTTGGAAGAAAGATAGAAAAAAACTACATAGAGAACCAAAAGCAATTCTGGAATGTCATCAAAAGACTAAAAGGGAACCGAGCAAAACCGATAAGAAACATCATGAACCAAAGAGGGGAATTAGAAACAACGACAAATGGAGTCCTAAAAGCTTGGCGAGACCACTACCAAAACAAATTTAAAACCGAAAGAACAAATGAAGAACAAGAAGAAGAAACCCCAGTAGAAGAGGAAACAGAAAACGGAAATGAGGAAGAAGAAAATAGCATAACAGAGGAAGAGATTCAGATAGCCTTAAGAAATACACGAAATGGAAAAGCTTCAGGAGAAGACAATAACGCCCCAGAACTACTCAAGAAAGGAAAGAAAGAATAATCAAATGGCTAAAAGATATCTTCCAACAAGCATGGGAAACAGAACAGATACCGACTGACTGGGAAAGAAATATAATAGTGCCAATATATAAGAAGGGAGAAACAACAAACTGTGAGAACTACAGAACAATAAGCCTATCTCCAGTAGCGCTAAAAATCTACTCGAAAATAATAGAAAAAAGGTTAAGAAATGTCATTGAAGATAAGCTAGAAGATGAACAAGCGGCGTTCCGCCCAGGTAAACAAACACAAGATCATATATACACGACTAGACAGATAACAGAGAAGATGCTCGACAAGAACAGGGAGATATACCTAGAATTCCTAGACCTTAAGGCGGCGTTCGACCAAGTACCAAGAGAGCACATATGGAGAGCACTGGAAGAAGTACAAACAAACGCAAAGCTTATAAGAGTGATCAAAAGTATAAACAAAAAAGTAGTGGGAGTAGTAAGGATAAACGGACAAAAATCACAAAAATTTAACATAGTTTGAGCCCACTGCTGTTTGTGGTTTACATGAACAGCATAATTAAAAAATGTAAAGAAGAAATCAGAAGGAGAACAAGACTAGGATACCATAACCGAAATCCCATAATGACCCAAGACCTACTGTACGCAGATGATATACTAATAATGGCAGGAAACCCAAGACAACTGCAAGAAAATATTAACATATGGAAAAACAACCTAGCAGACAAAGGTATGAAGATAAACGTAGGAAAAAGCAAAATAGTGCACATCACGAGAGAAGAAAGAGAAGCAAGAGTACCCATTACATTAAGAAAAACAACTGGAGTATGTGGAAAAGTACGAATACTAAGGAGTGATAATAAACAAGGATGGAAGAATAGAGGAAGAAATTAAGAACAGAATAAGCAAAGCAAATAGAATATATTACCAAATAAACAAAACAGTGATAGGTAAAGAAGAACTAAGCATAAAAGCAAAAATGCACCTGTATAAAACAATATTCCTCCCCACACTACTCTATGGATCAGAATCCTGGGCACTGCTGGATAAACCTCGATCCAAAATAACAGCAACGGAAATGAAATACCTGCGAAGAGTGCTGGGCAAGACAAGAAGGAATAGAATAAGAAACAGAAGCATAAGAGATGATTTAGACCAACAACCAGCAAACAGTGAAATAGAATGAAACAATTGAAGTGGTACGGACATCTCATGCGCACGGATAACACAAGATACCCCAATAAATCTATCAAATGAAAGCAGAAGGAAGAAGAACCAGAGGTAGACCCCGAGTCCAATGGGAAGACAACATCAAGGAGGCGGCAAGGAACAGAAACAAAAACATCGAGGAAGTCAGGAGAATGGCGAGAGACCGCAACATCTATAGGAGATGGATAGAGAACCCAACGCCTTAGGGCATAAATGGGAAATAGAGAAAGAAGAAGTATTAAATGTTAAAATATGGCATTATAAGTTAATTTTATCATACTTTGACTTTATACGTTTTTCAAGAGAATAAAATGTACAATTCAAAACAATTTTAAAAACAGCAATTTTAACGAATAACCCGAAAACGCGATGCGCAGCTTTTTTTTATTCTCACCATTGTAATCAGAAGAAAAAGTTACACTTCTTTTCTCATTTAACCAACTTTAATAACAGTTAAAACAGTTTATGAGAATGTGAAGTATAATAGTCAATAGGATAGGCGATTGGCCATTTAAGTACAATTTTTGCTAAAGCCCATGTAATTCTATGCTGCAATCATCAGCTTAAGAAACGTTGTAAATGTCAAAATATACAAATTGTTCATTAGAAATATATGTATATAGTAGTTTGTTTTGTTATTCTTAGATTCAAACTCTAAATTATTTTTAGGTATTGCTGAGTGAAGTCCATCGAGTCTTTTTTTCAAATTTTTAAAAATTACCCTAATTTTCATAACATATAAATTACAAAAAAATAGAAAATATTCAAAATTTCTAAAGAATTTTTATACGGCAGATTTTTGAAATTATTCGAAAAACATAAAACTTGATATTTTACATTTTTTAATTTTTATAAAATTGTCAAAAATTATTAAAATCAGTCAAATAATAAAAAAATTTTAAAGCTTTAAAACATTTAAAATTTCCAAAAAGGTTTAAAAAAAGCTAAATCTTTAAATTATTCATAAAACATCCGGTAGGTACCTATGTATGTATGTTCAGCACTTCAGGCGTAAAGGCCTATGACTTGTTTTTTCCTTTCACTCCGGGTAGGCTTTTTGCTGTGTAGTAGGAGGTAGTGGGGCCTTTGGCCTTCTAAACCGCTACGCTCCTACAGCTTATGCCACCCTTCATGCACATTCATCCAGATTCATACACACGTGTTTATCTGTATGTGGTTATGTTGTGTGGAGCTTTGATACTTGTCTTGTTCAGCCTATAAAATATGAAATTTAAAAATTATTCAAAAATTTAAATTTCTTAATTTTTATAAAATTGTCAAAAATGTAAAATTTTCTAAAAATTTTCAAAATTTTCGAAACTTTTAAAAATTTTTTCAAATTTCAATAAATGCGAGGAAGGTCTCATAGCGGTCGCCAGACAGCTTTTTTACACGTATTAAAGCCGCTATCAAAGAAATACAGACCGTCGGAACACCCCGTACAATTAGAATCTGCGCCACTATAAAATTAGGTTGCCAGTTATGTACACAATTTATGTTTGCTACAGTAAAATTGTCTGTTGAATGGTAATAGATAACAAATCTGAACTGTTCAAATATATCAAACAGTTAGCAAGAACAATAATATAAAAAGCATCTCTACTAATCAAGTATTTAAGATCCACGGAAGTCAATTTTAAATACAAGCTACAAATTACATAAAGCCTTATGATGCAGTCTGTACCACAACTGCTGAATTTTAATCGGCACATACTGGGGAAATGTCGGCCATTTTGGAATTCGTTTTTCCTAATCAACATTCATCTCTCTGATAAGAATTTGATAAAAATCGGATAAAAATTGTTTATCGAAATACTTCCTCGTATTTTTTGGAGAAAAAATTTCCTGAAAATACCATCCGCATATTTTTTTAATTTTGAAGCTCCACCTACACCGTATAATATTTTAGAGGTACAAGTCCGTTCTCCCCTTGTTAAAGTTGATATGATGAAGATATATTACAACGTCCAGAGTAAATTTAATTACAATTACAATACAGTGCCAATGAAGTAAAAGATTGTGCTGTACGAAAGTATGTATAGAGCAAGCACAGACGGATCCAAAAGGCAAATCATTTAAATTTCATTATAGAACCCCGCTGGCCTGTCATGATTCAATTAAGTAACATTCTCGGACGGATACCAGTGACCGAGTAGGATGAATATCCGCTCCCGAACAGTCGACCGGAATATTTGATTCGGCATTCCACAGCTGCCGGGTCAAATTTTAAACTAGGACGCACAAAAAGGGTTGTTTTAACGAGCTCTTCAGCGCCTGCCTTTATTATGTCTCTGATTAACACATGAATACGTTATCGTGTATGTAATGTAAATTAACGAATTTTTACTTTTTATGTGACACTCCAACGCGGTTGCTCTTTATTTAGGCAATTTTATTTTGATTTTTTAGACGATTAAAAAATAACAATGAGCTGGCAGAAACATTTCCATCAGAACGTACTTCCAGCCATAAAATTTATACGAGAAATTTCCCGAATTTTTTCACAAAAAAAAACTTTTATATTTTTTGCTAACTGACTGAACATAAATATTAGCAGATTGGTGATAAAACGGAGAACTTTAACATTTGTCTTGGTGCTGGTGGTATGCAGCTTTATCTAAATATTCAGGAACAATATAATTGTATTTTCTATTTCTGAATCTCTAATAAATAGTTCACAGAGGTAAATATTAAATTTTACACAGGGTTAAAATATTTAATAGCCCACCATTGCCATCTCTGTTATTATAGGGTGTAGTGACAGTGAGTTAATTAACCAAAGGTTTGCAGAATTTTACATCGATTTGGGCTTTGTATTGTTCGTCATTTGATACAAAAAGAAATTTTGAACTTTTACTTTTCTTTTCTTAATAACTGAATTTTACATAAACAACTAGCTTATTTGTTTCTTGCTACAAACATTTACAACAACTGAAAGAATGCAGTTGACCAACTGAAAAAGTGACAATATATTAACTTACTTGAGGAAAATGAAACAAATTACAACGGATTTGATCACACTAATGAATATCTGGGACCCTTTTACCTCAAAATATAAAACATAAATTTCTTATAGTAATAAATAACTAAATTATAAAAACAGAAATAAATTGAGAATTTCAAGTTTTGGTGAAAACATTACGAAATGACGTAGCCAAAATTTCAATTTACTACTGAAATGCACTATTTTGCTAATTTTGCTAACTATAATTAGCATGTGCGGAATGCCAATAGTGAACCATTAAATATTTCCTCTTTGTATAACAAAAATAAAAATTAAAGCATGTGCAGTAACGAGCCGCAAAGAGTTGCGATGGAGCTTTATTTATTTCATGAAAGAATTGTCGTTTGTGCGGGGCTTAAATAATGATGGAACAAACGCTAAATCGTATATGCAAGAGCCACGGAAAAATATTTAAAATTATATTATTATACTGTGTAGGAGTGGCGACAGCTCTGAGATTGGGCGCTTATCCTCTAAAGCTAAAGGGTCTGGGGTTCGATTCCCCGCCGAAGCCATGCAGCAATAAAAATCTATGCCGCAACCCGCCACTCACATTCCCCAATCCGGTGTAAACACTCGTGTGGTCTTCATGCCTGAAACCTTCTCTGGTATCTAGTCGTTCGGATTCAACGTTAAACTGTAGGTCCCCTGTACAATACCTTAGCGCTAAGGAGAGTACGTGGCAGAGAAGAGTGCCGGAGCCCAGCAGTGGGACGTAAAGGCTGATTACGAACGAACGAACTGTGTACTACTAAAGCCTGTGCAATATTATCGTGACGTATTTGCTATTACCTTTACAGTCTATATCAGTCATTTAAAAAACAGGGTAGACGAAGAAAGACTTTTTAAAGACTTTGCAATAATGAGTATTGAGTTAGAATTATTCAATAAAATTAATTTTCATTTATAAATTAACGATTTACTAGAATCCACTCTAGAAGAAATGTTTTCTAAACTAAAGGCACTATTATATGATTTAGTGCAGTGATACGTTTTCAACATTTCGGAAGTTTTCAAAAATGGATTGCTCACAAACTACACACCCAATGTTTATTTTGTACGCTCGTAGAGCTAGCATTTTTGTTTAAGTCAACACTGCTAAAGAGTGGTGCTAGAATAGTAGTAGAATAATAAACTTGATTTTTAGGTACAGTAAACTTTAGGTTCCCCGCCCCAACGTTTTGCCCTTGCATGCAATTTGATTCCTCGTGTTTTCAATCCCAAGAAACCTTTTATCCAAACATCAAACAGCGATTCTTTAAATAGGTTGATGTCCATTTCTTCTCATTTTTTTACAAGAAAATTTCGTTAGTTAAGTTAGATATGTAGAACGCTCGACTGACCATACGTTTCAGTGTTTGAGAAGCGGCGGCATCCATAAATTCTGTCCTCAACCATCTTTCACTCACAGTTAATCTCGCCCAAACCAAAATTAATTGACAGTAAAGTAACAGCAAACATGCAGGACTATCTGCCTTCTACGTCACTAAGCAACAGGCGACTTCCGTTTCCTGCTACAGTCGCTACGTATGCAAATGTTTTTAATTCCCAAACATAGGAGCCGATTTCGATGAGCTTTGGAATGTGTATCAAAAATTCATCGAAGCGCTTTTTAAAAAATCCGAAACCAGAAGCGGAAGCTAGACATGTTTTTTAGTAATATTTTTTTAAGTTTTATAAATTGAAAACGGAATCTGGTAGAAGACCTCAAGGCAAATCCAGTGCTTTTTTCCAAACGTTTAGAAAATTTAAAAGTCATGCTTAATAAACGGATGATTATAAAGCCAATTCTGTTTATATAAATTCCACAGAATCTGTTGCCAAAAGACAAAAAATTAATCGATTTTTCTCTCACGCAAAATTTCTGCTTTTAAATACAACAAGACATGGCTCCACGCAAAACGTAAGCTGAAGTGAGTTGACGCTGTACGCTTGGGTTTTAGCAATTTGAACCGTTTGCGATAGGTGCGAGGTACACTACATCGAACCTATCGCGTTCTCTCTTGTGCAGTCGTAAAACGTCAATATTAAAATATTCTTGAAAACATAATAAGTAACTATTTTTAAAGTACAGCAAAGTTTAGGTGATGTGCTTCGCTCATTTTTTTTAAATATATTTTAGTGAGATATGAGCAAAAAATACAAACAATTTTCATTTTCAGCACTGCTTTGTTGTTCCAATATGTTTTACATTTTTTGTAGTTTTGGGAGTAGGTGCGCTTTTAAATACTTGTTTTGGTAAGCGCACTTTTACACATATCGTAAAAAAAATCAGCGCTTCAATTCTATTAATATTATTATTCGTATCATTACAACATTCTTACTTTTTCACACAAGAAAATTTGGTAATTTGTATTAAAACTTCACCTGATAAATGATAAAACATACACTTATTATTTCCTAACAGGATTTAAAAATATTTGTATTTACTGGAACATTTCAGGAAAAGTTTTGAAATTAAACGAAAACCCAAAGCTTGATTTTGAAGTAGTAGAAAATTTTTGTTGTACTTGAGGGTGTGCGAATTCGTATTAAAATATTACTTAAATGTTCACAGTTTAACATTCAAAACTCATAACTGAACAATATGAAGAGTTTTAAAAAGTACCCGCCCCCCTCCGTAGCCCTTGCAGGTTGGTAAAAATCAGTCAACTTACAAAATTGCAAAAATAATGTTTTACGAGATAACATACAACATAAAGATTTAGTTTAACCAATAAATTAACGATAAAAGACGTACCTGTGAATCGTCTTGGGAAAATATGGCATCAAAGGCAAACATCTTCGGGGCAGCAACTCCAACTCTGCGATCTTCAGGAGCGGCCGATCCGCAGGTCGAAGGGTCTACTAAAGTGACTTGTTTCTTTCGTTTATCGAGGTTGAAAAAGTTATTCGAACATCCATTGTCTGGAGACGAGCTTCCAGGGGGCGTTGAAACACGTAGCATCACTTTTACCTGAAAAAGGGATACAAAATTATGTCGGGTACGAGAAAATGTTTCCAGGCAATGTTGGTAAATTGTTTTCCTTCATGTCCTGCGTGCCGCATTGTTTGTGTATGGAGTATTTCATGGCTGCCAATGTAGTATTATGTAATCTAGCCACACGCACTGCATACTTTACATATTATTACATCGTTAATTACAGTTGCGGTAATTAATTAATTTATGCTCAATTTTAGCACAGAATATGTATTGTTGTCCATGGATATTATTTTCATATATTTATACAGGGTGATTCAGAATTACGATGCAAAAAAATTCCCGCGTGTGGAATACTAGAAGTGAAACAACCCTTTTTTTCGTCTTGCTCTATATCAATTACAAGGTAGTTAAGGGACCCCGAAAGCGGCTCACTAAAATTTGTTTATTTATTATAGGTTATCTAAAACTCTTTGTGCAAGGTTTTCAAATTTCCCACAAAGGTTTAAAATATAATTTAAAATGTTGTAGTTAAAGCATTATTAAGACTGTGCCTAAAAGGCGTTTATAATAGCGCCCCTTTTTTTCTTTCTACAATTTATTTGCAGTTAATTTCTTTAAATTTTTAATATTAGATTTAGATGTTAAATTTCAATTTACCTAAAAATGATATACATAACTGTCTTTTTACCGTAGAATGTAACCATATGA
This sequence comes from Ctenicera cuprea, assembly GCA_958336395.1. Taxonomy (NCBI): domain Eukaryota; kingdom Metazoa; phylum Arthropoda; class Insecta; order Coleoptera; family Elateridae; genus Ctenicera; species Ctenicera cuprea. Next base: position 28,962,754 of record OY284488.1, read on the forward strand.
ACGCTAAGTGACAGTTTAAGTGTCATACATGTCGTTTGAACAAAACGCGCACTCTTCTATGTTGAAAAACAGCAATGTTTAATGAAATAAAGCAAAAAACGCCAGGAAAAGACACGTGTGACTTAAAACGCTATTTAGCGTTACGTTAATTAATTTGTTTCAGTTAATCTGTTCAAATGCCATTGTCTGTTTTTAATTATTTTCACCTACATCGCTCGAAGAAAGTACTGTTATGGTCTAAAATTTAGTACCTTGAGATTTAGACGGGTATGCACGCTTTAGGGGCCGAGATGATGATAACGGGCAAGCTGATTACGCAATCACTGTAGGAAAATGTAGACCTTCGTCCTTAGAGGTAGTTGTGCGCATGTTTATACAGAGCCTTCGTTAATTACTCATACCCACGTGACTTTTGGTCGGCAGTGACTTAGGGAGTTTTACATTTAGATGTTGAAGTCAGTTCAGGATTGGTACTTGTGGTAACTAAAAATTCCCTGTAAGTGTCACTGTCAACATTCAAAGTGAGGTTATGTATGTAAACAAGCAATCCTTCATAAGTTAACAAACGGCTTGGGAATTTTTGAATAAAAGGCTTACCAACAGTGTAAGTTGGGTTGCCTATATTTTGTGGTCACGTGGGTATCAGTAATTAATGAAGACTGTGTAAACAGTTTTGAGTCGCTGTCTGCATAATTGAGATCACCGCACAAAATCAGACAAAATGTTGCGATATAGAATTTACATTGATAAAACGTACAGAAATCGCATTTGTTAGTTAAGTAACACGATTCAGTGTAGCTGATTTAATAAATTGTTAAATATCTTACACAATCCAATTTTAAACGAATATGGAAAATTGTTTTAACAATTCAAAGCAGCGGGCTTATGCGAGAAGATGGCGTGGCGGATGCCCGACAGCTGTTTTTGTAATACTCAAAGCAGTTTTATCAAAAAGACAGTTATACGTTTTTGTGTGAAATAAACTCCTATATCTAAATCTAGTATTATAAACTACAAGAAATTAACTTCAAAAAGTTATAAGTAAAAGCGCCCTTTAGGCACCACTGAAAAAAAACCTTAACGACAATATTTAATTTATTTTTGATAGCATGCAGTATGTACCCAATTTGAAAAACCTGGGATCATTAATATAGAGCAAAATTTTAAGAAATAAATTATTACTAGCACAACTCGTGGGCTACGACTCCCGTTTTTTGGTGACTTCGAATGTTTCCGCCCCGTAATTTTAAAATACAAAAACCCTGTATTTTTCAGAAAAATATTTCCCCACAAAAAATAACTATCAGAGCCCCTGAAAACATGCCTTAAAAAGCGGGAATAAAGTTAGTTAAACTTATCACTTTTCCTCATTACCAAGGGAGTGCCTTAATAAAGACTTTCAAATTGTTTTTAAAACTAATAAATACGTTAAAAAAAATCTTGTTGGACATTTGCATATAATTTCAAAATAAAATTCGCCCTTATTCATATAAATCGATCAGCAAGGAAAAAACACGTATCTTTTTCAGGGAAAGCTCATTCCTAATTACACAGTGCTCCACCAGCAAGATAATACACGTGCTTCTGTTTAGGGGATGCTTTTGGTGGTTGTTTTCTCCGGGAAATAAGTTTACCGGCGTTGTTCTTTTCGGGAAATGTATGTGCTAGAGGTTGTTTTTATCGGAGGTTTTCTTCAGACGGTGTTCGTCGGCGGGTGTTTTCACTACTAATAGGCGTAACCGACTGATTTACGTAATCTAATGATTGCCATTCAAATGAATTTCATAATAAAATGATTTATCTCATCGCCTTTCCTCGGGCTGCTCGGCGAAACGGCGTAAACCTTTCGCTTTGAATAGTATTTTTATTAATTCCATCACATTTTATGGCTAATGCTGCCCTGTTTTTTTAAAATGTTTTTATAAATCGCGAAAGTAGATGTATTTTTGTTTTATAAGTCAATAAGCTTTTTAAATGAGGGCAGGGAAAAAACAATATCCGATTATTAATTGTTATATAAATAATCGATTTTTATTTTCTCTCTTGTACTCTCGTAGAGAATAAATTAACATACGTCCTTTCACTCAATTTTATAATATAACGCTATATTACAATAAATGTGTTTGTTGAAGTAGGGGATATTAATAAACTTAAAACTTGAAATTGAATTTGAATTAGAAAATTGTAAATATTATAAATTAATACTAATTAATATATACAATATTAGAAGCAGGGTAAAATCAAGCACTGTTTTGATGGTCAAAGAGATAACGTTACAAATCCTTTGTTTCTAATGTTGATGTTGTGAATATCAGTTCTAAATCGAAGTCTCTCACGCAAATAGCTAGGAGATTTGGTGGTTAACAATTTGTTAATTAAACAGGCCAAAATGCAAAAAAATCCGACTTGTTTTCTTTGAAAGTAACAAAACATTCTACAAACTAAACTTTTAGATTATTAATTTGCATTCTTTGGTAACACCAACGCAGTAAATACCGAGATAGGATTTTACAATCGCTTTTGGAAAAACTGCACGATGATGAACTACATACAGTAGGGTTATATTGTGCAAGACAACACATTTCAAACGTTGGTCATGCTTCGTGAATCCTTTGATGACCTAATAATTAGTCGAAATGCTGTAATGAAGTGACTTGCGAGCTCTTTTGACTATATTTCAGGCGATTTCTTTTTGAGTCCTTACCATAAAAACTATATTTGCCATACGAATTAATAATTTACATTAAACTTAGGCAGCGCATAACACAAAAGTGTGAAGACATTAACAACGCTCCACATATTCTAGAAAATGATGTGAAAGGTCTTAAACGCAGAATTTGAAGTTGTTTCCAAGAAGGCGGCGGAAATTTCTAGCATATCATGTAATGATATAATTTCTGTTATGTTAAAGAGTTTAATTATTCAGTAGTTAATAAGCAATTAATAATTAGTGCATTTAAACAAATGACGGTCTATAGCGAGGTTATGTAACATAAAGTGTATGGAATAGGTTTAGACATGCCTTCACGTGAATATAATTTAATGACAGGCAACTTGACTTCCTTGTGTTTTAAAAAAAAATGTTCGTCTGTATATGTGTGTGTCTCGAAATCTCAGAAACGACTGGACCGATTTTAATCAAATTTGGTATACCTAGGTGTAACTAAAATTTGTCGAGTCATACAGTTCTTTTCCGGAACCAGAAACGAAAGTTAGACATGTTTCTTGGTAGCATTTTTTCCGGAAAACTATTTTTTTATTGCGAAGATAGAATCTGTTAGAAGATCTGAGGTCAAAGCGAATGTTTTTCTTTCGAATTTTCTAGCTTCAAAATGGCGCCGTTACGTTTCTTTGAAGATTTTTACGTTAGCGCCTTATTACTCAAAAGCAGATCGACAGATCGCGTTCAAAAATTTAATTGTAATAGCCCTGTTTAGGCACAATGTTACCGTGCACAAAAATTTTCGAAAAGTTGAAAGCTATGGCGTGAAAAAACTTCAAACTTCAAAACTTTCAGAAATTGTCAAAAAAATATATCTCAAAAACAGGACACACAAAAAAATTTTCGTCGCGTCGATGAGAACGATTTCGTAACTCATAGTGAGTAAGAGATGAACATAGTATAACCACGTTACAGTAGACAGATACACTTGACCCGATGGCTGCCTATCCCAAAACCCTGAAATTGCTTCTCAGGTTGTTTATAAGTTTTATGACTGTTGTTGCTCTCTTATTTATGGTTAGTTGTCCTTGCAGTGGGGGATTAGCAAGGTTTTATATGTAAACATCCTACAATTCAAAACAGTTCTTAGTTAGATGTGCTGCAACTGTTGTGATTAGATATACAAAACTAATCATTTTACTTTAAATTGATATAAATTTTGATTTTTCTTTTGCATTACCTGAACTGTTGCTTTTAGCTGATTTTAATTTTTTAAACTAATTTCTTTGTTATTGATTATGACTAATTCTACTATTTTTCTATTGCGAGCGAATAAGCCAGCAATCTACTTTATTTTTCATTGATAACTGATTTGTTTTGTCTTAAATTAGTTCTATTTAGTCCGGATTCCGCAGCGCAATATCTAGCGTCTTACGTGCGTAGATAATACCCAGTGCCGGACAAGTGAGTCCCGTTAGAATAGAAGTAGCGAGTGTAGAGGTAAATTTTAACCACTTATTTGCACGAGAATATTTAAAACGTAAAAAGTATGGGAAAGTACCAGCGACGTGCTTCGCCGATTATTTAAATAAGTACAGCATCAAGTGAAGAGCATAACCTATTTAACATTAGAAATAATACTGGTTGTTTTCTATACCAGTATAAATCATGTACTAAATTATTATTTACATACTTTTAACTTTTTAATTTCTGAGAAAATTTGATATTCTAAAAACGCGTATTTGGCGGAGGGCTTTTAATTATGTGCTTAAAAATGTTTCCTTTTTTAAGGCGTTTGAGTTTAACCGAACACGTCTTCCGATCCAATTATATAACGTTAATTAGGTTTTTATTTAATCGAGGTAATTTAATCTGTGTGGGTCGTTTTCTTAAAATTACAATTTGCTCCGCAGTTTGTAAGATATCAATTATTTTTTTAATATAAAAGAATTATTTATTTTTGTAAAATTTCTGGACTGGTTAAAAGTGTAAGTAAATGTCACACTCGGCACGTGGAGCTATACAATACGTGAGTATTATATAACCAAGCATAAAACACTGCACAGGACCGTGTACGATCGTATAACTGAACTAAACTATGAGCTGCGTCGTAAAGTAAGAGCTGTAAAATTTAATGCTTCATTTGTTTCCAGTCCCTCTTATACAGTACAAAATTTAAATTGATAAAATCAGAATTGTTCCCGTAGGCTTTAATGTAAGTGTAGGACTATTATGATAATAAACTTACTGCTGATTTCATATGATAACCACAATTAACAATTATATGGTTGTCGAAATCACGCACACAAAGTCGTATTACATATCGAATTAAAAACAAAAAATAAAAATCAAGTAAACTGTGAAGTAAGAAGCAAAATTACCTACGAAATAAAGAAAATCAATTTCAAAGCCGGTAATTCAAAATTTTCTGTAGAGGAAGTTGTAGTAGCAACTTTTTTATAACGTATTCGTGTAATTACAGAACCGGCCTTTTATAAATTTTTCTAACCAACAGAAAGAAGAAAAAACGTTCTTTTAACATTTTTCCTTCAACGTATATATGGTTTAACCTTCAAAATAAGCAAGAAATAAAAGATTGTATAACATCGATACACAAAAGAACCCTCTTTCTATTTTCTTAAAATTAAACTGCGGGCTTTTATTGATAAAAGGTTTCAATACTGCAAATTATTAATTATTAATTTTAATTGCCCTAAAACGACTTCCTACACTTTCTGGAACTTTTAAGTGAGGTTTATACTATAAGTAAAAAAAAATATTCAGTTTTGTGTATCGACACGAGATGCAAAAATCGTTTTCTAAGTTTTTAATTCCGTCTGTTGCACCACTGCTGCGAGTGAAAATGCGAAAGACAAGAGATACTTTGGTAGATGGAGGCGCTGATTTGCGAGATCGATTTTGTCTCGGAAATTGGGTTTGTAGATTGGTGCGATAAGCGAGAACTCCAGTTAAGATGTTGCCGCGAGAATATACGAGCAAATATAGTTTGCCAAACGTGAGTGAGAGATGATGAAATATAAATCACAAAATTCCCTTCACACCTCAGAAAAGCCAAATGCGTTTAAAGAGTAATTTGGATTTCTCCTCGAAAATAAAATTTGAAATATTGTTAACAGTTGCGTTGCCGTATGTCTATTCATTAAGTCATAAAAATTCTTCAATTAGTAGCCTTGTTTTGTTTCGTGACTCGTGCTTGTCATTTCGATTTTACGACGATTCTTAGTTCGGTGAAAGATCGTAAATGTACCTTTAAACGCAATAAAAGACAATTCTGTTTGAAGCAATAAAACACTCCTATGCAAAACACGTTTACTACAATTTTATAACCTATGCACAAGATTTTAACTTTTAACTTAATGTTATCAAATGTAGCTACTGCAATAAATTTTAAAAGCGATTGTTTTATTGCTCGAGGCTGTTTTTACCTCAAATGATTAGTTTCTCTGATGTAATTTTCCATTTTATTAAATTTTAAGGTGTGGATTCCTATAGCTTAGGCTTATATTTACCACGGCGCATCCACCAAAAATGAAACAGCCAAGTCGAACGTTTTACAGCACGTTACGTAAGATCGATGCAGCTTGTTAATCTTCTGGATACATAGCGTAAAACAACAATAAGCAGTAAACCAGACAAAGTTTAATATAATCCTGACAACGTACAGCTCTTCAAAACAATAGTGAATTGTTCGGCTGTGGAGTGACAAAGAACTTGTATTTGCTTTCCATTATCAGGACAATGCCGAGCTGAAAGTTTATCAGGTGCTCCGTTCGTGATTAACCACTATTAGCATTGTGCAACTGCACTTTAGATTTAAATAAAGTACTACACTGCGACTTAACATGTAGAAAAAACAATAGTGCTAGGTTAAGAGCTAACAATACACCATTAATTTTGTTGATCTGAATGGACAGCTTAATTTTTTTAAAACTATGTTGCATCTGATAAGTTAACAAGAAAACTAACATGTTAAAAAAGCTCGCTGACGTAAGTTGTAAATTATCAGAAAACGTCTCATTTCCGCTTATAATAATTTGTCTAATCGCTTGAGGAGTCTGTTTAGAGATCGAGCAGGAGGCTGGCTGATCCTGGTGCGGAGCCCTAGAAGGACCGAGCTTATGCAGGGCTCTAGGAAGAGCTTGTCGTGTTGGTTTGTCTCGGACCGAAAGCTTACACTCGATCTGGCATCAGATTTTCGGGCGTTGGTATTTGGATCAAAAAGCTAGACTTGGATGATTAACAAATTAACCGCAGAGCATTTTTGAGCTGTAGAAGAAGTTATTTTGCAATTTTTCAAGTTTCCTGCCTACATAATATAAACAATAGTACACAATTGTTTATTTTACAGACGAAGCAAAGATATTATTCTTGTCTCCAATCATTTAGTAATGGTAACTTTTTGACTGCCATGTCTAAGACAGACTGCGACAGATTGCAGCTGCATGTGCAAAGAAAGAAAGAGAGAGGCATATCCACGGGGTTAGCAAAACGGAAGTCGCCGTGGTAAAAGACTACGCCCACTTAGCGCCAATTGGCTGATTAATTGAAGATTCTGTCTCATTTGTATAGCGCAGGGTGCGATTCAAAGTCTTGCCGAGGGCATTAAAATTTTCAAGCACTTTACTTTTTTACGTTGCGATCGTAATAATATGCATTATGTACTGCAACGGAAAAACTTTTCGCGGATTTCCATTAGAGTACTAATTATGCCAACGCAAATGCAATAAAGGTATTGGCAACTAAGTAGGTCCTCTCAAGCAAATGAATTGTTTTGATATTTCTGAATAGCTATTTGTAAGTAAAGTAGATTCAGATGTATTAAATGCGAGGAATCCGGGTGAGGCCCAAAGTAGTAAATAATAAATCATTTGTTGCGGTATTTCAAAAAAATATTTTCTCAACCTCATACTTTACTAAATTTGTAATAGTAAATTTCTGAATCAAAAACTTTTCTGAAAAGTAATTTAAAACGTTAAATATATTAATAACAAATTAGTATAACCCGTGGGCTACGTCTCCTACTTTATTTGGTAACTTCGTACCCGGCGAATGTTAATGAAAATTTGTATATCTTATTACTAAATATTAATCATATAGACTAAAAAATGTATTCCAGAACCCGATGTCGCGCTATAGCTCGTTTGCATTTAACAATCCAAGGTATGAGCGGACAGCGCCGCAGTAACCCAAACGTATAATGTAAATTATAGAAGCTAGTTTCTATCTAAAACTGTAGCGGCTCGCTGTGCACAGGAATGTAAGCTTCATCTAATTGACTTGGAATATGTGTTGTAGCAGTGGAGGCCACACCACTACAAGTTTAGATAGGTGGAAAGGATCCGGATTTAATATATAGGTTTGCCAGCTCTTTTAGTATCACCGATAAACAACAAAAATTTAAAAGATTCTGATGAGTACAATGTAAAAGTATTCGTAGTTACAGAGATATAATTAGGACTATTATACTATTGACAAATGTTGATATCGTCTGCGTGAATATAAGACTGTTATTATGTATTACGCTTATTACGTATGATGATTTTTGAACCCGAGGGTGCAATAACTCTATAGTAGAACCAATGAAAATTTCCAACTAAGTACAGCGTTCAAATACTTAATTTGATTGTTTGATAATAACTAACAAGAATTTGTCAAAACTAAATTGATTATTCTACTAATTTAAAGAACCGACATATACCGGATGTTGAATTTCACTACGCTCCATAGGAAAAATGAATGTGTTTATATAATCATTTAAATTCCTGTTTCACATAGCTTTTTAAAAAGCAAATTACTGTTTAAATACGATTATCTAATAAACTGCTGAATCCACAACACTTCTGGCACTATTTTCGTTAATACACCATTTAATAACATTTATTTCTTCTTCATCTGAATACATATTGAAAGAATATTTTGTAAGAATTTCAAAAATAAACTAGTATCACACAAATGTGCGGCAGAGCATTCAGTTGCAAGCAAATCATGGCTAAGTGAATTGTTGTTTGGATTTGGGCGGAATGAAACAGAACCAATTTTACTATTGTTCGGGTTATACAATAATTTTTGTTTGTATAGACACACCTTTGCCCATTGCATAATCACTATTTACATAAAAAATTGCTTTACAAAATAATAAATAAAGGGTAATGAAATTCAACACCCGGTATATTTTCAGATTCAATGAAACTATATACGGATACACGGTTACAAACATTACATTCTGAAAAAATTAGCAAAATGATAAAAAAACGTGCAACAGTATATTCTGAACGGAACAAGTTAAATGCCAACTTGAATGTTGCTCAAAAAGCAATTTTGCAAGAGTAGCTTATTAATTTATAATGCCCCACAGTAAAATTGTACTCGTAAAACTTTCAAAGTTTAATTTCTTTAAAAGTATACGGAAAGGTTAATGAAATGAGTTTATACAGTCATTCCAAAAACGATAACTAATAAACGGCAACCGTAAGATGATTAAATGAGGGTAGGCCCGAAGCTAAAATCAAGAAAGTGTGATTAAAGCTAACCTCCAACGCACACTCGTCACAAAACTCCCGGAATTTGACAGACGACAGCCGGAGGCTTAGGGAAATTGACTCAGTGACGCGTATAATGTTAAAATATCCGAGCTCATACCTACACATCAAAAGAAGAAGACAGTACTATGCAATTCCTGCTTTTAAGAGCGAGAAGTACCATCATTAATACCAACCGCCATAGCTAATGTAATTATGAAGGCGTCAGCTATAGATGAGGGGAGGAAACGAATTCACTTGTTTCGACTTGACGTCTCATTGTTAATTAAAGTTAATTGTAACGACGACGCGGAGAATCAAACTAATATTTTGAATTGCTTTTGAGAGAAGGCGCCGTTATTTCGTTTTATGATTATGGATTATAAGTTGGCAGAATTAGTCTCGGTTACGATCGTAAATTGTCAAGTGGATAAACTAATTAAGAAATCGAGAACTAATCCGCTTCAATTCAGTTTGCAGAGCATGGTTTGTCACGAAAAACAAACCCTTCTTAGTCTCGATTACATTACTTTAATTGAAACAAACGGTACGAATAGGGTTGCAGTTTCTGATTATATAAAAGCAACAATTAGATATATCTCGTAAAGTCTATCAGGAAAATTAAAATGGCGAAGGATTAATTTAGTAATTAATAAACATCATTAGTAAAGTACGAACAATTATGTTAAATTATCATTAACTTTTATATCATTACTTTCCTACACTTTTAGTGTAATAGTAGTGCATTGTTTTCATGCAAATTTTCAAATTGCAGATTTTGACAGAAATATGAGTACATGTTTGGGGCTTACAGGATCCCAAAAAATGGTTTTCAAAAAATGTCCGTCTGTGTGTGTGGATGTGGGTAACGCCTCATAACTCCTGAACGGATGCGACAGTCCGATTTCGATAAACTTCGGAATGTGGGAGTCTATCAAAAATAAACAAAAGATTAACCCGAAAGTGGAAGCGTTAGTTAGACATGTTTCTTCGGTAATTTTTTTTTAATTAATTATTTTTATCTGAAAACGGAATCTGATAGAAAATCCTACTGCAAATCTAACGCTTTTTTCCCGAATACTTTAGCTTAAATGGTGGCCGCTACGATTTTGTGAAAATATTGATTTTAACGTTTTATTACTAAAAACCTAGTTGATAGAGTGAGATCACATTTGGTGTACTAGTAGCATTAGGAGGGCATAATATGACTATGTACGAGAATTATTAAACGCATGAAAACTGTGAAATAAAATTATTTTAGATATTTTCAAAACAGTATTGCCAAAAACTGGCAATACGATTTTCGTTTTATTTGTTAGGGTTGTAGTGCTAGGGATGAGCTACAATTTGGTTCGTGTCTGTTAATTTTTCTGTAACATCTTACGAACTTTTGAAAATTTAGGAAGGTTAATTTTCCCCCTCCCATCAAATTTTTGGCTGATGAATTTGTTGTATTGTCTTTGGTTTAACTGATATAAAAAATAAAAAAAAACAAACAGTTTTTACTCAAAACAACCTTCGGATATTTTCGGTTGTAACGTAAGTCAGGTATACTGACTATGCGGCTAATAGTTTAAGCAATTCCCTGTAGTATTCGCTATTCACCAAAGGGCTCGGTGCAACCTTAGCTTTATTGTGAATTGTGCCGTACAACATTATACAATATACATTTGCAACTACATTAACTTCGAACTACGTTTGTTCGTTAGTTTGCTATTATCTCCCGTACGAGTTTTAATGAAACTTGGAATTTACATGTCGAACAATACTTCAACAACAAAATAAGGTTTTATGTAAACCCGAAACCGGAAGCGGAAATTAGACATGTTTCCTAGTATCCTGGTTTCCAGAAATTGAATTTTAAAAAGGAACGAAGCACTTAGCCTGAACTTTCTATGCTGGCGAAACTTTTCCTATGTTCAAAAGTATTTAGGCGCAACGTCGTATTTTGTACCGCCACTGCACTGCTGTGGGGCTACCACAGCAGTGGCGGTACAAAATAAGCCTATATTTATATTACTCTGCAAAAGGCAAATGCAACACATTGTATAGATACCGGTCGGGCAACATAATATGATGTGCAGTCACAACGAGCTACGACATAGCCGTGGTGGCTATGGCATACTGCTTGCGGCTGCTTCAGCGTAATGTCGTTGGTCCGGTTCGCATTACTTAAAGCCACCCGCTCGGCTAGCGCGTGCTGCTTATGAGCAGCTCTTTTTGTATTTAGAAATCATTTTCCCAAGTAGTTTTTGTACGAAAAAGATCGATGTTTTGATTTTTTTTGGAAAAAAATTCATTGGGAATAAAGAAAACTAAAAGACAAATTAGTTAGCCAAAATTTGGGTGGGAGAAAAAAAAAATTAATTCATGCACCTAATAATTAAGCTGTCAATCTTATTCATTTAATACTCATGACCAATTTCGTCTCCCGTTTCTTAAATAAAAAGGCAATAATTTTCGATTTTGATAAAATGATAGAAGGAGTCACATAAAAATTAACGAGCTGGAACACGAACTCAATTAAAGATCATTCGTAGCTCTATGAACCGACAAAATGTAGACAAATTGTGCTGTTAGTTTTTGAGCAATGTTGTTTTGAAAAACTTAAGTTTTAATTTTTTTTCAGTTCACAGTTTTAGTAATTTAAAATTTTCCTAGTTCATAACATTGTGTACTTCTGAGGCATTTCCAATATTAAATTTCATTCTGATCTGATTACTTCTTTTTGAGTAAATAGGCCTTAACACCCAAATTGTCAAAAATTCACTGGACGCGTCACAGAGAGATTAGTGGGCTGGAACACAAACCAAATTGTATCTTAGTTCTAGCACTATCAGCTAACAAAATAAAAAATAATGTTACTAGTTTTTGAGCAAAATTGTTTTGAAAATTTCTAAAATTTTAAAATATATCTCACTTAGTAGTTTTTATTTTTTCAAACATTTTTGTGCACACTAATATTTTATATTTATAGTGCTACTACGATTTAAAATTTATCCCGATCTGTTAAATCGTTTTGAGTAATAAGCCGCTGAATGAAAATTTTTAAAAAATCGTAGCGGACGCCATTTTAAAGTTATAAAGTTCGGAAAAAGGCGTTGAATTTGCCCTGACGTCTTCTATTTGGTTTAAAAAATTCAATTTCTTAAAAAAATGCTGCCAAAGAAACTAACTACCGCTTCCTATTTTTTTTAAATAGCCCAAATTTCAAAAATGAAGTAAATATATTTTACACTGGAATTACGATAAAGGAAAAATTACGGTAAGATACGAAATTCGTTTGATGATGCAAATTCGAAAGGAGAATGCGAGATGTGAAGGTAGAACAGAGAAGAGATGATCTCATATCAGCCACGTGAACTGATGTTCTTGAGACCAAGGTTAGCGAGGGAAGTTCTGTGATTTAGGTTTTCTCCCTCCAAGTTCTGATTCTGACATTAAGTTTAGCAAGTTCTTTTTGTATTACAAAAGCGGAAAGACTAAGAAATCTGACTGCATTTTGAATAGGTGGCATTCAACACTAATCCGTTTAGAAAGTTAATTGGTATCCGTCATTTACAACAAATTGTACTTTAAAATTTTGGCAAATTTAGGTTTCTTATTTATCCAACCTTATTAATAAATTTTCCTGTTGTAACATTGGCAAATGTTGAATTATGTTCCTCAAAAAGCATGACATTTGAGGGAATACATTTTAATCCACTCATATATGTGTTTCATTACTGTAAGTTACTGTGAGATTCGGAACCCGCATTACTCGAGATTCTCGGTGTATTTCTTTTTATTCCACTGCAGCCTCACAAGTACGTCGTCGGAAGAAGTCAAAGTAATCTGATAAAAGTTTTACATCAAATAGGGAATACTACCGAAACCCAATAACTAAACAAGTATTAACTATTTCGTCGTTAAATTTTTTTGATTAATTTATATATCGTTTTTTAACAAACGAGAAAAAGGGAAAATCAAAAAACTTCTAGAATAAATCAGATATCCTATAATTGTAAATTAATGCAGAAACAAATACCACTTTGTACCTAAGGTTATAAATGACAAATAAAATAAACCTAAAATTACGATCATTCTACGACGACAAAATTGTACACACCTGCATATACAAATTATTTCATGAAATAAAAAGTGCAGTTGTTTAAAGTAAGCCTGAAATAAAAAATAAAAATATCATCCGAACTAACTTAACAGAGAAGCTAAAGCTAAATATGCAGAATTTATACGCTACAATCAGGAATACATCAGCTTTTAAAAACTTCCACATTTTCAGCCGTTTCAGTGAGTTCATAAAGCAGAGAGAGTACCATTTGCATTTGCAACGCTTATTCCCTAGTATCGTATTTAATTTTAATTTTCTCATACGTACATTAAACAGAATAATAAATCAAAAGCACGTCTTTATTTAAAACGTCTTTATAAAATTCGTTTCAAAATTACACTATGAAGCTGAAAATTTTATAAACTTAACTAAAGAAACGGGGTTGTGCCGTAATGCTTTACTGCAAATAGCCTCCTTTAAATTTCCTGCAGTATTTTCGAGCTGTCAACGGGCATTGTTTTTCCATTACGGTGCACTTGCAATCGGAAGCTGGGTGAGACAAGCGAGAACAGGACGGGCATATTCCAATGCGGATGTAATAAAAGGGGAGAAAGAACCTAATCGGAAGATTATGCAAATGCAATTTCGTTTGGGATATTGGATTTATGAAAATACCTGTGACGGAAACCATGTATATTGATGGATATGAAACACTGCTGTAAATATGTAAATAGGTTTGATTGGGGAAAATGGCAGTTTTATAAAACAAAATCATCGGACGTGTTTTATGTTAAACGACGCAAATGCTGCTAAATAATAAATAAATAATTAAAAACAAATACGTTAATTTTAGAAGTATGTAGGACGTAGGTGTTACCAGCATATTACATAAAAAGGAAAATTGCATCAATGTCTCATCAGGTTACTAAACAGATTCTCATTATGTATAAGCAATAATAACTCATGTATAAGTAACAAGGAAACGGTGCAGCAAAAACATCAATTTTTTTCTGAGAGTAAAATTAAGCCTCGAACAAAAAAGTTAGATAGCAGTATGTAAAAAAAATTGCAAGCATCTACTGAAAGTCGTGCATTGGCCATTGTGTTTATCATGCACTATTATGCATGCGTATATTGCTAAATGATAATAATATTCAACAATACAACAAAATTAGGGAAGTAATGGTTATATATTCTTTGGAATCTAAAAGAAAAAGTCCCCGGAAAAAAAGTCACGGAAAAAAGTTCATGAAAAAAAATCCCCTGGAAACAAAGTCCCCGGAAAAAAGTCCCCTGGAAAAAAAGTATCTTAGTAAAAAAGTCCCCGGAAAAAAAGGCACTGAAAAGAAGTCCCCGGAATAAAAGTCTCTAGGGGAAAAAATCTGAAAAACTTTAAAAAGAAAGGCAAAACTCCTGAAAACAAATGTTTTTAATATAAAATCAGTAAAGATAAACTTGCATTTTTTTACAGTGTTCATCGTTGGCAATCAGTTTATTAAAAAGCTTATATTCTGAATATACCGGTGAATTCAAAGCTAGTTGAATTGCTAGATTATTATTATTATTACATATAATAAAAAAAAACTGATGAAGTTTCTGGACACAAAAGGAAAATTACCAATTTCCAGTTTAACTGAAAAGCGGTTCTATCTTTGACTTTTGGTGACTTTTTTCCTAGATATTTTTCTGAGACTTTTTTCCAAGGGACTTTTTTTCCATGGGACTTTTTTTCCGGGGACTTTTCTCCTGGAGATTTTTTTTCCGGAGACTTTTTTCTCGGAGTCTTTTTTCCGGGGACTTTTTCCCGTGAACTTCTCTTCCGTGACTTTTTCCAGAGACTTTTTTACTTAGTGCTTGTAAGCAGTCAGTGAGCCGACAGTGTGCACATAGCTGCGCCTACGCCCACGCACTGCCACTATCGCTAAATATTTAAGGGAGCATTAACAGTAGCATGTCATGGTGTACATAACAACAAACAATAATGACAACCTATGTACTCCAGAAAGTAGTGAAATTAAAATGTTAAAAATGTAACCCGAACGAGATACGAACTCTCTACCTATGCCTCACAACGCAATACACGCATTCTAGCATTGAGCCACGGCGTCTGTTGATAGTTAAAATATAAAACACGTCATCCGCCGGTCAAATTTAAATTGTCGGTAAACTACGCTGCATGTTATGCGTTGACGGTGTGTAATAGTGTAATTGAGTATTCATGAAAAGCCCAGGCATGGTGTCAGTTACCTCGAATGATTTACTATTCATGACTTTTTTTAAACAATGTTGCTATGTTTCCAGGGTTTTTAGGTTATCGCCGAAATAGTTTTTTTTCATGATTATTTCATGGTCTGTCCGAGTATTTCGTAACAAATGAATATTAATTTATGTATTGCACTGCTATGTTTAAGTAAATCGGTTTTTACTTATCCTAAATCTGAATTTTAACGAAAATACTCGTTTTGAGGCTCAAGAAACCCCAAAAATCGGTTTTCAAAAAATGTCTGTTTGTAGGTGGGTGGGTGGGAGTGTTTGTGGGTAGGTGCGTGTCTGTGTGTGTGACGCCTCTACAGGCAAAAGTACTGGAACGATTTTGATGCAATTTTAAATCAAGAAGTATGTCAAAAATTGTAGTTCTAGTTAAGATTTTCAAAAAAATCCAAAACCGGAAACGGAAGTTAGACATGTTTTTTGGTAACGTTTTTTTCCAAAACTAAATTTTGGATATTTGAGTACGGAATCTGAGAGAAGAACCTAAGGAAAATCGAAAACTTTTTTGCCGAGTTCTTTATCTTCAAAATGGCGGCCGCTACAATTTCTTGAAAATCTCGACTTTAAACGCCCATTTACTCAAAAAGCAGTTGTCTGATCGGGATCAGCTACTACATGTTTTAGAGCCATTCGTGGGTAGTATATAATGAAATAAAATTAATTTCGAAAATCTGAAAACGATCGCAATAGCTCCAAAATTTTGAAAATTTTCAAAACAATATTTTGAAAATACTGTCCACACGATTTTTTTTAACTTTTTAAGCCGATAGAGCTTGCATTGAACTACAAATTTGTTTTTCTACTTATCTCCTAAATTTTACTCCGACGCCTTCCAGCAATTTTTGAAAAAATTGAAATTGGTTAATTATTTGTTTAAAAACGCAAATGCCGATCCTTATAAACTTTCATCAGTTCAATACACTATTTAAATTACTTTATTAAGATCCGCAAGAATTTACAACTGAAAAGAAAAAAAAACGATACTTTTTAATATCAACAACGCGTTTTCCGGCATTTACGTCATTTTAACTAAGCCTATCAATTAGCTCTAGTTAAAAAATATATTTTTCATTCTTTACATATTTTTGATAACTTACAAAATAAAGCTATTATAGCCATTTTTGTCCGACATTCAAAACTTAATTTGTAATTCGCCAAAGCGCGGCAGGAACTTACCTTGCTTCGTGCAGTTAGTTGCTACTTCTATTAGTAGAGTTAGGGTACGGAAATCAATTGAACAGGCTTTCGCAAATTCAAATTCTCGCTGCTTGCTTTCTTAGATATTTAATACTCGGCGAACTGTGCAACGTTATAATCATTAAAAGTTACACTTTTGCAAATACGGCAAGTATTGATGTCTAGTATGGGAAAGTCAGAGATTTAAATCGCGATTTAAACCATCTCTGTAAAAAAAATAATAATTTCAAAGTAGCTATAACATTCTAACGTATCTACGGACTTCGGCTATAAAAAATAGCTCATTTGCTTTTATACGGCACTTTTGATATATTTTTAGTCCCAAAGTATCATGGTGTGGTATTACGCTAAGCACATGACCATTAAATAATATAAAAAATAACGGTAGATATGAGATACGTTCTTTTTTTTTTTTTTTTTTTTAAAGAATCATGAAATCGTGCGTGAGCACGACCCCATGATTCCTATCCCATCCCCTTACCCGGGCTCAGCGGACTTGCGCTCTTTCACCGGTCTAACATGCACCCCACCCCTGAAGACATGCAACCCAACAAACACACCTACATACACCATCCATGGACCCGTCGGATTTAACTTGTTCAGAAAAATTACCGCCGAGCATTGGATTCGAACCAACTGCCATTGAGAGTCTAGTTTCAAAGACTGGGACTTTAACCACTAGACCACCCGCCGGCCCCAGATACGTTCTTTAAAACACTCATTCGTATAAAATTGAGCTCGTCTAGACCACAATAATGACCAATGCAGTAAACTAACTCCCAAGCACCGCGGAAAACCGCAAACTTCTACCTGTGAGCTTTCACCTAGGTCCTAGACAGAGTTTGA